>CM057929.1:6897817-7105666 GCA_030141595.1 Chydorus sphaericus | reverse complement strand
GGAATTGAATGTGATCCTCCTGTAATCCAAGGAGCATCTTTGTGGTTCGAAAAAGCGAGACTGGACTTGTTTTGTCAAATGGCATCTACCTTCCAGGAGATCGTGCAATAATAGCATGCCACTCTGACAATGGTAACAATAAACTATAAACTATAGAAAATAGGATTTAAAAAATAATTTTGATGTATATTTATTATAATTAAACTTATTAGGAAAGCAAAGAAAATCGCACTATTGGTGCAATATTGATTTGCCAGCCAGATGGTCATTGGGCAGGACAGCCACCTATTTGCAATACTGAGCAGCACCATCAACAGTGCGATACAATTTGCCTCAATAGCGGATCATGCACCATCAGTAATTCGAGTAAAAAATGTATCTGCTCACCCGGTTACAGTGGAGATAAATGTCAATTTGGTGAGAAATAATTTCAAGTTTCACGCAATAGCCTAATAGCTTTATTCCCTCTTTTCATTTCCTCTATATCTCCCATTTCGTGTGCAAAATGTACTTAAGACTATCAAATTATTAATGCAATTATGAAAGTCTTACATAATGGATTTAAAAATAAATAAATAAATGTTTCCCAGCTATCTGCGATCCCCCATGTTTGAACGGCGGTCGCTGTATCTCACCGAACACCTGCCATTGCCCTGTTGGTATTTCTGGCTTGACATGTCATAAAAAGAGGTATAAAACAACATATGCAACATAGCATTTGAAAGAAATAAAAATGATATTTTATTAGGCTTTAGTGGAGCCTATCTATTTTATATTTGTTTTACAGCGGAGAACTCGTCCATGTCCAAGGTTGATTGATGTCCTTTCCAATCAGCATGGCAACGTTATTTATACACTTTGCGATATTAGTTTTTTTTTATCCTGTGCTACTGCCATACTGGTAGAAAACAATTAGATATAGACGTTTCTTTTTGTAACTTTTATTGTTTAAATTTGTACATGAATACAAAGTAAAGTTTGAAACCAATATTAATTGGTAATATTATTCAAAATAATATATCCTTAGAAGAGCTAAACAAAATATATTTTTTGATGAATTTAGCGGGGAAATAATGCTGGACTTTAATCTTTAAAAACTTTCGAAATCACTTCGGATCAAATGCTTAAGAGGCATTTTAGCGACATGGGAATCAAATAAAATCATGTCGTTGTAATGTACTGAGGCGATTTTAGAAGCAGCATCTATTACTGATGGGCCAAAATAAGACTGCGATGCTGCATGACTAGATACGATTTTGAATCGACAAGCATCCCAATCAATTTTAGGTGTGATTATGCAAGCTAGTATTAAGGTTGGCCAATCAAAGATGATATTTTCTAATTGGATGAATATGTTTCGATTCCCTAAAATTACCAACCTCTGCAGAGTACGGCAGAGTCGAAATGCTATCAGCAACTCTAAATCAACCACAAACTTATTATAATCAATTCCGATGGTACGATTGAAAAGCGATAAATCATAATTGTTGTCATCGCTTCGACCCAATTCCAATCTGAAAATGCCCAAATAGAATGTTTATGTTCAAATGAAATAAAGTCTAAGAAAAGCTTTTAAAAAGCAATTTGCCTAAAGTCTCCAAGCACTTTGCTTGCCGAAAAAAGTCTTCAATTGAAAAGACATAGAATCTTCGTATTTATAGCCGTTTCTACCGCATTGTATAATGTTGGTTAGTCGTAAAGACTTTAATTTTGCATCCATCGAGGATCTTTGGGAAAAATGTAAATTATATTAATATGATAAGAAAAAAAGAAAAGAATACCATTAACCGAAAAAGGTAAATATATCAAAAGAAATACGAACTGATTGTAAAAAAATTGAAAGAATCCACCTCCAGGTTGGCTAAAGTTAGCTTGGTCAAATGAAGGAATTTGCCAACTATTGATACGCACTTAGACCTGGCCGCATATTCCGGCAATGCGAAGTCTCTAATATAATAAAATTTATATATCGCATTTTTAAAGAAAGTTAATTATTGTTCTCTAGGAATTATGTAGTGGAGTATAAAATTACCTGCCAAGTGCTGAATTAGAAGGTACCCCTATCTCTAATTCCTGTAACAGGGGACTATGCCTAATTAGTACGTTTAGCGGAAAGAATTTTCATCTCCTATGATTTCCGTCCCAGTTCATTTTTTATTCATTAACGTAAAAACGTGTCTTACTAATTTCTTGTGATATATACATTTTTAAAGTTTAATACCTGCTGTCGGGAAAAATTTCAGAGTCACGGAGAACGCTACCAACTTTGGTAACTGACTAAGTCCTACCGTAAGTTCGGGTCCGGCTCGTACAGATAATTTGGAAAACACGGCAGTAGCTGAAGTACTTTTAAATTAGCATGATAATTTGCAAATGCTACAAAATACTGCAAAACAATCAATTAGCATAAGCACAAACATTTAAAAATCAATATTGAAATGAAAGTTCTTCAGACCAGAACCTACCTCGGGATCATAACAGCAACTAACCAACTGTAAGTGATCAAGTTTTATGGAGAAATTTTGAAGAAAATGTTGCATTTGAGTGCGTAAGCAAGAGATTCTTGGTAGTCTAATGTTGCATCCGCCGCTCCGCCACTCGTTTGCAGAGCAGTCAAACGCGGATGCAGAGAAGTGATGTATTGGTTTACAGATACGTTAGGAGCCCATAAAATATGGAATTGGCCTGGTTTTCTTCCAACAACGGAATTCAATAAATGTGAAAATAGATCAGCAGTTTCGTATTGATTGTAAATTTTCAAGTAAGCTGATTGAGTTCTTCACATGGCGGCAGTAGCCGTCGTAAATTTCCAAAGATATGACCAGTTTTGAGACTTTCACTAAATGACATCTGGCGTCCTTGATTAATTCCACATGTAACGTCTCCAAACCGCTGCAGAAACTGCGTAAAAAAGAATGATGTATAATAAATTATAACGCTGTAGCATTTCGTATTTTAAAATAGCTAACGCCGATCCATATACAAATTAATACTATGTTAAATATTATCAACAGCGGCTTACCAAAGGAATACTCTAAAAATTATGAAGGAAAGAACTTGGTCTCCATATAGAGCTAGACGTTTCAATTTGCCAATATTCGTTTTGCATGTCAAAGAAAAATACTATTGACCAGTAAAAAAACTGGAGCCATCATCTTCATCCTCTGCTAATGGAACTTTCCAAAAACTTGAATCATGTCCCATCAAAAGTGAGAGAGAGATCAATGATGTTGGGGCATTTTTCTCAGAACCAAGGCTAAATCATTGCTCTTCATATTTTGTTCCACACACAGATAAGCTTGTAAGGGTTGGTGAAACTAGGGAAAGGAGTTTTACCAAGGAGGTAGAATTAAACCAGTAACAATGACTAAAGTCAATCTCTCTAGCACACAGAAAGTCACTTGCTGCTTCCAAAAAATGTCTGGGACTGGTCGAGTGTTTGGGGTGAGTGTAGCATAGGGCCATGTTTAAGCTTCTATTTTTTTTTTAAAGAATAAACGAAAATTAAAAATAAAAATCTAATCGTAATTTTCCCCCGATATTACCGCATGTTGGATGCTGCTAGGAGTTGGAGGAATCTGCGATTTACATTTTGCAAGGGAAACGCAATCTCGAGCATTCAAAAAACGTTGTTATTTCCAAAATCAGTTCACAGGGTAAAAATTCCAAGGAAGCTCCCCGCGTTTTTACAGTTGTTCTCCATAATGTAAATGGATTTTGTGATTTGTGGGATTCACGTTGATTTGTAATATATTGTAAGGCCTATAATGCTAATGATTAACTTCTTTTCAAATGATCAAGGATGGTTACACTTACTCAAAAGACTCCATGATCACTCATTAAACTATATTTCGTGGAAATTCGTCTGCACATGTTATTTCTATCTATTATGTGCCATCTAGATACTAGAATCCAAAAATAGGATGAGGATCATCGGGATATCCTCGTTGGTCCTAGAGGCTAGACGTAGAAGCAAGATTGAGCAGGTACGTTACCTCGTTCCTATGGCTTTATTGTTAATTTTTCCAGCATCGAATGGGTAAGTTAAGTTTTAAACAATTATCATAAGTACAAGCATAAAAAATCTTTTATTAGTTCCATATTTTAAAAAGATGAGTATTCTACGCAAGTAAAGTTAGATTCAGATATCATGAATTCACTTTCAGATTCACGAAAGCGCGGATTAGTAAAATACTTGGCACGTGAGGTTTGGCCGCAAAGCAACTGCTTGCTATGAGTTTTCAAGTTTGTTGTTGATTAAAGTTCTGAGTGAATCGGCGATACATCCGTTAGGGTCCCTGAAATTGTAAGCATGGGCAATTTTCTTGTCGTTTTGTCGGCATTTCGGGATGCTGTGAACCAAATCCATTTTATCCAAAACTTTCACAGGATTCTTAAGCTTTTGAACTCCATTGCTATGTAAAATTAAAAACGGAAACATTATAACAATTATAATACAGCTTACTTTTGAGAAACAACAGCCTTAATTGAACAAATTAAAGAGAACCTTAAACAAGACGGCGTGGGTAACAGATGATGTCTTTCGGGTAAAAGATTATTCACAGCAAATTGTCTGCCACTGGCACCGGATTCTTCGTACCTCGTCATCGTGCTCTATGGCCCACTCAAGTTGTTCTATAAGATTGCTGAGATCCGCTTTGGGACCGGATATGTAATGAACGTTTGGCCTCCAACCCACTATAAAAATGCTCGTAGTAGTCCGAAGTCTTGCCTTAAATACGACAGCATCGCCGGCCAATAGGTAAGGAAAACGATATGCTGCAAACTGGTAGCCATCAATGTATGAGCTGATAATTTATAGCTATTAATCAAAAGTAGAAAACGGTAAATTTTAGCGTTTCAGGAAGAAAATAACAGTAGGAAAAAACACGTAATTACGTCGAAAAATTTAAAGAAGGATACGTGGATCCTCTTTTGGTCCATATAATGCTCTCTTCTTCCCGAAAAAAGGAAGAAATTCGTAAGGGACAGCATTGATTAAGTCCGGACTGTTGTTCGTGGAAATCTTAACCCAGATTCAAACGTGTCTCTTCGAGAATCTCTACCCCTCCAGAAGGCTTTGTTTACTTTGTCCTTCCCATTTCTTGTCCGGTGTTGATTGCACGGACAACATATCCAAAGTTACCCTGTTTGCAAAGAATATTATTTTATTAACTGAACGAAATTGTTCAGTGCGGCTTATAATTTTGGAAAGTAACAAATAAGACCATACCTTCCCATGCATTCCAAGCTGCTTTCAGTTAGATCATATGTGGGAAGGACGATATCGTGCGTGAGAGAGGATCCGCACCAAGAGAACATTGGGATAACCGGCTTTATGTTTCCTCTTCACCAATGGCCAATCCCCAAGATTGATTAAGAATTCCATGTCAGGGAGCTTGGCTTTCCGCGAAATAGAGAGAAGGATATTATCCATGAACATATTGAATCCAACATGCTGTCCGTAACAACGACGATAAATCTATCCAATTTAGATAGATTTATTAGTTCCAATATACGAAGAAGAAAAAAATCAAATATTTACTTTGTTATTGAGAATAACATAGTGACAAAAGCTGTAAGATCCAGCGTGATTAAATCGGCTGATAGCTTCCTCCAGCACTTGAGTAAAATTTACATCTGAAAACTTATGTAGATCCCGGGTGATTTGAGGAACATCTTCAGGACAATCATACACATTTATCATTTCGTTGAGACTTTCAAGGGGACAATCACAGGAATCCGCATAAACTCTTCCAGGGATAAGGTAGGGGGATTGAGCAAGATGCTCCCCCTTTACGGTAACGTGTATTTCCATATCGTCACAGTACTGGAACATTTATATCGTACAACAAAACTGCCATCATGGCGATCTAATATTTGCGTCCAAATTCGACAACGGCCGTGTTCCGAAGATCCTTTTAGTTCAACTTGTAAATCAGCTTGTGATAAGATGCATCTATAGATAAGATAAGATGCATCTGTTATTTTAATCTTTTTACTTATATTCTTTATAAAAAAAAAAAAAAAGAGCAACTTTAATTCAGGATGTGTATGAAACGATATTTTATACTCATGATGGTCCATAAAAACTCTTATAAGATGATAATAATTAAAAACATTAATAGATGCTAACAATATTCTTTAACAAGATATTTCCCCAAGTTTGATACCTGTTGCCGGAGACACAAAAAAATATCTTGCTGGAAGCACAATGTCATGAGGTGCTAATCCTGGACCTTTGACAGTGCAGTTAGAATAGTTTTCTTCTTCATTTGAATCACAGTTTTCAACTATGGTTACACTTAAAATCACAATGGAAAACCAAAGTTTCTTGTTCAACTTTGCCATTACTAGGCTTTTAATTGGACATCCTCTGCTTTAACAACGGCTGTAATTAAAACTGTCACAAACCCTATGTCTACTTGGCTACTTATAAATCTGATCAGATACGATTTAAAGATGGAACGAGGGCATACCCAATGAGCAGTAAAAAAAAACACAACAACAGACTTCAGGCACGACTGACGACTTGATTACTTCAAATTTTCGAAAAAGGTGACTTTTAAGGGCTGGACTTTGAGGTTGTGCAGGGCCACCTATACATACGAGAACATGGCTTGAACAATTAGATCAGAGCCATGATTTGTTTACTAAACGTATATCATTTGGTAAATAGTAAAGAAAAAATCAATTTTCTTCAATTCATTTATATGAACCTTATTATATTTTTGAAATATAAATTAATTTCATAATATGATTTTAAATGTCAATAAAATATGTGTGCGTGTGAATTTGTTAGCAAAGTTGCACGGGACACATTTCGATTTTACAAAGTAGCTTAGCCGTGTATCGAGATGGTCATATCAGATAAAAATTTCAAATTTTCATCAGTCTAATTCACATCGTGGGCTAAGTAATATCAACTCAGTGTATTCAGGTGTAAGCCGCCTGACGTCTTTTGTGTTATTTAGGATTGGCCAATTCAATTCCTCCAATAATCTGATTTATTTAATTTATTCATTACTTTTACGGTGTCATCCCTACGTTGGTGTGTGTTTTACCATTTGACGATTATCACTTCAACACAGTTAACTGAAGCTTTTAATATTAACTAAAAGTGAGATCAAGGCAAAATGGAACGATTCTTCATCATAGTGGTTGAGAAACTTGGTGTCAATAACAGTCCAAGTATATTTCCTTCCTATTTAATAAATAATATTTGAGGCTTTTATTATGGGTCTTCAAATGTGCTAACGTTTCTTTTTTCCTCAATTTTATAATATTTTGTTTTCATACTAATAATTTCAACTTGTAAATATTATAGGTCTGCTGGAAAAGGAATTTACACTCATGAGAAATTATCAGGGAATCTTCTTGAAATCTTTTGAGAGAATGAATTCAGCTTCTCATTTATTACCTTTGAATTCATTGTCGATTGAGTGGGCTGTTTGTATTGAGCAAGACAGGATTGTCATTAGAGGTTGTGGTCCTGAAGAATATCAGGGACTTACTTCTAGTACATTCACAGCAGACCTTCCTTCAGAACCATGGGATAATAATTGTTTCAGCCAAATGAAAAACAAAGCTGTTGACATCTTTATTGCCATGGAGCAATGTCCAATCTTTTGGAATTCTTTTGACCCATCCAATGCCATCAAAGTCCATCAACTTAACCAGAACATCACATTCAATCCTCAACTTTTTTGGCGTGGTACACTAAAAAATGAGCAACCCTCAAACTCCATCCAACTTTGGTCACTTGGAAAATGCTGAAATTAGCTACAATTTTGATGAACTAGACATCATGTTGAGCCATCACATTAAAGGAGAAGCACCTAATATCCTTCCTTTAAATTCTTTCCAGGTATGAATCATAACTCTTATCACCACCACTTTACTTATATCTACCACTACTTTTTCATTTAAATTCATGGTTAATCAACATCACCTTATGATTTATTTATTTAGAAGCAAGAGTGCAAGATTTTCTCTCAATTTATTGAGTTAGTTGGTGCTTTCCATGCCCACACTATCCCCACCATCTTTTATTCATCCACATCTCTATCTTTTACTGTGGATGCAGCTGAGACATTTTGGAATACCTTGGATGAAAACGTATGCCCATTAATTCTTAGTTAACCATTTTACAGGCGATCAAGTTTGTAATTTTCCCTCTTTTCTTAGGTGTCTTTGTTATTCCGCTTAGACTACACTTCAGATGTGGGGAATAATCTGAATAAAGAGTTAGTAGGCACTCAGTGTGTTTACTTGTTAAGTCACTGGAATAATCGTCAGTTGAAGGTGTTTGTTCTAAAAAATGCAGACCATCTCCAAAATCTTGCAAACGTTTTCACCCGCTCAGCAACTATCGTTCATCCCATTATTAACGTTAACGACACAATCGATACTTCTGCAACTATTCTACGCTTAGATGAAATTGAGGTCAAAACTCGTAGACTACAACTTCTCGCTCTTCAAGCTTGGATAGAAGAAAACGGCCCTCCCGATCGTTCTACGCTAGATGCACTGTTGTCCGAAGTATCCCTTTCTGTTTTTAAAGATCAGCAGCATAAATTAAGCTGCGATCCTCTCTTACCAACAAGTCAACTGCACTGT
Organism: Chydorus sphaericus; assembly: GCA_030141595.1. Classification (NCBI taxonomy): domain Eukaryota; kingdom Metazoa; phylum Arthropoda; class Branchiopoda; order Diplostraca; family Chydoridae; genus Chydorus; species Chydorus sphaericus. The sequence continues at coordinate 7,097,047 of CM057929.1, read as the reverse complement.
CCAGAATACAATGAAGGAAGCTTGCTAAAGTGGAAGCTTAGAGAAATAGAGAAGAAAAATGACAAAAATTGTCACAACCGGCTTCTTCAATCTAGCGGGCGAGTAATTAATGTTGATATTCCTCATTTGTTGCGTTGTTTTGGCCGCCAAAAGACTTCAATCATCCGCTCTCCTTCCAAAAGCACTACAAATATAAAAGTTCAATCTCGATTAAAGCCAACCTGTGACGCGGAGACTGCTCGATCTACTACCTGGCCTCAAAGTAGCTTGTTGAAACATCATGGCATCAAGTACGTACGATACTAAAATAATTCTAAAGAAACAGTTTATTAATTCATTTAAATTTGAATATTTAGCTACAATTTGAGCGTAGAAGATGAAAAGACGGAAAAGCAAGAAACCGAATACCAGAGTAAATGGGTATCTTCAGAGGCAGAATCCGCGTCGTGGTGTAAACCCGTGGGCAATCAATAGTTATTCCACTTATCAGCTATCGAATGCCAGAAAGACTCGTATCCAGCAACCTGCCTTGATATCAGAGGTCCGAACGCCGAGGAAACAACAAAATGACTTATCACAGCTGCGAAAATCTCCTCGCCTCTTGGCAAAAAATACGCGACCCAACACTAGGCGAACACCCTCTAAAAAGAATCCTACTCGCGTTGGCTCTGGTGCTGAAAACTACTCTCATTACCAACAAGGATTTCAAGCAGCAATTGAAAGCTGTCATTATTCGAGTATTGGCTGATCAAAAAATCAGCACTCAAGACACACTCTTCCGCACTTGCGCGAATAAGCTATCAGTCATTTGCATGGCTCTCCTCAAAGATTCCAAGGCGACTGTGACTCCTCGTCAGATGTACCAAGTAGCCAAATCTCAAGCTAAGCAGGTTCGATTTTCGTGACTTCAGATTCTAAAATTTTCAGTTTTCAATTTCATTTATTATAATCTTGTTATTTCTTACTTTATCAGGTCCTTCAGTTCGTCAAACCTTGAAATTTCCTTTTTATAAGCTTTGGAAACAAAATAAACGGGAATGTAAATTTAAAGAATTCTTAATTATAACAAAAAATATGATTACTTTTTATTTTTTGTCAAAATCATGCTCTGAGCACAGTTGAGTCTGTATACTTACGTGCAACTGGAATCATCGTTTCATAATCATAGGCCTACAGCTGTAAATTAGTAGTGAAAAGTGCCTCACGCAGCCTATAGAAAAGCAATTGGTGTTTGGACTAAAACTGTTATTACATTACCACAAGAGCATCGATGTACTAAACTATAGATTATTAAATACACTAAAGTTATTCCTACCCAATAGAATAATTTACTTACATGATTGCCGGCAAATAATATATTTTGTTTCACACACCTAGTGTGTTATGTATACGTGCCACTCCGACCCATACTCAGCTCCTAATTCCCAAGCTTGTTGAACCTGGTTCAATTTCTTCCATTTTTCAGAAACAGATTGATTGAAATAATCAATTAAAATATTTATATTAATAATAACTAACTATTACACACCAAGAAAATCGATGACATATTTTTAAAAAGATTGTTTAAATTTTAAAAAGAGCCAAAAATATTCGCCGAATAAGGGACTTGAACCCTTGACCTCAGGATTAAAAGTCCCGCGCTCTACCGACTGAGCTAACCCGGCATGTTAAGAACAGACAAATCATACTATATATACTATAAGGCGTACACTTTCAAATGTGTGAACAGCACAGTGTCTCTTTTTCTTGTATGCCGTTAGAAGAATCTAACAGTATTCTTGCTTGTACGAGAAGACCCAACAGTTAAGTCGAGATGTCTACCATTGTAGCCCAAGCCCCATGGTCCTCGGTCATTGACTACGTGCCTACGTGGCGAGTTGGCAGAACTTGCGTTAATTTTTCCCAAGAAATCAAGTGATTATTTGGATTTTTTTTCCGAGTTTTGATAGTAGGTTAAAAATTGCTCTATCGATAATTCGGATTGCGACTATAAGCCTAAGATGAATCTACTAACATATATCATAGCTCATATTTTTGTTATATGTCTGAAACTGTCAGTTTTGAGATCTGAAGAAGTCTCAGACTTCTATAAATTTGAAGTAAGGATATTGAGGGGAACCTGTCTCTCTGGAACAGTACAGAGGAAAAGTAATCATTCCTATTTAGTAATATTTATTTATATGTATCTCATATTTCTTTTTTTCTTCTTTCAGGTATCCTTAGTAGTGAATGTGGCTAGCTTATGTGGTTACACTGATTCAACTTACCGAGCTTTGAAGAGATTGCAGGATATACTAGGATACAACAAGAAATTCAATGTTTTAGCTTTTCCATGTAACCAGTTTGGTGAACAAGAGCCACATGAAGATGAAGTGATCCACAATTTTGTGAAAACCAACTATGATGTTGAGTTTCCAATTTTCTCTAAAATAGATGTTATTGGAGAAAATGCTCATCCTGCCTTCAAAACTCTCATCAGTGAGTTAAAAAAAAAAAAAACGAGAGCAACCTTTTGATTAAATATGCTTAAACAGGTCAGTCATCTGTCCACCCTGATTGGAATTTCTACAAATATTTGGTGGACCATAATGGCAAAGTCCTTAAGGCATGGAGTACTAAAACAACTATTGAAGATATTTTTGACAGGCAAGGAAATTTATCATTTTAAATTTAGATCCATGGTTTTAATGTGGCTTTTAATTCCTATTTCCAGTTGCAAAGCTGCATTGGAAGCAATTCCAAATGATGGACCTTCAGACAGCATATTACCAACTGAGAATGAGTCTTCATCAAAATCTGAAAGTTCTCATGATTTAAAAGATGAGCTATAATTTCCAATGCATGGTGAATGAAAATACATATCCGTTTAAATTGTCGAGAATTTATTTGTATTCGAAATACATCTCAATCAAGTTTGATGACGCAGAATTGAAAATGACAATGAGATGAGGTTGAATGCGCCACCAATGTGAAAAGAGGGAAGTTGTGGTGCTATAAAATGGATGGGAATCTTTATGTAGTACATCGCATCATCGTAAGCAACACTAATCATAAGTTTGATTGCACCGATTCATCAGACACATTTAAGACTCGTCATCCATCTACCAGGGAATTAATCAAATGTTGATTTCAGGCAGAACGATAAAAATGAAGTGGAAAGCAACGAGACGCAAAGCATTGCTTTACCAGAGCTCGCCCTCTTTTTCTTTTGCAGGCACCTCTATCACTCTCGGCTTGTCGATGATTCGGGCAGTGCGATTTCCCTTTTCAACGATTCCAATGATCCAAGCTTGATAGCCTTCCGTTTTTTTCGATGTCTTTGCAATAGGCGGCAGCTTGCTCGCGAGGAAGACAAATCAACATACCGCCTAAATAGACAAATGTTAAAATGGAACACAAGTGTTACATTATCTTTAGCTTTAGAATAAAAATTACCAGAAGTCTCAGCGGACAGCCCTTGCATCAATTGGAACATATTGCCGCAAGCTTTGGCAACTGCAGCCATTTTAGCGATGACTGGAAGATTATGAATAACAAAGGCAACTTCGTTTTTCTGGTGAGCTGCTAAGTTCTGAGCGTGCCCTAAAAGCCCAAATCCAGTGACATCGGTCGCAGCATGGGCGTTATATTTGTGCATCATCCGAGCGGCTGTGTAAATGAGCATGACAAAAGGAATGGAAGAATAGAACAGTTTCAATCAAACCATAATACAAAAAACAAACAAAAAAAAAAGTACAAAAATTACCAGTGCGATTCAGCCTCGCCATCGAGTCCATGGCACGAAGGTAGGCTTTACGGACATCATCTTCGGAAACGACCAATTTGATTCTGTTCCAACGGTCCTGCAGATCGAGCCATTGATGCGCGTTGACGGCAACTTGTGTTCCCAAAGGCTTAGTAAGGACGAGAACGTCACCAACCACAGCATTGTCAGGCCTGCGAGGATAAAATAAGACAAGTGAACATAACTGACTGATGAATATATCTTGTAGATATTATTAATGAACCTACATAATAAGTTCGGAACTCTGGCAAACTGAGGTTGCGACTCCGCCAATCGTACACCAGGGGTTCATCACAGACTGCCCACCAGTAACATTAGTTCCAGCTTCCAAGGCACAGTCCTAAAAATGAAATTGTGTATTAAATATTAAGAGTTTTTATTCAAAAATATTCAAGAAGTACCTTAAAACCACGCATCATTAACGGCATGATAATGTCTCTCTCTTTCTCCGTCATTTTGGTGGAAATGCCCATGAGCATCAGCATATTGTCACATTCGGTCACACCCATGGCATAGAGATCACTCAACACATTGGCTGCAGCAATTTTGCCTAATAATTTTAAAATTATAAATGTAGCACTACTTCCATCTCTATATGAATCTAATTAGATAGACTACCTTGCATGTAAGGGTCATCAACCAATGGGTAAAAAAAATCTGTTGTTTGAACCAGTGAAAGGCCCCCATGGCGCAATGGTGTTACAGATGCATCCATTCCAATTCCTTGACCAAGAAAAATATTAAAATTCCAAAGCACTCAATAATGTATAAAATACAAGAAGTAAGAATAGCTGGATGCCAAAGGACACCAATTCTACCAATTCTGGTGTAGGGGAACTGAAGATACTGATTTTGCTCTTGATCTTGAATGTTTGCATCATCTGTCAGTCCCTTCAGGAGTTTCAAAAGAACATCCTGAGGGACCTTACACCCTCATCCTTTTAGATCCGCATAGCGGGTCAATCGGAAAGATGCATCAAGATCATGAGCAACAGGATCAAAGGGCCTTCGTAGAGACAAGGATGAAGTTGAATTCTCTCCAGTGAGCTCAAGTTGTACAGCTTGAACAGCTGCAAGGGCTTCTGATGTCACATTAGAGGTCTCCATCGGAACTGTTAGAAAAAATACAAATTTTTTATTTCTATTAACGAATTTCACTCGTTGAGCTCATTAAAATAATTAATCCAATACTGAGACAGAATGAAGATGTGACGGCAATTAATAATTTTAAAGAAATGTGACCATCACATCAATTTAACCTTCTAAAGTCACAAGAGCACAAATAAGAGAAAATGCAAAACAACTTAGATGAGATAAGAGAGAAAACAGTTTGACTCTAAAGTCTAAACTAAAGTAAATACCTTGAATTTAAGACACGAGGTAGTCAAGTGAGCCGGTTTGTGATTGAAAACGGGAAGCGCGGAACCCTGAATTCTCGAACCTCAAGCGACAAGCACAAGCTGGCCGGCTAAAATGGCGTCCTTGTTTAACACGACGCGCACATTTCCAAACACCGCTGCAACTTTTGATCTGGAAAAATCTAGCACTGAAGGGAGCTGAGAGGGTTCTGGGTCTTGGTCTGACTGTCAGGCGAGTAAATAATACTCGGAGAGACACATTGCAAATATACCCTCTACACAAGCACAAAATTGTCTTGTTTTATTTTATTTTATATACGTAATGAAAATTATGTACATAATATCATCAGCTTCAAGGTACCAATTTCTAAATTTAAGTTATTCCCATGTCTCTGATACTACTAGGTATATTTGTTTAAATACCGCCGCGTTGTTGGCGCAAAATAATTTTAAGGAAAAAAACTGCAAAAACGACTAGACGGACCATTAACTTCAGGAAAGCATTGAATAATGGAAAATAAATATGCTTTCAAACCTGTTGGCCTACTATATACTTCTAATATGCAAATAAGGGTCAAGATAACCAACTACAAATAAAGTAGAATATTTAAACTCTTATTATTAGAAATAATAGGAGTAAATAAAATGAGAAATTTTGCAATCAAGTTATATAATTAAGTAAGTAACTTGTAAGGCAAATTCTAATGTATTTCTTTCATTTTCCTCCATATTAATAAGACATTCAAATAGATACACATCCAAGCACAAGAAATTAAACAGAACAAATGAAGTAATAGGTTGAAAAGAAAGTGTTGAAGAGAAATATTTATCAGGGAGGAATGATAATGGACAGTTTCCCATCAGCAACTCCTCATCCAAATTCTTGTGAGGAAATCCATAATGCGTGCAAAGGGCGATTTTATTTAGCCAGCTCATTGGAGAGCCAATCAAGTCCCTCATACAATCCATGTCCCTGGGTGGCACAAGTAGCTTGAATGTACCATCGTCTTCCTCTCAGTTGATTCAATCCAAGTTTGTCAGTGAGCTCAGCAGCACTCATAGCTTGAGGAAGATCTTGCTTGTTGGCAAAGACAAGAACAACTGCTTCACGTAGCTCATCCTCTTGCAACTGCAATTTCAAATGAATAGCACATAAAATACACAACTCTAAACTAATGATGTTTCTCCATACCATTTTCTGTAGCTCATCTTGGGCCTCTGTGATACGTTCCCTGTCATTTGAATCTACCACAAAGATCAAACCTTGAGTGTTTTGGAAGTAATGTCTCCATAATGGCCGAATCTTGTCCTGGCCTCCAACATCCCACACAGTAAAACAAATATTCTTGTAGTCTACAGTCTCCACATTGAATCCTTTTGTAACCCAGAGAATTAAAAATTAAAAAATTGTTTATGATGACAAGTAAAAGAATATTGCACACCAATTGTTGGGATTGTGGTAACAATTTCTCCAAGTTTCAACTTGTACAAAATGGTAGTTTTGCCAGCAGCATCAAGTCCAACTGTAGTTGATAAAGTCAGATATTAAATCTAATTTTCAAAAACTGTTTTAAATTTCGGATTACCCATCAGAATTCTCATTTGCTTTTTGCCAAAAAGTCGGGTGAAGAGGCTGGAAATCGTAAGGCCCATGCTTTAGCTTGTGGTGCTGACTACGTAATAAACACTAGCAGATTGTAGACGTGTGTTGGTTTTAAACTTTTTTGGGCTTATTTCTCGGAACTCTTCAGCAGGAGAATTCAGAAATGAGAAAGCAATAGGCGAAGTAATGAATAGCAAAAAAAATTATCTGCGATGACGACTGTACGCAACGTCAGCAAGGCAAACGGACTAAGTAATGTGTGTAAGTGTGTAACTCGTAACAACTATCCGAAAAAGAAAAAAAAAACAGATGACATACGCTAGGCGCAGTATATTCAACCGGCGTTGGATCTCGGTTGCATCTAATTTTATTGAATGCGGGAAGCAACCATTGAAATCCGAATAACAGAACTATCAGTTTAGTACTAAGTTGCACTTTTTTTTATGACTATTAGGCCTACGCTGTGTAAACCCAGCCATGAAACGTTTTCTAATAAGAAATATTACCAAAGCAAACCAAATTAAATTAACGATATTACCAACGGTATTCTATTAATGTATACGTAGAAGTGTTGTAAACTGTGCAATTTGACGGGTATGTTGGCCTCTATCTATCATATGAAATATATTTTAAATTGTTATGAATGAGAGCTACCTCTTTCCTCCTTTCATAGCCGATTGTTATATTCTTGGCCGTGAGTTTGGCGGTGTCTACGACCTAACGTCCTTGCCCTTCCGCTTCTGGGCATCGTTACCGCATGGTTATTCGGTATTTATAGTATGTATATTTGTATCGCATGGATAATAGCGTCTACCTTTCCACATTCCTTTAACTCTGAATATACTGTGCAATTTCGATTTATAATGGATTTTTTTCTCTCAAGCAACCATGAAGCCAAGGACCAAGGAGAAGAAGGTGTTTAGTTGAATATGGTGTCATAGAGGACCGAGTGTAGCGTGTTAATGTTTAAGTGAAATTTCCGCCCTTTTTTTTAAAAGAAAAAAGACATCCTTGGACCGATGACCTATACTGGTACTTCGCATAGGACATTTACTTCCATAGGCTTACAAATCATCAAATAAAATATTATTGAAAATAAAATCGCCCAGTCACGAATTTTCCAACATTTGCCTCTTACATACATCACATTGCATAGGACCCTCGTTTGTTGCGTTGAAAAGTAGAGAATCGAGGACGTGGGGCGGAGTTGGTACGGGGTACCGCCAGAGGGAATGAGTTTCACTTCTTGTATTATTTGTGTTGTTGCTCCTCAAGCTCTGCTCGCCCGTTTCTTCGTCTGGCTCTTGTAGTCCTGTCCCCGGTAAAGACGTGTGTTCCGTCGACTCTGTCGAGTTCTCGTTCAAGTTCAGTTACAATCGTAACACCAATCTCTAAAATACTGTTGTGACAAACGTTCCTCTTCTTCCTGAAGAAATTACTGTACCATGGGCACTATAAAAGTAGCTGCGTGACTGGAGAAACATGCCGTCAATAGTCGCGGTTACCTGGGAGATAATTTCGTAATATTCAACTCACAGTCCGGCGAAGGTATTCTCTCTTTTTTGTACTCCATGTAGATTTCCCCCATACTTGTTTCGTTTCGTTGTACTGTAACCCTATACTGCCGTAGTTTATCAATGGCTAAAACTCCCAAGTTGTAAATTGGACGAACACATAGGTTTGTTAGCTGGAAGTCAACAACAGACGCCGAGTTTTTGTTTTCACTGCGGTCAAGACAAGGGGAAAGTCGTACTTGTTTGGGCTTTAAATATTGCCCAACGTTCATCAGGGAGTAGCTTGAGCTAACTTTCTCGGCATCTTGCCTTCCTTCTTCGTCTTTAAAACATGCAATTCATCTGCCAGACATACCTGTGCAAACAAAAGAGAAAGCAGAAGTCACCCCCTTTTTTCCAAAGGAAAATATCGATTCGACTTATTTATTATGCTTCTTTCATGCATGTTTCGCTTGGTCTACTCGAAATAGAAAGTTATTAACGTTTCCTGCTGTCTGATATAGCTGTAACATGACACCATCTCGCGTTCTTTTGTACTGCAGTTTAGTGTAGCCTACTTTTCTTTTCCATTTTTTTGTCCTTTTCCCCTGATCCAGCTTCCCACAAAGCATCACATACCATTCGTTGTACCCCAAGGCTAATGACATTTAAATTTTTTCTCCACCCGCATCTACACTTTATGAACAAAATCAAGCTATTAAGTTCACCTTTTTGACTATACCCTTCATAGCGTTTCTTCCAATGGTTTTTATCAGTACATAAACCCATTGTTATGTAAAATCAGAGTATTATCAAATACTGTATTTTTCTCCTTGAAATTCAAACGTTCATTGTATGAAAATATGGCCATTATCAGAGTGATTAACTATTTATGTAGATGATTGTTAACGATAATCTCAAATTTTCATTATCGATTTTGATAAGAGAAACACTGTCTTTTGTTCTTTTCTCCTATTTTAGTCTATCAAGAGATGAGCTGGTGTCGACTCTTCCGGCCGACGAGCCGGCTCGTCCGTGTAACTCGGGCCCTATTGATCCTTCTCACCACTGTAGCGATTGTTGGGACCATCGCAGTCATTCATCGCATGGAAGCAGCTCCTAAATTCCATATTGAAGGTAAAGTAATTTACTAACTTTTTTTTGTTCGGTATAATTTGTTTTACTGAAGACCTTGAAAGTCGGAAAAGACCACTTTCCCGTCGTACTTCGTAGCCTTAAGCGCCATCATCATTGATTTATTGTGTGTTCATGCGCGATAATTACTCTTTGAGAGCCATTCTTAAAGTATATTTTCTATGACCTTTGCTTCAAAGAAAGAACTTTTTGCGTTACGCAATGTTAATTAATGGGTTGTTTTCTCTAGTGCATTCTGCTCAGCGGGCGCTTCAAGAGTTGGAGACCTGCCGAAATTGCAGTCTGGCTGCTATTGAAGAGGAGGGTCGAGTTAAGTCGCCCATTACAAGTATTCAGTCAGATAGTTTGATGATAGTAACGGCTACGAAAGAAGGTACGGTAACTCAATCAGCTTCATCAGCGGGAGAAGTAGCGGTTGCAGCAGCGGCTGTTGCTGCTGCAGAAATCGTATCACCGGAAGAAGCACTTCCTGAAGAGATGATACCCGATCAAGAGTCACCGGCCGTCCCAGCACCCGTTACAAAGCCGGAGCCACCGCCAGTGGCGGAAAATTCGCTTCAGCAACAGGAGCATGCCCAGCAGCAAGAAACTGAGAATAACGTATCTGTTGACATTTCCACAATACAACAACCCTCTTCGGCTGTCAACTTTTCCCGAACAATTGTGGAGATGAACAACAACGTGCCCGTGGATGCTGCGGAGCAACCGTCCATTCCTTCCCATATCCGTCCCAGGCCTGTTGGAAAAGTCCAGGTTACAGATATTGAACTAATCAGAAACTCCATGCGGACGTATCCAGCAGCGCCATTGATTCAGCAGGGTGCAGGCAAGTTGAGGGAGTTGGAGAATCCCTTGGTGGAGACGAAACTACTATATGAACCCGGCCACATACAGCCTCCAAAGGACGTTTGCCCTGATCGAGGCGAGGGCCTTAAGCTAATGATTTTGATCACGACGGCTCCGAGTCACACGGCACAACGTGAGGCCGTCCGCTCCACCTGGGGGCACGTGGCTTTTCGACGAGATGTCGGTATGGCCTTCATGGTCGGCACTTCCAAAGATCCGCGGGAGAATGAGCTCATCGCGATGGAGAATTTCATCTATGGCGATATTATTCAGGTATGTAGACTTATGTTGGTACATCACATGAAGCTCAGGTGGCGCCGTTTGGGAATGTAAGAGCGGGTTGTTGTTTGTGGCGCCTTGCAGCTAGATTTGGCGTCATTACGACAGTGATTGTCTTGTCATAAAAATAGGGGCTAGATCATCACACACCTGGGGTTGATATACCGTGAATTTCGTGTTTCCTGAACGACCGCGGCCTCCTCACTTTAGTCCTTCACCACAATAGAAAGCCTCATTTCAAAATTTACAAAAGCTGCCTCCAGCCTTTTTATATCCCCAGCCCTTGAGAATGTATATAAAAACCACTAAAAGCTGCGTTAATCCGTAACCTCTGGCGACGTGTTTGGGGATTGCATGGTCTCCTCACGATTTCCATTTTTCTTCACCGTTTCGTCGTGACGAATCTGGTCAACTGTTTACTATTTTTTCTAAAAAAAAAGAAACTTCTTCTTTCAGGGTCAATTTATCGACACATACAACAACCTGACGCTTAAAACCATCTCTATGCTGGAATGGACCCTGGAGAACTGCGAGCGAGCAAAGTTCCTGTTGAAAACAGACGACGACATGTACATCCACATGCCCGTCTTGTTTTCAATCCTAGACGCAGTGCCCAATCGACGGAGAACCATCATAGGCAAAGTGGCTCGCCGCTGGAAGCCCATCCGCAATATCACATCCAAGTATTACATATCGTCAGCCCAATATAAACCAGTCATGTACCCTGACTTCAATACTGGTCCAGCATATATATTAACCAACGATATCATTGAGCCACTTTACCGGGCAGCTTTGAACACACCTTTCTTTAAATTGGAAGACGTCTACGTCACCGGTATGGTAGCTGGTCAGCTCAAAATACAACACACCGACTATCCTCAGTTTTTTAATCGGCGCCTTAAACTTGATACGTGTGCCGTGAAAAAGCTGGCCAGCGTCCATATGGTGAAAACGTGGGAAATGTTCGATCTTTGGAAACGGTTATCGGATGGATTGACCAAATGCCCACCTAAATAAACAGATCGTGCTGCCATGCCATGACGGAAAAAGGAGGGGGAAACCTTATCACCTTCAATTAGCTTGTATCATTTCATGTGTACAGTTCGCATTCATCTGTGTTTCGCGTTGCCACGAGTGATCCATGCTCAAAGAAATCTCTTTATTGATTGACTTATCGAACCATAATACATTTGTGTCCATTTTTCTTTTTCAAAATGTTTTGTCATTCTTTTACTGTCGCAAGAATAGCCAACGAGCGCTAGTCACTAACATCCGGTTATATTTTATCGGGTGGAACAGGCCTTCTGTTGTGTCCTTGGAACGGATCCACTATCCTCATCAGGTCTGTTCTAACGCTCCATGACTACATCAAACCCGCTCGTAAGTTAAAGAATTAATAACATGTTGAAAATAGAGTAATCGCCTTACAATAAAGCCAAAATAGAAAATGACTCAGCGTATCAAATAATACTTAGTTTTTTCTATTTATGTTATTTGAAAATTTTTTAAAACTTTACGTTATTTACATGGCTTAGTTGAAACTATACGTTGAAGGACACCGACCGTGTATTCCTTTTCTCTAAAAGAGTAAAAGTAGTTATTAGTTAACGACCATTGTGAAGAGAGAAAAAAACGACTAGAAGAGAACAGGAGATTTCCAAGCGCAGTTGGGTATGCGCCTTCGTTTAGTAACCACCTTCTGTGGTTTCCAATAGCAACGCTTCGACCGCTTGTCGTTGACCGCTGTTCAAATCAATGGCGTCGTCCGCGACAAATCAACAGATGACGATCAAAATAAATGATGGAGGGAGTCAGCAACCGTCAAGATATCTTCGGATATCTTCAGCTCTTTTCTATGCAACAGCTTCTTTTCTTATTACAGTTGTCAACAAAACAGTACTCACGAGCTACAAGTAAGTTCTAAGAAAATAATGCATTTCCACTAGCTTTAATCAGTCGTATTTAGACTTTGTTGAATTAGATAAAACTTTAAATTCTAATTAAGAAAATCAGGGGAGAATTTGCGTGTTGTATCCAATAGTTTATTTAGAACATTATTGATTGGGTAGTTTTTGTATCGTAAGCTTTATTGCCACAAATAACATATTTACGAATAATTCATGTTTACCATTATATTGGTATTTTTAAACAAAGGAATATTAATTTTTTCATTGACCACCATTGATTTTTTCACTCCGTACATAATTTAAATTGTAGTCATCAGCTGCGATAACTCAATTCACACTGTAGTTATTGATATAGAATCATAACAGTTTCTTGTTTACTTCCAACAGGTTTCCATCATTCCAAGTACTTGGTCTTGGTCAGGTATTTAATGAGCTACAAAATTCATATGAATAATAAGGCTCACTTATTAAACTTTAATTTTTAATTTCTTACAGATGATATCAACCATATTAGTCTTATGGATTTCCAAGAAACTAGGTTATCTTTCTTTTCCAGCTCTTCAGAGAGATACTGTAAAGAAGATTTGGCCTCTTCCATTAATATATGCTGGGAATATGATGACTGGTCTGGGAGGTACTCAGCAATTGAGGTAATATTTATATTATAACTGTGGCCTGGCCTTCCATTAACAATTGAATTTTTTCATCCCTAGTTTGCCAATGCTTACAGTGCTGAGAAGATTTTCGATTTTGATGACCATGGTTGCTGAATACTATATTCTTGGGTAGGTTAACAGAATGTTGGTCAGTTGTGTATAGTACATATGAGTTTAATACGTTTTATTCTGTTGAATGTAGGATCACTGCTTCTTGGTCAGTGCAGTTTTCTGTGTACACAATGATTTTTGGAGCCCTTGTGGCAGCAAGCCAAGACTTAGCCTTCAGTTTCTCAGGATATACTTATGTTTCGTTAAACAATATTCTCACTGCATCAAATGGCGTCTACTTAAAGAAGAAACTTGATGCTAAGGATCTCGGGAAAAATGGCCTCCTCTTTTATAATTCCCTGTTTATGATTCCTTTTGCCTTCTGTATTGCCTGGTGGACAGAGGATGTTCAAGCTGTAAGCCAATATCTATATTTTCTCTTCAATTTTTGTTGGGTTGACGTTTTATATTACTTTCTTTTTAGGCATGGGAATTCCAGAATTGGGGCGACGTTTGGTTTCTCACTCAATTCATAGCGTCGTGCTTGATGGGTTTTGTTCTTTCTTACAGCACTTTGTTGTGCACTCAGTATAACTCTCCTTTGACCACAACTATGGTGGGTTGCTTGAAGAACATCGCCGTCACATACTTGGGAATGGTGATTGGAGGCGACTACGTATTTTCTCTAACAAATTTTATTGGGCTAAATATCAGGTAAACACCATATTTTTGTTAATAGTCATTTTAAGAAACATATTATGCTAATAATTGTCGTCTTATTTACTGGATGCCAGTGTTGCGGGTAGCTTGCTCTATACTTGGGTTACATTCCGGGAGAAGGAAATGAAGGAACCTCGAGCGGAAGGCGAGCAAGGAAAGGAGAGACAAACGCCAGCCTAAAAACGGAGAAGCAAACAAATTTACTGTACGTAATACCGGATGCATTTCTGCTTCCACCCGACCGTCTCATGATAATAGCTTCTGCTCATATATTTTCTGTAACTGAGAGTCTTGGACGATTGCCTTCTTCCGATGCAGAGTATTTATTTAGATGGTTATCCCCAGTGACGATATGGTGTAAACTGCTTAATCAATATCTTCCAGAGCGTTTTTCTCCCCTTATTTAAAAACTCAGTTGACTCAATTTTCTTGGCATCTGCCTTAATTTTCAAGCCTCTACTTACCGTCCGTGTTATTACCTTCTTTTGAAAACTTAGAAATATGACAAAAGAATATTTTTTCTGCAGTTGAAAAGCATATTGGACTGGATGGTCAGTATAGCAATTTAATTGACAATCTCTAAAGAGTAACAAAATTGAATGAATGTGACAAAGTTATTTTTTAATAGTGTGAAATTATATTATTTCTCGCTTGTTATGAATTGTGTGATGGGCATTGTTTGTTGCGGAAAAACTGTAAACCGTAGACGAAATACATTTTTGTGAGGAATTCAACATATCGCCACACTGATCGTATTGGAAATGATTAGTCTTTTAAAACATTTTGATTCAGAAATTAAATGAATGCATACAGTTTTTAAAAAAATTAAATATTTCTTTTGGAACAGAAACAAATGATGAAATTCAGTCCATAATCGTGTTGAACGCAAGATTACAATTGTCAGATAAGAAAATCGGAATTATCGATGGTTGATTGTATGACCAATTACCCACTTATCATGCCTACATAAGTCTATTAACCGTCATTGACGAATGTATGTACGTTTTACCGAAGTTGTTGGCGTGTGTCGATTGCCTCAGAATTCATAAAATTTGAAATCACATCCGGCGGGAACAACGGTAACAAAAGATTAGACCGAGACTTCTTTCACTACATCCTAATGCCGATTCATTTATTGATCCAGGCATCTAGAGAAGAGGCAGAGGGTGAAATGAGTGGGTAGCCGGCCTCCAGGAAAAAAACCATACGGTTCTTTCTGCTCTGTGTCAGTGGAATACAACTGGTAGAACTCGTTGCTTTGGACGAATTTAGCCCATTTTATGGGGCGGGTAACTAATATACTTAATTTAGAACAAACTTTTGAACTTCCTGTCATAGCAATTTTCCGATTACAGAAGTTGATTCCATTTATTATAATTACACTAAGTTTGTCTTATACCGTTGGCCATTTTTCTATCGAAACTAATCAAGAGAAATGATCTATAATCAAGAGAGATGACAATCTAGACTTTAAGTTGTGTCGAATGTAATATTTTGTGCTTTTATTAAAATGAATGATACACAGCAAGGTGTACGTTCATTTCATTGACCATTTACCAGTAACGATTGAAGACTATGAAAGGAAAGTCATACTTTTGACGAGATGATGTCCGTAGCATTTATCAAAGTATTCATTTACAATTAAACAATCATGAGATTGGGAATGGAAAGAGAGTATAGGTCTAGTAGTAGCAACGACGATTGAGAGTCCGCGACGAAGAACCGCCACTAGCGCTGGTGGATGTTGACTGAAGCATCAGGCTAGAGCAGATCAGTGTCATCCAACCTAGATTTTCATTTCCGTCGGGTGTCACACCAACAAAAACAAAAGAGAAAGGTTTCTTATTAGAAAGAGAAGAGGAAGAAGAAGAAATGGCAGTTCATCAGTGAGAGCTATAGGGGATTCTATACTTTGTTTTGTTCCTAATCAACTTGAGAGTAGAGAAAAAAAAGGAAGGATCTTTTTTTCGTCATCTTATTAGTGTGAAACTCAATCCATCTTTCTACGGGTGGGCTGTTGATCCCAGTGGTGTAGTAGTGGAGACACAACGCTTACTAAAGAGGCTGACGACAAAGATGGATGATGAAGGATTCGCTGTGCTGCTAAAGGCTCCATGGAAGCTTGCCGTAGACGACGAGGACGATCGGCTGTTTGGTGAGCTACTGTTGAAAAGTGTCGTCGATTCCATTGGCGCCTCTTTAACCTTAATGCGAATTTCCACCGTGTCCGAGAGCTCGTAGAGACCCAAGCTGTGCGAGCTGCAACGGAGGGGTAAGGTCATATACGGACCAATCTGTTGTTGCCCAGGTAACTTGCTAGCTTCAAGGCGTCTCATGAAATTGATCAACCATTCCGCCGGTAAATTCAACATGGATGTGATCCGCCCTTCGTTATGCCGATCTTTAAAGCCGTGCTCTAAGTTGCCACTACCTTGATGTAACGACTGCTTTAGGTGCTTGCTCTCGACAGGAATCTTCACAAAATCGAGATAGGGAAAAGAGAGTTTAAAAATCTCTAATTATATTTACTAAACGATTAAAATTTTATACAGCGTGAGATCCAAAAATCCAAGTCAGTTGAGGAATAGGTCGTCCAGTCGGACCGCTACAATTCGCCACGATGGACTCGTTCATAGCGGGATTCAGTGTTCCTTTGGCTAGTGTAATGAAGGGATTTCCCATTGGTGGTTCTGTTCCGTTTCAAAGAAAAAAATTAGATCCATCCATCACTTAAGGAATCATTCATATTTGATCACCTAAGAAAAAAGAAGAAATAATTCAACAAAGTAAAGAAGTTTGCTATTATCTCGCTAGATATTAGGATACATTCGATACTAAACAGCAGCGATGTGCTGCTGGATTTTGTTATGATATCTCGTAGGTACCTTAGTCGCGTCTTAGATACAAGCTTCGCTCTTTCAGGGTAGCTCCATGGCGACAGCTTGACATGTAACTTTATACAACAGCAGCGACATGTATAACAAGTGTTTTGATGATGGGACTGGATGATCTAGAGCTACGCGAGGGGAGGATGGGATGCCGCTTCCATTACAGGATGCTCCACTTGCGATGGCAATCTAGCATCGATAAAACGAGTCGAGGGTCTTCTACAAGAAACCTTACTGTTGCCAGTCGTTCCTAATCATCGATTCCTTGCTGCTGGGCAACACCCGCACACTTTCCCTTTTTTAAAGTGGTAAAGTAACAGGTGCTCTGGAACAGGTAGAGCACGATCCGGTACACATTACGACTATCAACTTTTCATGTTGGTTGCTAAAGATAGGAAAGTCTTCAAAGACAAAACTAAACTTGTTTGTAAAAAATCGTGTAGCAATTATAAGTAAGTAGATTATTGGGATCGAATCTCATGAATACACAGCACAAGACAATAATAACTAATATTCACTCATTTTTTAAAAAGTTTATATCAAAAAAGGAAACGAATGTTAAGTGGATTTTTGTCAAAACGTAAACATTGGAAGTAGAATAAGAGAAAAGCGAAAGTAAAGTTTGAAATGATGACTCGGATGATTTGACTACCGTACCTATTTGACTACATTTCTCTTAGAGAAGAGAAAATGTCTGAAATCCCACGGTTATTTAGCTCTCCTATATTCGTTTAGTCGGGTCCTGCTTCCTTAATTTAATTAGCAAGCCACCGAATACCGGCAGTAACTGCCAGGAGATATCAAGACTGTTAACTCAATTAGAACGGTTATTACGTACCACAAGGGGAGAATAGCCCACTCTTATATATAAGGACAATCTCCCCACTTTTATGACAACGAAATGCTCGCCCCAGATGACGAACAGACAACAAATAGTGGAAACTGGAAAGTATTCTCTTTTTCCATTGGTATGGAATATTCCGAAACACTATCCGATAGTTATTACATCTTACTGAAACATTTTATATTATTCTTCTATTTGTTCTTCTACATTTATTTTCCGATTGTCTAAATTTGATGAACACTTTCCATTTTCTACTTTTTAAAATGGAAAATAAATATGTGCATTAAAAAAAGTGATATACCAACAACACTGAAGTGAGCCTCTTTGACGTCTGTTTCGAAGCTGGGTGCCTCTGTGGAAACCTCGCATCGGTAATGTCCGCTTGCAGATATTTGGACTTGCATGAGCATGACGCTGTTGGACGTCGACATACCCATCTAGAAAAGAAAAGCAGACGGTCGTCAAGTTGGCATTGTGTTGCGTTCGTGCGCCTCTATACAAAATCATTCATCACAAAGATGACCCACCCGCCTGCCCCTCTGAAAATGATTTACCATCACTTTACCTCTCGCGTGAATGCCGCGTGACCATTGTCGTGTGATGTGCTTGCAATGGAGCCTTGGAGCAGCGGAGCATGGTGCACCCCCCACTGGTGCGTGCTTGTTCAGTCCGTCCACCCGCCCCGCTCCGACCCGACCCGATCCTACCCTTCACCGTGATCGTTCAGATGGAATCATTTATCCGATGGATATTGGAGAGCAGAGACAAATAATGCTGAGCTGTACCCACCCTCCTGTGTTGGACTAGCTCATGGTAGGCATTCCCTACACGATATATTTGAGACCGAAATGATAAAGGCGATCATCCCACGTCCCATTTATTTCGGTGAGAAATATATACGTCGCTGAGAACATCCATCTTCCCCTCTGCTCTTATTCTATTTCTTTTCTGTTGCTGCTGCCATCGTTTCTGCTGCTTGTTATAGTGAGCTATACACAACATGGATCCGAGGATGATTTGTAACGATTAGGACTGCCGGCACCGCTTACCCACTTTACCCATCAAAAAGGCAATCTGTTCCAGCAGCATCCAGTCTACAAAAGGTGCTGCAACAGTTGTCTCCAACGACCAATGAGACAAGTACTTGTCTCTCTTCCTTTTATCTAGCAGCTTATATAGATAATTGGTCTAGCTCGTGAGTTATTGCGTGAGTGTTTCAAACAATTCTCGTGTTATCAGATTAAATCTATAGCCACTGAGGATATACAGTACACACTATACAATATATCTGTATAGTGTAGAGGAGAGTGGCGAAGATCTAGACGGAATGAGACCCTGGGGAAATTATATCCATCCGCCTCGTTGCTCTACATTTCTACCTCTCACCAACAATAACTGACGAATGAAGCGTTAGGCCTAGCTTAGCAACAAGTATCTTTATCTCTGAACAACTCCGTCAAAGAAAAAGTCAAATGATGATGCCAATAGGGCTGTTGTTATTCTGTTTACTTATTTTACTTGTTACAAAAAGAAACTTAAAATGAATGTCATACATTGATTTTGAGTCCAGAGACGTTGAAGACTCGAAGGGCTGGTGTCTCTTTCGGCATGTAGCGGAAAAATTCCTTGTCATCCTTGTACCATCGAAGGGCGTAAAGTGCTTCATTGTCATCCAAGTTGTAATGGCAAACCAATTGCTGTTCGTCCCCCTTTTTGGCGGCAACGGGAACGATCAATCTCTCAATGTGCAGTCCATCTACGCCTAGGCCATTATTAAAACGTAAAAATTAGACGAGAGTAAGCTTTTCGTATGTTCAAGTTGAAAGTCTAGTCGTTAAAAAAATATATATATTGTAATTTTAAGAGTACACTGCTACTGCAAACGACGAGGATGACGACGAGGCGAGGGCCTCATTAGCGCGTCACCCGAGTGCACTCAGTCAATTTGTTGTGACTTTTGAATTTCCGACAGAGTCTACTATAGAGCAACAACCGATGTAGATGGCTACACGCTACCCTCATTATCCATTTTCTCACGTAAAATTTCATTACTGTCCAACAAATCGTCTAGCGGAAGCCATCGATCCGCACGCTCTTGCCCGTTTATTTACATATCTAGCTGGTATATCCAGAGAAGCGGATTAAAAGGCTACAGTGTGAGTGAAGGATATGGAAAGTATCAAAGACAACATTGGCATCATCTCCCTTTTTTATGTGGAAGGCATAACCTACTCTATAAATAGTTGAAGAAGATAGAAAAAAAGTAATGAAAAGCAGACCTTTTATATGCATATATCTCTCATCGAGAGCACTGCATACGAATGATGGTGAGAGATGTGTCCCTGCTGAAAAGCAATCTATTCGGTCACCGCAGGTGGCATATACTTTGCACTGTGAACCTATATAGACTCTGTGTATTGCTCAGTGGATTTCTCCCTCCCGCCTCCCCTTTTTATATTATGTCTTTTGAAATCGTTTCACCCAGCTGCAAGCTATATTTCACAGCACAGTATGAAAGAGAGCGAAAAAAAAGGTAGAGTGCAGTCTGATGTTTTTATACTGCTCTGATGCTTTGCACCGACTCGATGGAGATCTTTTCTTCTTCTTCTTATTTTGCCTCCTCCCCCTCCGTTTCTGGCAGCACAGCACGTGGGCTTATCAAGAGGGATCAAGTTGACCCCAACTGCCGTCGTACTGTTCCGTACCGTGCCGAACCGTTCCGTTCCACGAGAGCTTCAGAGCCATAGCCCTCCTCGATCCTTCCCCCCTTAATCCTTTTCCACCTCGTTTGATAGTCCCAGTCAAAGCCCACCGCAAAATCCACCTCTATACGGACGAGCTAGGCAGCAGTCACATAAATAAAGAAGCGCTCAATCTTTCCCCTCTTTCTTTATGACCATTTAACAGCTTCGTTAAGAATGGATGGCAACATATTGCTCCTCTCACATTCAGAATGAACAACACCTAATTGAAATCATTTGCCGTTAGACATGGCCGTTCATCTTTTGTCGTCGATACCAAGAATCAAAATTATGTACGAGTCGATTTGAAACCCAACAAACAAAATTCTCTTGAATGAACAATGACGGATCCGACTGGATTACTTCCTTTTCCATTTGCTGCTGCTCACTACATAAATCATTCTGTAAATGAATTTCAAATTAAGTCATATTAGCTTTATTTCATACCTGTGATATAGATGAGAAAATGAGTGAAGAAAATGAGGGAAGAGAACGAGTAGAGATGAGCAGCTGAGCAGTGTCGTGAAATCATTTCACATTTTATGTCAGTGCCTATCAGAAAGAAAATATGAAAAGAAGTAAAGGAGAGCCGCGATACAAAAGAGCAAACCAACTCGGCGAGCTCTCCTAACCCGACTGCGCTACAACGACTGCGACGACTTTAGGAAAGACGAGTCTCAGACGACGAGCCTCGGATCCGTCCTGTTCCTCAAAACTTATTTGCGCCCTCTTGATGCTCCTCCTGCTCGTTTGACTTTTTAGGGTGAACGCTATAGCTTATACCGTTATGGCAATTAAAAATAAAAATAAAAATCTATTTCAACATTATTTAAGTGTAGTATTTTAACAAGTTATAACGTTCTACAAATATATACATATATATTTAAAATACATTACGGTACATTCATCGACAAAATTGGTCGAATCGAATAATTTAATAATCCCAAGTAGCAGCTCGCCCACCTCCAACTCTACGCGACTTTGCCTTTGGAAATGAATCAGCCTTGATGAAAACCATTGTACAATCTTTTCCTTAATACAGTGATGTCGTCACGGCATATGCTGTCCGTCTTATCCATCCGAAGTTATTAAAACGGGTGAAATAATTTGTTGGAGCACTAATCCTCTTGATGATGGACGTTAATGAAAGCAAAAGAGCCGCATCGTTAGAAAATTCAACGAGTGGTAAAGCTACTTACATCAGTCCTCCTATTAACAGATTAGCTGCCCAGTAATGATATTCTAGCACTATTATCCCTCAATATATTAATTATAAAAAAACTAATTAATATAGGGGTGTGGCTTATTGGTTGCTTTAGAATTTTGTGCATTCATTAAACTAAATAATGAACACTAGCGATAAAAATACATTTGTGACTTTTATCAATTGCGCTTTACTTTTCATTTAAAGAGACTTTTGGCACCCTCTTTAAATGTCCTTCAATACATACATGCATACATATTACATGCTTAGAATTTTTATTCAAAGTTGCAAGGGAGCCTCCGCCGGGTGGAATAAGACAAAGTAAAAGTCAACGTGAATGTAAAGACCACTTCAAACGATAGTTCTATTAACATTCTTGTCAAGAAGATTCTTACTCGTCTAGAAAATCTTGTAATGACACTCACATCTTTGTCACATCTTTGTGGTTTCAGTATGCTGACGAAGAGCGTTTTAAAATTTTGGTGAAAAAGTAGCAAATAAGTGTGGACAAATTTTAAAAATTATTATTTCAATAAATTAATTAAAAGTTGGCCGCTCTATCTTTCAATTCGTAGGTAATATGTAATTTTTGGATTTTCCATCGTAATTCGTCAAAACCCGAAATGTAACTTAAAAGCTAGCAAATGTAACGAGTGAAACAAACTACCACAATTTTCAAATTAGCAGTCTCAGAGTTTGACTAATTTCGTGCGATACAGCTCGATACAGCTAGCACAGGATACATGTAGGTTGTGGCTTACAGGTACAGTATGATACCTAGCTGCTGATTCCAAAAAGGTATTATTAATATAGCCTACAAAGTGCAACAGAAGCCCTGACGTGCCCGGATATTAAGGAACTGTCCAAAGTCGTCCTGCTCCAGACAATAACAGACTCTTCGTGTAGGCACACATTGGTCGCTGTCGATCACAAAGGTGATTCACAATAAAATCTCTTTCAGTACCAACGGCACCGTACGTTATGTAACGGAGAATAACGATCTCTCACTTTTGTCTCAGTACATTCTCCTGGAGCGTGTTTCTAGTTACACCATACAGTAGTCCTCGTCAGAATTACGTTTCATCCTTCATTATCATTATTTATATTAGGTCGCCCATAATTTAGCTTAACTTTTCAAACACAAAGATTGAATGTGTTTTATTGGCACTGCGTTTCATCGTCTTGAAACATTTTATCAGTACGAAATCCAGTCAACCTTATATAGTTTGACGTCTTAACATGGCTTTTTTTGTATTGTATATAAATATATACGTTTTACAATACATGAAATTGACAGGAAAATTCAAAACAGTAGCTTATATTGTTGTCAGAAAGAGGAATATAATATATGAAAACATTCTTATCATGCATGCATGGTCCAAAATTTACGTACTGTAGGCTACATAGGCAAGATATAGGGAGTCATCTCGATGCTCGGCTAAATAAGCGCATTTTATTTTTCAGCTGTCTGTCGACCTGTCGCCTAAACTTTCAAATTCAGACAACGCGCGGTAGCGTACGGTGCAGTTCTCTAGAGCCTTATACGCTGCCTGATCCTCTTTGAGCTCTGCCGATGAGGGATACGCTGATGTCTCTCCTTTTTTCCATTTACCAAGCATGATCTACATTCAGAGGTGTGGATTTCAACATCGTCGTCGTTTCTCCTTGATATGGTACGGATGCTGATGACAATATGACACTGCAGCCGCCAGCAGCACATCATCAAGAGACTTCCTGAAATAAGTCTCCCTCTTGTGTTGGGCATGTTACTTTTGTATTACCGGTACCTACTAACCTCTACTGCTACAGCATCTTCAGATATCTCATTTCATCAAATTGAATTCAGAGCCACCACCGGGGGTATTGTTTACTGCACCGTACCCAAGTCTAGTACATTTACCTCACTCTATGACTATTAGCGTTCTCATCAACATTTTTTCTCTTTACGGAAATAAATAGATATTGAGTACCATACCGGTATTGGTTATAGAAAATTGAATCGATGTTAAGTGATAATCGTATATACATGCTTTAGCGTTATGTACAGGTCAACTATAAATCGAATATGATACCGCTAAAAAGCGGGGGAAATAATAAGGTCCACAAGTCACAACCAATCGTTTGAGATGCAATGTGTAAAGGAAAGGTCTCCAACTGTAGCCCTGCGGACTACTGACTCGGTATACTTTCTCCATTGTATTGGACATGCGGATCACGATTGCTCTTAATGCTCTCCGAGAAGTAGACTATAGCTGCCCACCAAACTCTCTATTCGAAAAGGAGAACGACAACGTGATACGTATAAAGCCAGCAAGAAACATGATCCAGTGGATCGTTGGCTGTATCGCACTGTCTTTGGTCGATCTACGCTGTGTCACCTGATCGGATCATTCCAAACGCTTTCAGCAACTACCAAGTAACCACACTCCCCCCCCCCCCCCTCACCCTAACCCTTAAATTGTTTAAATACTTATTACCAAATGATAGCAAACAATTAATTTGGTTGATCCTTGTTTATTTATATTACTTGTCAACCTTAATCAAATAGAATAGTTATTTTAATCTCTATCACATTTTTCTGTTGACTTTTTTGAATTGTTTAAAAAGGAATTAGAAAATAACAGAAAAATTGAGATAATGATACTTATTATTGTTAAAGGTTTCAAAATAATAATGTGTACCTACCGCATTTATTATTATTATTATTTGGAGAAGGCTCAATCATTGAAGAGATGAGAAATGTATTAAACTAACTTTTTTTTTAAACAATGAATGCCAAAAAAAGTTTCGCAACATTAATGAATCTTTCCTACACCTACCGTAGTCGTCAAATATGGGGGTTCGAAAGAACATTTTATAACTATATTGGCCTATGTTGCTGGATAGATTGCAGTGTACTCGGTAAATCCTCAAAGAGAAAAAAATCTCTTGGAAAAAAATTAGAATATGTTAATATGTTTAATGGCGCTATTTATGGGGGATGAGTGAGATTCTGCTGTGGAGAGGGCTAATAATGGAGTAGGTATTGGAGCTCGTATCAATGGAAATAGGTTAGAGTGACTCCAAGGGGAGATATTTGAATCCGTTAGTCCGTTAGTGATGGCCTTTTATTTTGCATAATGCGAAGCGGATTGTTTCTGGAAGAGTAAATTTGAAGAGGGCAGCCTTTAAGTTATTTCAGCGTGGATGAAAATCTTGCATTAATCTTTCCAATAAATTAGAATAAATATGGTTTCTCAACGGGAGTTTTTGACACTGTCGATGAGATGTCAGGAGGGAAGTACGCCTAGGCGGTTTCTTGGTCTCTTGGCTCCAATTATGGTAGCGGCTTCTGCCAAGCGCCCGCGCCCCGTTCACTATTGCGTCCGATATTTAACTTGACGAGTGACGGGAACCCAGCTGCCTTTCATTCACATAATATTCTTTTCTATGCAGCCCTCTTTTTCGTGAACATTGATCAAGCTCCAACTCTGACTCCTGCTGAAGCTGGTTTCCTTTTCTTTAATTCTTCATTTCCGATTTTGAGAAGAAAAGAAAGAGACCGACTTACGTTCCCATGACAACGTCTGGGGCTGAACGCAGCCTCCAGTAGTTCAATCCTTCTAACCTTATAATTGGCAAGCGGACTCTTTGCAAACATATTACCCCAATCATCGCTATCGTATGGTTTCTTCACTTCCAGCTCCGAGGAGGCAATATTTAGCCTGTCGTATGGCGATATTTACGAATTGTGCACGTAACGAAATGATTGCCAAGTAGTATTTGACATGCTATAGTGAGAATTATTTTTATTTAGCGATCTCTGCGATCGTTAAAATAAAAAGACTACTTGTTACTATAAACTTTAAAAATTAATATAAAAAAAAATAATATTAAAGTTTTTTTAAAGGACCTAGCTCATTAGTTTTAGTTTCATAAAGAAATTACTCATATTTTTTGTGTCTGCGTTCATACGGTACTCATTTCCTTCCGTTAGTTCATCGAACTTGATGTAAATTATAAATAGCTTAAATTCTTTAAATTAAATGACAAAGATACATCAGCGACCTGTTTTATTTAGTTGAAGTAAAAAAAAAAAAGATTTTTTTTTCATTATTATCAATCAATGATGACGGGAAGTCACGAACCTTGAACTTTTTTACTTGATGTACCTTCAAATACTTACCACAATGTATCGGGTGTTGCGCAAATAGCCTTTAGAGGTGCCTACAGAAATAAGATATACATTTCCTATTAGGATAAATTTTCGTGTTCAAAGAATTCAGTTGACGATCTACTGTCTCTGAATTGTTTAAATAATAAAACAGTGTAAAATAAACTATTTTAATACAGCAATCGATTTAGGCATAGACAGGGCTATAAATATAATTTTTCATTCCTTCTTCCTTGCGACTTATGAAACTCCTAACAACTTGTGCTACTTTTGTACATTTGAAAAAAGATGCAGTAATTCATGTTGAATGTAAATTTATACCTTTTAAAGAAAAACTAAGGACATTTTTATAAATTTGATGACGCTGACGACAAATAAATAAATAAAAATAATTTAATCATCTAGAAAGCGGGAAATAAGTTGTACTGTATCTGATTACCTAGCTTTCGTTGTTTCCATGCTAAGGGAGAGCGGAGCGACGTCTGCGTCGTACTCCGAACATTAGATTTTACAGCGTACATTTTCACATTGGATAGACCACATTTTGCTTTCAATTTACCGCAAAAAGAACTATTTTGATTTTCCTAGTTTCTAAAGTTGTCTGCTACGTGCTGTAGACACCAGCTGGTGTAGGCCTGTAGGGCAGGCAAAGGCGTATGACCTAACTAATGGTAACATCGGACCTAACTGAGGTTAATACATCGGCGGACGGTGGTATTTACAACGCAAAATGGATAACAACGCCAGCTTATGGTTGTTCATCTATTGAATATAGCTCTCTTATATGGGTAGACTTTAGTTGATGTATAATTCAATATAATTTAAGGGTTATACATAGAGGAGCAAGCTGAGAGGTATAGATTTTATATGACCTGAAGAGTTGAAATCTGAAGGGTTAGAGGACGATAGAGGGATCTTTTAAACTTATCATTCAAAAGGGAATGTGATGTAAGATGTTAAATAACCGAAATAAAGAAAATATTATTACATTGATACTACCTATTAGTTAACGTAATGGTAATTTGAAAAAGTGACTATTGATCCGATAAAAATAACTTCAAATAGAACTTAATAGAACTAGAATCAAAACTCATAACTATGAGGGCCCGTAAGCCATGCGAGACTTGTATTGCTTAGTTTTGTTTCCAAACTTAATAATCGTGAACCCCCCATTGCGGGCTGCTTTTTATAAATAATGGCTAATAATTCAAAGCCGAATCAAATAACGAGATAATGATGAAATATAATTTTCACGCATGTGCCTTTAGTCTATATGGTTAATTGCTCATATTAAAGAAATGTTAACTTTTTTTTACGACATTCGGTTGAGCTTTAAATTTTTCATCAATTGAGTTTGTTTTTATTTTGTTTTTATATGTTATTTGACTTAAAGGTTCCCTTGAAGTCCGCGGTCCTGCGGGCTTAGTCCGCCAGAGGGTCAGTAAACTACCACGAACGAAATCAAGCAGACGATAAATTCCATACCTGCGCGGCTGCGCCGCCCCTTAATGGTTCTTGCCATGTTTTCACATGGTTTGTTCTCCTCGTAATCTCGTATTCGGATTTGTTGTGCAATTGTATACATGCAACTTGTGACATTTCATATTAGAAGCAAGCCGAAATTTACTAGCTAGCAGTACTTCTTTTGTAAAATAATTATAGCGATATTTCAAATTTTCTTAAGTTACCTCCAAGAGGCTTTCGGAGAGCCGGAGAATTAATATAGTTTGGTCTAGAAATCTTAGAATGATTATTCACTTTTAAGCTAATTTTTTTAATATTCAGAAGGTATAAATAATGACTCATTCACTTAATATTTGTACAATATGTGATAAACAATTATTATTTTATTTTATTTTATTTTATTTTATTTTTTTTTTTAGGATTTTGGATGCTAGACCACACAAATCAATAAAATTTATAACAATTTCCTGCTTACACATAACCTGTTTGAAATACTTCTGATTGAAAAATGGAAATGAAAACTTACTTTTGGTTTGGGATATCAATTAATGACTTTCTATTCAAAGACTTCAATGTGTCAACATGGGCAGGTATTTATGAGAATCATCCAGAGATTTACCTTACAATTGTCTGTGTACCTATTTATTATTAACTTATTCATTATAAATCTAATATTTTATCCAGCTATTATTAATTTTACCTGAAATGTGTTACCTACAAATCTACAATAATTAATTAATTATTTTATATTTTTAAAGTTTTTGGTACATGTTATTTGAAAATTCCAATATTGAGATTTGATTAGTAGTGAATGAAGATCATATAACAAAAAGAAAAGTATATTTGCTTTAAAAAATTTTTCCATGTTTTTTTTTCTTCCTTTCTTTCAGGAATGCTTGGGCTTTGTATTGGTTCTTCATTACTTTCTTTTCTTGTGGTTTCCATTACATTTTTAAAAGAGATGCTTCATCATAAGCTATCTTCTCAGCAACAAGGGCAGGCAATTGTTGCTATTGCTCATTCCCAACTGTTCCAGGTATTGTAAATCGTGAATTTTTAAATTCATTGTGAGATTATTATTTTTTTATTCATTTACGAAATTATTTTAGGTCTGGACTTCTCCATTCCCTGTGCATGTGTTGCAAACTATGATGAGTTTTTTGCAAATCACATTGGGATACTTTTTGATGCTAATTGTCATGAGTTTTAATGCATACTTGGTATTTTCAGTACTCTTTGGAAGTGTACTGGGTTTTTTCCTTCTCAATCCATTTCTCCTGACTAAGCGCAACATTAACAATCCCCGAATCCTTACACAAATTCAATGCCACGAAGAAGAATGCGGTTCCCTCATAAACGATCAAGAACAAGCTGGGTCAATTGTTGCGAGCAGTTCTCTTAGCTCTCAACACGATTCCGATAAGAAAATTTCTGTCTCGGCAACTATTCATTGATTCCCTTGCTGTTGAATTATGACCTATTCGATTAGTAATATGCATAAACGACACGGTTCTACATTAATGTAATGCATCGCGCGCCTTAAATCAAAGTATACAAAATCAATTGCGGTTATTGACGGTAATTGGAAACATTTATTAGTTAATGATCAAATCTGTGCACAATACAATATATTTGAAGTTCAAAAGTTATCGTATCGCCAAGAAACTTTTTATCAGCTTACATTCGGATTTGGAAATTGCCAGCTTTCGTAAGATACTTAACCCCCTTAAAGGGTTTGTATTTCTCACCAAACATGTCCTATAACAAGAAGATGAAATTAAAAATTTTATATAAATGTTTTTAATTTCTTCTTAAGCCAAATTTAGAAAATTTACCAAACGATGAACTTTAAGGCCTGAAATGGCCGTCTGTGCCAATAAAAAGTTGACCTAGTAATGAGTAATGACAAGGGTTTAGGATAAAAATCTCTACAACTTATTTGCGTACGTATTAAAGGAAAAAGTTGCCAATTTTAAACTTTTTCACTCAAAAACACTTACATTGACCGAAGGTGTAGACTGAAGTATAGTGGCACCACTTTGAATGTGAATCTGACCTCTCATATTTGGTAACTTAGTCGGATCCATTTTCCCCACATCCCAAAGTAGTATTTTAGTGACAGGATCGAAAGTAGCTCGACCTTGATTTACTGTTACTGTACAGTTGAGAACGAATTTTGGCATAGGGATACTTAGTTGTAAATTTTCCACCTAATAAGGAACAATTTATATTAATGCAATGTATTACTTTAGCAACTTGAAAATCAATAAAACTAACCACTCGTCCCATAGTCTGTCGCGGCCCCACTGTCATTTCCAGCTTTCCAGTTTGAGATTGGTTACTTTCTTTGGGTAAAAAAAATGTATGTCGGATGTAGACAGGGATTGCTACCGCACTTTGACAACTAACGTGGTAGTTCATCAAACAAAAGTTGCCGTCTGGTGGAACAAACGACAAAATTCTTTCGTTTTCCCAACGCTTAAAACGAATACACGGATGAAAGCTCACATCATCCAATAGACGAGGGTTGACAAAACTAAGGGTCAAATCAGGTGTTCCGCTCAAGCGAACGCAACATTCGATTTTTCCTGAAAAATACGGTGAAAATTTAAAATGTACTAATAACTAAAATACAATAACTAATTATACTAAAAACTTTTAACTTACCAGCTATTTCAGCAAAAACAACGGATCCTGAAAAAAAATCATACGCACAATTATATATTTAATATATTCATTTATTCAAAATATTTGGCGTTGAACGGACCCGATCATCTGAATTCCAGATCGAAAATCATGTAAAATCTTACCATTTTTATCAATAATAGCATCCACTTCCTCTATAATGTCAAAGTAGGCTTCATTATTAGTGTACTTCACATCAGCTCTTCTCCACGGAACATTCGAAAGCTGGCCTGATGGAAGTACTGAACTCACGCTGAAAAAGAATTCAAATACGCCATTAAGAATTGTTTAGTTCCTTAAAGTTAGCACACATTTCTCCCTTACTTCGATTTTCCGGTAACAGTATTTGTAATAGAGCGTAGAACGGAAGGAGGTTTGATAAGTTCTTGAAGAATATTTGGTTCAGTGGCTAAAGGATATCCATTGTCCAAAACTTCATCTAGAAGCTAATAGATTTTTAATTTTAAATTGAATTCTAAAAGTCTAACCCAACTGATTAACTATAAAGTATGTTTCAAAGCTAAAAATTACCTCATAAACAACAACATAGTGTTCTTTGATATTGGACTCATTGCACTCATTGAAGTACTGTTCCAAAATATCCACAATTCGATGCAAAAATTCAATCACAAATAGAGGAGGCACTAAAATGGAGTTGAAATGATTGACTATCATGGTTTTTAAAATAACAGAAAAGTGGTGTTGACTAATATACCTTCTGACATACAGACAGCAACAAAAAAGAGATTGTTTCGGTAGATACTTATAAGGTAGTGATGAGGTGTGGCAATTATGGAAGGGACATCCTCATGACCCTTATTGTCTTTTACTACCTATGGTAAAAATGAATTGTTTAAATAAAGGGTTTTAAATGATGAATTTTAATTATAACTTAGGAATATTGTCACATAATTCAAAAGTTTACCTGTCTTTGGGCTTCAAAAAAGTAATCCATGACAGTTCTTGATATAATACTCTTCCAATGTTTTTCCTGAATTGAAGGAACATTATCTAATAATTTTAAAACACAAGAGCCTAGGGTCCTAAGCTAATGCAAAACATGCATATAGCAGCCTATTATTACCATGAAAATGTCACCAGAGTGGTTAATCACAAATAGTGAATGAATCATTTTTTAAACAGAAGTTGATGATTTTGCCAAAGTAAGTCTCTGTTATTATTTTTGTTCCTAAAAAAAAGAAAAACAAGCAAGAAGGCAACTTGGTCAGAGGGGTTTCAAGTAGAACTGTCAAACCAGTGACTAAAAGTAGAACACCATAATTATACACAGGATATATCTGTATAAGTATAATCAACAAACAATCGTCTTCCACTCGGTTCGAATGTCCGACAGGGCTGAACTCGATGACTGAGGCCCAGCAAAATAAACAATTAACTAAGCAAAGTAAACAGTAAACTGCTAAAAGATTGGATGTATGGGAAAGGAATCTATTGTTTCAGTAAATTGTAATAGTGGCCATTTGAAATACAGCCATTTAAGATACACTCCATTCGAGACGAACCTGCAGGTTAGCTGTTCTCAATGTTCTGTCAAACCGGTCTAATAACATTAACACCAGTAACACAGCGAGTCCCTTTTTTAAGGAACTGTCACTAGTCACTACAGACTACACAGAAAATGTCAATACGTCATTCGGTCATTGAAAACAGCTGAGCCCAGCGTTGCCATTTACTCATTTCCACTGTTCTCCCGTAATTCAAATATAAAACCAAAAATGATTTTTTTTTTCATGACTGTTATGACCCCGCCGATTTTACTATAATAATTGTATCGTGCGTGTACTTGCGTGTTGTTACCAAAGTTCACTGTTACCTAAGGGCTATTGGGTAATACTAAATGCACTCCAGGTTTGAGCAAATAAGAAAACAAGGGACATTAATGGACATTTTTTTTATTGTCTTCAAATCGGTAAATACTCAAGTTAGACCTCGATTCGGAGTTTCCCCTCGCCAAGAATGAAAAGACATATCCGGTCGACTACAAAAGCTAAGACAAAGTCACCACATAGAACGATGGCAAGTAAGTTGCGGAATTCAGGATCAAACTCCACAATACTAAATTCCTGATTGATTTCAGGCATAACACCGAGTACAAGACATAAGATAAATGAACCTGTGCAAACTAGACTGTACAACAGAACGCGATTTTCTCTTAGGCTTTCCATGAAAGGATGGCCTCGGTAGTTGACAGCAATAGTTGATACTTGCAGAGCCATGCTGATAATGTACACGGTACTGTTGAGAAGATTAGGTTCAAATTCTTTCTCCAAATCGGGAAATTCGGATTCTCTGGGTGGCAGCCGCATAGAAGATTGTTGAACAAGGAAAACCAAAGAACCAAAATGGACCAAGAATTGAAGAAGAACAGTCAAAATGGTGTAAGTATTGAAAATATTGGGAAGAGGGCGCTGTTTCGACAAGTATTTCAGGGGCTTTGATCTTGAAATGAAGAGGAAGCAAGCCGCAAGTAGCAAACCTTGGAGTGTGGCCTGTCCGTCACTAAACTTTACTCCTTCGAGGTAGAGAACCGACTGGCTATAGGCTAAAACTAACGCATTGAGGGCTAGAATCTTGAACATTTGCAGAGTGGTAACCAGCGTGCAACGACCTTGCTTTATGACGTGACAAATACTCTGGATCGAGCTCATTTTCGAAGTGAATGGGGCGGCAATCGAGGCATCACCTAATTTGACCAGCTGGGCTCTTTCCTGTTCTTCCATTTCTTTCATCATTTGTTGCAATTGGGTTTGGGCTCGATTCAGACGTTCCAAGCGTGGATCTTCTCCGGGACGGCCTCTCTCTCCGTGGCGAGATACAAGCCTTCTGTTACTTTTCTCCGGGATTTCTTCGACACTTTTATCTTTCGTCTTCTCTTCCGGCTTTTTGGATTTCGACGTGAATTCGGGTTGATGTGACAGAATAGCAACTCCTAAAAATAGTGAACAAGATTCGGAAAGGGAAATTATTTAAGGTCCTTAAAGATTGTTTTATTAACGACGACATACCAACGTGTGCGTGCTTCAAAGCTCCAACATCATTGGTTCCATCTCCACACATCAGAGTTGTGTAGCCCAAATCGTTTAGTGATGTGACAATAAGTTCCTTTTGCTTCGGATTAACTCGAGCGAATATGCGGATATGGGGCAAAATCTGCTGGTAGAACTTTTTATTCAGTGACTGTAGGTGATTTAGTCCAAGACCAGTCACACAGAGTATGTGATCGGAAGTGAAACGACGGAAATCAGTCGGAATTAACGGTAGTTCCAAGTCTTGATTGACGCTTTGCCAGATCCAATCATTGTCGACTTGGGTCAGAATCAGAGTTGTTTCTTTCTTGGTGAATTTCAAGACTTTTGCAACGTGGCAAGCAGTCAAAGGATTGTCTCCGGTGATCATGACAACTCGGTGAGACGAAGACACGATTTCGCGGATCACCGAAAGGGAATCTTTCTTCATAGGACAAGACAGGATCAAAAACCCTGCAAACTTAAGGTCTGACTCAAGTTGTTCACGTTTCAAAGAACGAACAGTCTGATGGCTCTGTGTGCCTAAGCTACGGTAACCCAGAGCTAATACTCGAGCGCCTTTGCGAGATATGGTTAAGTAAACGTCGTCGTAACTGCTTGGTGTAGAAGCAAACATGGACTTTAAGGTCTCTGGGGCTCCTTTAACAGCAACGATGTAAGAAGTATCTAGTGATCCAGGTGAGCTGTAACCAGCAATTACAGCCATTCGTTTTAAAGCACTGCTGAAATGGTACCGCTGAAATATCTTCAAAGCAGGACTTCGAACCTGTAATTTTGCGAAGACGATTAAATTTTAATTCGATAGAAATATGCCTTGAAAGCAAATAATACTGCACCGATTTGCTGTTCGGAATTAAAGCGTCGCCTTTGGTCAGAGTCCAATCAATAGCAGTTAATGTGGCTTTTTCCAGAGGGTCACCAACTAGACCTTCATCCAGATGGATCAAGGAATGACAGGTAGCCAACGTTTGTAACGTTTCTAGTGGCACTTGATTAAGAGCTTGAACAGCCTCGGGATCATTCTCGTCCAACCCTGCGATACCCTCTACAACAAGATTGTCGTTGGTAAGAGTTCCCGTTTTGTCAAAGCAGCACATTTCAATCCGCCCGGCAAACGGAATTCTAAAAGGCTCCGTACAGTAGACTCCTAGTTTGGTGAGTTGAACCAAGGAAGTGTTAACAGCAAGAGAAAGTTCAATAGGAAGTTCGGGCGGAACAACCGAGGTAAGAATTAGTGTACACTCCAAGAAGAGTTTATATCGATTGCGGTTGGGATCTTCGGCTCCTTTGACCCACAAATAGCCCGAAGCTAATATGGCAAAAATCAGCAAAAACAAGATGAATCCGAACGTTTCCAAATTATTTGCAGTAACGCGCTTCACACCAAATAGGATGGTGCGCAACAGTTTTCCCTGAATCCAAATTTAAAGTGAACAAAAATAAGCGGAAAAATAATAATGAAAATAGAAATAATAATACACGAGCTAAAAAAAAATGGTGTGAACAGCATCATACTTAGTAGATCCTTACAAATCGAGTAACATCACAATACCTGGGACGTGCTAAAACTATTGCGCAGAACATAAGCGATGCATCCGCCATCGGGCGACTTCAGCTGTCCAGATGTCTTCGAAGGCCTAGTGAAATTAATAAAAATATGATATGACGATATGATGAAAATATGATATGATGGAGTTTTAAAATTTAAAATTAAAAATGCTGTAAACTTACGACGTATGTTGCACAATTCGTGTCCCGCCGAAGAGAATGTGAAGCTTGCTTTCGTCTTCAATGTCTAACAGCCGATGAGTTTGGTCTTCAGGAACGTTCTCTAGGGGTTCTTTCATTTGAGGTACGGATTCACCAGTGAGCAATGATTCGTCGACTATGCAAGGGCCACGAAGGAGGACCATATCACAAGGTACGAGCTGGGAATCATCAGAAGATCGGATGAGAGATACAAGATCTCCAGGAACTAGTTGATCGCTGGAAATTATTTGCCATTTCTTGCATCGGTATACCTGAAAATAAAAAAAGGTCATACAAGACATTACACAATCCATGAGATAAAGTAAAAATATATATATATGTAATTAATACAAAACCTGGATAGAATATGGTTTGTTCCCCATTTTCCGGATTTCTGACATGTTTCGCAACTGTTGTTGAACCAGTGTGCACTCAAATGCTATAAGCATAAGCAGAGTAAAAATGGAATAATACCTATAAGTAAAATTGAAAATTAACTGTTCAGTAGTTAATCAGTTGCATTAATTAATTGCTGACCAGTAAGCATCCAAGCACCAAAGGCACACACAGAATACTTGAAAGACAAAGAAAGGAGCAGTGGCTCTTTCTAAAAAGAGTTCCATAAATTCTGGAACAATCATTTCCAATCTAAAGAGACAGTGATAATTAAAAAAAAAAAAATAGTATTATTATTTTTTATTAATTGGTTGTTACTCATTTTTTCCAAAATGTGCTTCAGCATCCTTGATTTCTGCATCACTTTGATATCCTTTCCATTCAATGTATGAGTCCAAGCTATGGTTGGTAGGAAATACAATCCCTTTGAAGGTTTTGGTTTCAAAATCCCAATTGTAGCGTGTTTTTTGGAATAAGAACCAAATTTTAGCAACCTTCCCATTCCCATCCTAAATCAAAATAAATCAAATTGATATCAGGGTGATTCTATAACATATGGTGGACAGAATACCAACCTTTTCTTTGTGAATTCGGACCAATTGAGAGGATCCATTATTAGGTGTTGGAATTACTCTGGCATAAGCCGCATCAATGGGATTTGAAGAATTCGAACACGTGAGGATGGTTCTGACGTGGACCGACCAATAACATGATAGTGAGACCAAGACTTGAAATAATCCTATACTAGCCAAAACTATCCACCCTGCTTCAAGGTACTCTTCAACGCCATAAACAAAAATCCAGTAATAGAACCAAATACAATATAAAACTATAAAAGGTAGGGAATATCCATGAAAGACTGTTGGTAAGGGATTGTGTAAAGATACTTTCTGAACTAGATCGTCCAAATGTTTAGAAACGTCAGAAGCCATCTTTCAAAGTTCCGCTGTCTAGCGGTAGCGGAGTCACAGTCTTGCCTGTCGTCGTCTGATACTCTGATACGAGTACTAAACGTGGAAGGTAGGGAATAAACAGCACGTCAGCGGCTCAGCGCACCCATGCGCGGATCGAATATTCAAACCAAAAACGGTCATTGCGACTCCGAACTTGCGACTTGTTTTTGTTAGTTAAATCAAAATACAATCTTATATTATAACCACATGAGCAATTACCTATGGATTCAATTGAATCTTCGTCTTTCAGAATTATTAAAATAAATAAAAATTAACAGATGATAATATTAATTAATTATTTTAATTATAAAGAATAAGACTGACTCGAGCCGGAAATGATGGGTATATATTTGATGTTATATGTACAAGTAAACGTAGGTTTCAAGTCAAGGCTATTTATCCGTTGATATATTGCATGAGTACATTTGAAACGCGTTAGTCAACAAGTCCAATCAAACATATTATAAAATGAAAAACAGCCATTGAATGTTATTAGCACTTGTTACCTTACACATATTGATGGAATACAATGAGATTTGAACGTTAGTAAAAATAAGGCAATTTTGAAAAAGGATAGATAATATTTTATTAAGTAAAACAGTCTTATGAATTAATGGAAAAGTGATATTATAATAAAATGTGAAATACTTAATTATGTTTGCGCCTTTTAGCGGACTTGTTAATTAAAAAATAGCTCGAGGAAGGAACTTTAAAATTTTATTAGAAATGAATAATCGGAATTGCACATAAATTAAGAATACAGGAATCAATCGCTTAGTATTCTTTAAGATATAACAATATTTAGAATCCTTGTATGTGTCCATAAGTCTCTAGAGAAGAAATCAAAACGTAAGCGAGCCAAAGAACCAACAGGAAGATGCTGGAAACGTAGCGGGGAATCTTGGGACCTCCAAGTTCTCCACGACCAAAGATGTTAGTATTTCTGCGAACAACAAGAAGAACTATCGAAAGAACGGCTACTATGGTGAACACAGTGATGGAAAATCCTAGACTGCCTGCCTTTACTTCGAACTTATTACCCTGAAAATAAACATTATTTGGTGTGTTTAAATAACAAATTGAATGGAAAATTATCATTATTTCATACGTTGGCAGCATGATAAATGCTGGCAATCATCCACGGAAGTCCCAGACCGAGAAAAACGTTGACCGAGTTACTCCCTGTAATGTTTCCGATGGCATTGTCGGCGTGCTTCTCGTTCATTGCTGCAGCCCGACTGGCAAAGAGATCCGGTAAAGACGTCCCTAAAGCAACAAAAGTGATGGCCGTAACCGTGTCGTCCAGTCCAACCAAACAGCCAAAAATAGAAGCTAAATCTCCGATGACGGCCGTGAGGAGACCAATAACAGCCAATGACACGAAAAAGGACAACCAGCCGCCCCAGATGCCGGCAGGTGGAACCAATGCGAACATCAACTGAATAAACAAGTTAGTCTGTTACGAACCTTTCCACACAAGAGAAATTAAAACAGAATAGGCAACCTTCCATCCGAAGGTTAAAAAGTGCATAACGTAATCGGCAGTAGATGCATTTTCGATATCGCCACCATTAACATTCATTGCATCCTTGATCTGACCCGCCCACGTGTCTTGGTGCACTTGCATAGAGTTCACGTTTGCATTTGTCAACTCCGCCAAGCGATTCAAAACGGAGTTAAATTCTTAATTAAAAAAAAAATTTAATTCACAAACACGGAAAGACAGGATTTTGTATAAGTAGATTGCAACGCCACTATACCTTCGTCATTGGTAA
Organism: Chydorus sphaericus; assembly: GCA_030141595.1. Classification (NCBI taxonomy): domain Eukaryota; kingdom Metazoa; phylum Arthropoda; class Branchiopoda; order Diplostraca; family Chydoridae; genus Chydorus; species Chydorus sphaericus. The sequence goes on along the minus strand of CM057929.1, from coordinate 7,059,296 downwards.
TGGTAACAGCCATTTTGACTACCGGACCAAGGATTGCCCCACCAGTAGGATCAGTCAACTCTATTTCAAAGCACTCGTCTTTTTCTGGTACCATGTCGTTGGATATAGGAATCTCGATGATTCTTTTCATCTGTCAGGAACAGAAATGTGTGTAAGCGGCAAGTTACCAAATAACCATTGATCTAATGAATTTATAATCGATTGTTATCATCGATTGTTACAAACCTCTGCATGTTTAAAAACTAGAACTCCCTCCCCGCCTTGGTAGCTTCTCCCGCTTATTGCACTTTTATCTTTAAATAAGATTGAAAGTATAATATGAATATCTTTTCGCCATTTTCTTAATAAAATAATCAAAATGAATATTAACCTATGGTTCGCCAGCGAACGCTGACCTCTCCGTCGGCGCCATGCTTCCGGGCAACAGGTACTTGCGCTTTGCCTACTGACTCTTTCACCAAAATTCCTCTCTCTTCGAATGAGATTGTTCCAGGATCTATGTTACAAAATTATTTATAATGAATTTGAAGTATACCGTATTGTATTTTATTGTAATTTTCAACGTTATGGACACATACCATCATCGTTCAGAATGGTAACTTCCATGATAGAGATGCGCCCGAGCATGACATCCGAGTGTTTGGTTCTAGCTCCACCCACTAAACTCAATTTAACGTAGAACTGCTCATCGGGCTCGTACTGAGTGTCGTCAATGATCTCCAATGTGATCTAATTTTGACAAACATATTTGAATTCAAGCTATACACAGTAAGAAGAGTAGTTTACTTCACACCTGTTTTTCGACCTCATTCGGTTCAAATGTAATAACTTTGTTGTATGCAACAAAATCCTCACCAGCAATAGCACTACCATCAATGGTTTCCACTCTAAAACACACAACAACGGGGGAGAATAGCGTTTAAAGTATTTCTTTTCTTTTTTTAATCAGAATATTCTTAAACAACTTTATATCTATAAAAGATTTACCTGACGGAGACGGCATTGTCAGATCGACCGCTGCGAATGATGATAACGGGAAACTTTCCAACACTCTCCGGTACTGTCCATTTTCATATTTTGTAAGTTAAATATGTCAGTTGACTCATCAACAAGGAGATAGCGACACAAGGTACTGCAAAAGTAAATTGTGTTGACGTTGTCTTTTCAACATTACCTGCACAAGCGATGGCGTGGAACTCGATGACGGCTTTGTCCTTTGGAACGGTCTCGATGAGAGGGCCCAAATTGGGTGCGTCAGGATGCTCGTTGATTGTGTCGTAAACCTTTTGGATTGTTTAGGTTGTAGCACACGCAAAGAAAAGGGGCAAGACAAATCATGTGATATTTGAGTCTCAAGTTTCTTTCGTTTAAAATAATAGACATAAACATGTGCGCATGAAATGTACAGCGAGAAGGAAAACAAAACCAGGAAAAGCCAACGATAAGATTTGTAACGTACGGTATCGCATGCACTCTCTTTGATACGCGATCACGCAGTTTGACAGTGACCGAGAAGAAATATTATCAACTAAGTAGAATTGGGTTTATACAGTAGACTACTGGTATATATTTTATAAATATATATACTGGGTTCTTTGGTAGCATGCACAAAGGGTCGGGAATCGATCTTCGTAGCTCCATCACGCAAAGAGGACTCTAGTTGGTCATTTTTTAAAGATTGGGCGAGTGCATGCTCGACGAACTGCGACTAACATCAAACTCATAATATCAACAAGACGAAAGCCGTCAACACCTACTCTATAATTCCTGCACAATAAGTGGATAAACTGCGCCTTATGTTATTTCAATCAATTATCAGATGCAAAATACATTCTCAAACAAGGATAATTTTTCCGAGGCATTTTTGAAGAAGCACTTTCATCAGTCTGAGTAGCATGCGTCAACCAAATGTCTCTTTCTTTCTGCCTTTTCCTGCCACTTTTTTAAAAAATTCATTACCTTAGACTCTTTACGTTCCTTTGATGGCGAAAGCTATTAGAAGCACCAGCAAATAAAATAGTGATACAATGTGCACTTGTTAAGATAGATCACCATCGCAGCCTGTTTGATTTTTAAGCCGCAGTGTTCCGTTTAATTAAGCAAAAGTTTTTTTTTAACCAATTGATTGTTTTTGCATACTTACATTAACACCTATTATGAAAGCAAATTTCATATTTGGACGAACCTTGAGGTATTAAGCTATTTCGGAGATTTTCTCCGAATACATATATTACGCGTATGTTACGTACCTCTTTAAGTTTCAGGCTCAATTGTGGTTTGGTCTTTTTACTGCCGGAAAAGGCTCGGGTAGCTCCTATTCGGTACCAGGCTCTCGAGTGTTCTTGACTTGACACCATTCTAGATACCAATAATAAAATGAATTTCCACTCTATTGCTAGTTAACATGAAACAGATGTTGACGACACTCACTTATAAGCTGCCAGCTTAGCTGCATCTTCTCCGGTCAAGCCCATTCGCGTTGCCTGTCGAACCCATTTAGCCAGCTCGTTGGGATCCAGCTGACCGTCTTTGGTGAGGGCAAATCCTTCGACCATTACGTCTACTGGGTGGTGGACAGTCCCGGAATCAAACGATCGAGCAATTAAATGAAGATGATGTTTATAATGTCGTTTTTTTAAATGTTTGGCATGCACCCCAGCCAGAGCCGGTGTGCAAATATTATAACGTCGGTTCAAGTAGAGTTGGTCATTGCGGGAAATTTCCATTTATGAAAATAGATTCGTGCACATTCCGTGACCATCATTAAAGATTAAACAGTCGGTCGCATGCAAGGGGTCGTCGTTGGCCGTTCAACAACGCATTAAGGGTAGATCACATTCGTGGTCAGGTAATAATCATATAGAAAAAGTTGATGCCGAAAGAAGGTACGTCCACGATGTTGGTGCGTGGCGGTCGTGCGAGGGTCCAACAGTGAGGTAAAATCCGATAAAATAAAATGATACAAAAAGAACATGGGGTGAATATCAGGTCCACTAATTACTTTATAGTTTTACTGTATGGCTCATGACCAGTTACAGCAAAGATCGTGCTTTACAAGCAAACAGAAAGAGGTGAAATAATGTTTTTTTTTCTTTATAGGTGGCTACAGTTTTAGTTAAGCCTTTAGTACAGTGCCCGATATCGAATGCAAATGCGCGTTATTTAAAATAAAATATGTGGACGTATAGCAAAATAAGGAAATGATCGCTGTAGTAAAAATGATTCATGCAAAGATCCTTTAATTGTTCTTACATGCTTTGGGAAAATGTATATCCAAAATAAAGATCCGTAATAAGCATTTAGACGAAACCCTTCCCTCTACTTATAAATCACAGTGCTGTGAAAGCGCAAAAATGCAAATCAAGGCATTTAGAATATCAATACCGGCAAGTACATTCATTAAAAAAATAGAAAGATCTTTTGCGCTTTTCCTTCACCATATATAGGAACCCAATGTGAGATTAGAAAAAAGATCTCGGCATTAGAGCTTTGGGCGTTGCGTTCGATCTTGATGTGGCCATTTCTTTTGCGTGAATCATTGTAAGGGTTAACAAACTTACACTCACCCGGCTGGATGGAACCAAGTTCTATTTGCTTGCCGTTTCCTGCGACGGTGCTGACCCGTGACTTGCTCCATGGCAATCCTTTGTCCGCCAAATAGGCCAAATACACCAGGAATGGGGAACAATAAGAAAGTTACCACGGCTTCCCAGATTTCCACCTTTGTATACAATGCCGACCATTAGTCACAATCATGCTGAGAATGTTTCTATGACGTCCACCCACCTCATCTTTACTGGTTCCCATCAGTACGAGAATCAGCCAAAGATAAGCCAATATGCTGAACACGGTCGTCACGGCAAACACTTTTACTCCTGTAGGTATACCCCATTAGAGATTTTAATATGTTTAAAAAAAACGTCCATATGGAATATTATTATTGTTTTAAGTATAAGCCAACCTTTGATCTGGCGCGATTCCGTGCCAGGAATAGCAGAGATACAGACGGCAGTGATACCCATTAAGTTGAATGCGGCAGATCCGACAATGGCTCCAGGTCCCAAATCACCCGATTTAAAGTCGTTACCGACAATTTCAATAATAGGAGAGGAGGATTTCAGGAGCAGAAGATCCCAACGCCATAAGAGTCAAGTTAGGCGACAGTATCGTTCCAAATGCGTACTTCAACTACTTCCGGTTCCTGAGAATCTCCTCTCGACAGATACACCTGTTATTCGTCATGCACGAAAGGAATTGTTATTCCGTCATGGAAATATATGCTAAGGTATTTTCATCCATCATAGGGAATTTTGAGCTAGTCGTTCATCATTTTGCTGACCTTGCGAGTTGTAGAGGTGATTTTTTCTATGGCCCCCATGAAGATGTCTGCGATGATAGCTACTCCCATGAAGCAGTAGAGGAGTCCGAGTAGGTAAAGAAAGGCTCGCATCTCCACTGGCCAAGTGTACTCGTTGATTATCGGTAAAAGTAAAGCCGACGAACAGGAATAATCCTCCAACGTTCCATTGTTGCGTGTCATTTTCCTTCTTCTCCTTCTTACGCTCTTTAAAGGTAAAAAAAAAATTACTGTGGACTGAGCTGAGCCGAACAGTCGAGTCATCAGTAATAAGCGTGACAGCAAAACTTTTTTTGTTGGCAACTTTTTCATTCTTTTTTAAAGCAATTTAGAAGTGAAGAGACCGTATATGGTGAAACATCGCTTCAGGGTTGAGCTAGGTGGGTACTGTCTAATTTCGCGGTGCGGAACCTTTTCATGTTGACTTTAGAACGTGACATGACGTCATTTTTACTAGGGTGGGAATGAGTTGAGACTGAACTAGGCAGGAACATCACGTCAGATTTAAGAACGGAAATGTAGTCGTAGCAGCTCTTACCAACCGGATCCCCGGTACATGTGGCTTTCTCACCGCGGTACGCTTCGGATTCAGATGAGCGAAACAGCGTCGTCATCGGCATAAATTGCTCGACCTATTCTGTGGGAGTGATGTTCTATACATCACTGTCACTGCCGCCAAAATAAGGCCATAATAGTGGAATGCCTGGCTATAATGAGCTTTTTGCAGCCCAACTACTATATCGCAGCCTACTTGTGACAATCTATATTGATATTATCGATTCCGCACCTTCGCACTATCAATTAATCATATTTATTTCATTACGTCATTCAGTTTCCTTCACATTCGTTTCATTATGCTACTCTCCTACTTAATACAGGATTTTCTTCCTTTCTTTTCTTCCATCATCGTCTTACATAGATCAGTCATCTCAGCTCGTCTAAGAAACTGGCAATGCATGAAATCCACTTGATTGATAGTAAGACTTGCAGCTTACGAAATAGTCGAGTACTCTCGGACAACGAGGTCGGAAATAAATAACATTCCGCAAGATTAAAATAAATTATTCAACTCAAAAGATATTGGATCCGAATAAAGAATGCGTACATTACCAAAGACAATATCATTATCTTTTGAACGAGCCAACTAATAGTAATCTTGTTTGTGCATTACTTAGATGAAAGGGAACTTCATAGTAGGATTTGTTCAATAAATAAGCGCTAAATAAATAAACGGAGAACACTAGAACGGATGTGGGATATCTCGTATCGTTCAAAGTAGATTAAATACATAAAGAACCTTAGTACATTATTAATTTGTCCTAAAAGAACGATGCTTGCATTTTTACGTTCGACCGGCCGGCAGGATTTGACCAATATAATGTCTCATGTGTGTATTTTAAACACTTTCGATTGAGGTGCATTGTCCTCAATTCCATTCAAGGCTGACACAGTTCTACTCGTGCCCGTTCCTCTAACTTGAAAAAAAATCTGCTGCTTTTACGTGTTTACCAAAATTGAGTGTTTTCCTATATGTTGTCCAGCTGTGAAGAAGTTGGGAGAAGGTTTTGTCGTTACCAACGTTCCATTGATTTCACAAAGTACGGTTACTCGTATGGTGCGTAGAACTAAAACAATTGAATGATGATGATAGTGATGAACTTGAGACGACCGTCAGTGTCAGTTTGATTAGCGCAACGGACGTGCTAGCAGTGTGCAGGAAAACAAAGACACGACAGAGCGGTTCCGCGATCACGAACCAACTGCTGTTCCCCTCCCAATTCCTATCCGGTCGGTCGGGGAAAAAAAAGAATTTTTGTCGTGAGCTCGGCAGCATGCGCTCCAAGGCGGATGGCCCGAGGGGTCGTGAGTGCTTTATACGGTAAAAACACCAGGCCGACTAGAGCTTTTGGATACTTTTTTACCTTTTCATTTTCCTCTCTCTCTCTCTTCCTAGTCTTCTGCTCTGATACATACGGAACCGTAGGGGAATGGAAGACTGAGCTAGGAGGAAAAAGGCAAACATAACCTTTAGAAGAAGGAGTGTTGAAACCCACGCAAATTCTTTTCACAAGGTGTTTTCTCTACAACCGTGTTATATTATTACATACATAAATACAATGCAAGGAACAGTGACAAATGTTATGTTGTTGGTACGGTATTTCATTGTATGGAAGGCAAAGAGAGTGAAACACACTCGACGGTAGGGAGCTGTCCGTAAAAATGTATGTGGGCCGTTATATGGCAATGATGGCTATCCGCTGTCGAGTTCCGGACTCCTCATCAACGGAAAACTTGACGCACGCATAGCTGACGCGTGCGGCTCGACACCGTCCCACCTACCCTCTCTAGAAGATAAAACTTTGAGACTTTCAGCGTGCATAATATTCTTGCAAAGAGCAACTCTTTGCCGGTGACACATACACCAAGAATGCTTCTATCCTTAATGCGCAGGGATTCATTGCATATGTGGGCGTCTTTCAGAGGTGAACTCATCTTTCGCATTTAGCCATTTACCGCACCCACCAGGTTACCTTGTTGAGGTACAAATCGAAGAGGCGTCGTCACGCAATAACCCGGAATTCCATTGAACAATGCCCGTGGCTGTTTTTCTGGTTGCCAGTGGCCGAGAGAGGTGACGTCCATAAAAAAACAACTAAACAAATATGAGAGTGGAATCAGTTGCTTGATCAATGCGACATAATGACTTGTAAGTAGTGGAGGTAGGGGAGGAAACTCAAACGGAAGAAGGCAGGGCAACATTTCCGGCTCCCAGTTTTTTACCCCCTACCTATTCCATCGTACTGCGAGAGGCGTGTACGAAAGAGCCAATAGGACTGTTGTGTGTCGTCGTCGTCGCTATGATGCACTTGAAGCAACCCGAAAATTTCTGTTCACCAAGTCACGCTTGGTCTGTCATGCCATCCTCCTTAATGGTTCTGCGGATCCCGGCCTCGTGAGCACAACCGTGCTGTGCGGCGGAATCAACAGACCAAGTGAGCGACACCTGCAATTGAATTTTACTCGATGAGAAAAAAGCGAAGAAATAAGAAAACATCAGTTCAATTAAATTGAAATGCTATGACAGCTAGATTATGTGTAGTACCAGTTGGTCGTAAGTTTATTGAAAGTTGCTCATCGTCCTTTCCCTTTTATTTTTATTTCTGTAAATAGACGGGATATGACTGCCGGCTGCCCAGCTGGTGGCCTTTTGTCGATAGGGGAATCTAGCCACAGGGACCTTCATTGATCGCCTTAAGGTTCTTACGTCAGCAAAGAGCAATATCAAGTCTAATACTATACATCGTCTCTATAAAATGGCGTGGGTCCGAAGCTAGGTTTTTTAAGGCGCGTGAAGGCATAAAAAATAAGAATGCAAATGTACTTTTCTGCTCTACTTTATGTACGATGACCAAAAGTAGTGAAACGCTATAGGAGGTTTACAAGAACGCATGTTCATATTCAATTTACATTTCTTGTTGCCTTTCCGGTTACCTCGCCAGCAACGGAATAACGAAAAACTGAATAACGAGAAACTCATCAGAGACAAATGGTTCATCAAAAACTAAAACTGGTTAAAACATACACGAGCATATAAGGTTCGGTTTCATCTAATTACAACCACTCTACCAACTGTGACTAGAAGCGTTCAGTATTTATTAGCGGTACCATTTAAAAGAAATAAATATAGCTAATTTTTTTTTTTATACAGACAGTTTTTATACTTGAAAATCGTATTTTTTCTATTTTTTTTATGTACTTAGTTTTATTTCTAATTTTTGACCCCGTTTCCTTATTTGCAGGAGTAAAGTGTAAAAAAAATTATTTTAAAAAATTTAAAATTTTCCCCGTATATACATGGAAATACAGACCAGAAGAATATGGTGATGGTAGCGTAGTGGTTAGAATATCGGACTCCTGTTCGAAGGTTCCCGAGTTCAAAACCCGATACATCCATGTCCCGTAGCCACGCCCGTATCCTTAATTAATAGGAATCGAGGTGCCAGATAAATTATCAAGTCGGGAAATATAAACTCCTTGACAGGAAGCATCCTCGTCTAAATATTCTGGCTTAGGATGTGCCGTAAGTTCAAGAAACATTTTTATGGATAATTAAGTTTAGTAATAAACCTAAATAGAATTTGGAAAAAATAAACAGAGTAAAAAAAATAAAATATCTGATTTCGATCCAATACAAAATAGAAGGCAACACAAAAAATCGCGCAACCTGCAGGCCTGCAAGCCCGTGATTCCATATGCTCTGCTCGCACCAAGCCTACTAGAGCACATGTGACGGTAGAGCATGAATAGAATTAGACTTTCATTCCAGTCGAGTTATCGTGCTACGGTCATGCTACGTTTCTACCATGTCTATGTAGGTTCTGCTAGCGTGCAGTACCATAGACGAAACTTGTTTAAACATTTTAAAAACCTTCTATGAGTTCAGAGAGCAGAGTAGAACTGCTCAAATGCATTCGCATACTACGGCAGTACGGCTGGGATGGCCGGATGGGCCATCTCCATGTCCCCAGTCCACAAGGCTCATCGCCTCATCCTCGTTTTCCGTCTCCCAAAACCCTATATTCCCGCTTTTCCTTCAAAATTTCGTCTGCTTCGAATATGAAAACAATTTTTAGTCGATCAAAAGCATCTTAGCTAATTAAAACGACAATAAAATACCAAAACTGTATTTTTGTTTGTTTGTAGAATGTGGAAACATCGAAAATGGATGCCTACAAATATTTATTCTTCTTGTTGTCGTTACCTAAATACGCCTCCTAAAGGTTTGCTGTTTGGCTACCCATTCATAAACACTGCCTCTTACGAGTTACGAATTGCTTTTCTTGCCTTTATTATTGTAGATGTGAAGAGCCAAATGCCCATTGCATATCAAGCGGCGAATGTGGAAACGGGGATGGTATCCATGGTGGGAGAAGAACAACTTCTTTAGGAGTGAAGATCCCAGAAATTCAACCACAGAAAGATTTTCTATGGTTTTGCCACGTAAATTAGAATACTAACTAGTGCAAAAATAATTATTATACATCATGCAAATGTCTAACTATTGTATCATATTTGATTTAAATACTCTATTACTTTTATTGTTTCCCACAGCTCCAAACATCACTGGAACTTTACATTTGGGACATACTTTAACTTGTGCCATTCAAGATGCACTTGTTTCTTGGTATGTAGATTTCTCCTTCATATTATTATCAAATATATATTTATGTTTCTTACTTAGGAATAGAATGAAAGGAAAAGATGTGGTTTGGTTTCCTGGTTGTGATCATGCTGGTATTGCAACCCAAGTTGTAGTAGAAAAAAAATTGAAGCTTGAAGGTATCACAAGAGAGCAACTAGGCAGAGAGAAGTTCCTTGAGGAAGTATGGAAATGGAAAAGTGAGAAAGAGGGTATAATTTACCAACAACTGAAAGCTATGGGTGCAACTTTGCAATGGGACAAATCTGTTTTCACAATGGATCCAGTGAGTACAGTGACTTACGTAAACAAGTTGCACGCTATGGTGCTACTATAATTACTATGCGATGGTGACATTTTTATTTTATTGTTCTTTATTCTCTAGAGCATGTGCGATGCTGTCAATGAAGCGTTTGTCCGACTTCATCGTAGTGGTAAAATTTACCGCAAAGAGAGTCTCGTTAATTGGTCATGTCAGTTGCAATCAGCCATATCTGACATCGAGGTTGAGCACCGAGAAATAAATGGACCAATAATGGTTCAAGTTCCAGGATATGATGCGCCTGTTATGTTTGGGCAAATTTATGAGTTTGTATACAAGCTGTCGGATTCCTGTGATGATGCACACATTATGGTATCGACAACTAGACCCGAAACGTTGATTGGTGACACTGCAATCGCTGTTCATCCTGAAGACGATCGTTTCGCTAAATACATTGGTCGAACAGTTCATCATCCAATACGTCACGAAGAAATACCTATTATTGCCGATCTGAAAGTAGATCGACTTTTCGGAACTGGTAATTCCATATTTTTTCAAATGAATTAACGATGATCAAACAATTATTTTGATTTGAATGAATATTACATTAAACAGGAGCGATTAAAGTCACACCTGGACATGATGTCGGTGATTTTGATATAGCTGAACGCCACAATCTTGCCAAATTGAATATTTTTGACGATCGAGGGAATGCCAATGAAAATTGTGGCGAATATGCTGTAACTTGGATATTTGGTTAATTTAAATATTCTGGATAATTACTAACATTCCGTTATCTACTATTAAATCAACAGGGCTTACCGAGATTTGAGCTTCGGGAAAAGATGATTATTTTTTTGAAAGACAAGGATCTTTTAGGCAAAATATTACCTCATCCGATGGTTCTGCCAATTTGCAGTCGATCTGGGGACGTAATCGAACCTCTATTACGGCATCAATGGTTCGTAAGTACAGCAGAAATGGCAGCGCGAGCCATCGAAGCTGTCGAAAAAGGCCATCTTAAAATTCATTCCGCTCAATTCGAAAATGTTTGGTTTGAGTGGTTAAATAACATCAAAGATTGGTGCATTTCTCGGTAATTTTGAATTTTAATGAATGATGCGAGCCTTTTTAAGGAGCGTTTTGACATTCCTCTAGGCAACTTTGGTGGGGGCATCGAATTCCAGCCTATTATCTTTCAACAGAAAAAGGTAATGGAATATGGATAGCAGCTCATAGTTCACACGAAGCGTCCGATTATGCGAGGAGCCAGGGAATTCTTACTTCTTCAATGTACCAAGACGGAGATGTTTTGGATACGTGGTTCTCTTCGTCGCTCTTTCCGTTCGCAGTATGCGGATGGCCCAAACAAGTTAGAACATTTTTTACCAATCCGTTTTCTTCTTGTAACTAATTCATTTCGAAATATTTCTTGTTCGTAGACTTTAGATCTCAAAAATCTTTTCCCTCTCGACTTGTTAGAAACTGGCCACGACATCCTCTTTTTTTGGGTTGCTCGAATGGTAATGTTAAGTTTGGAACTTACAGGACAGTTACCCTTCAAGGTATGAATTAGTATTTCTTCTTGAATCATTTATTTCTGCATGGGTCTAAGATTTTTGTTTTCATAGGAAGTTTTATTGCATGGGATCATTTGTGATAGTTTAGGACGTAAGATGTCCAAATCCTTGGGCAATGTCATTGACCCAATGGATATTATCCGTGGTACTTCTCTCCAGGTATTGACAAAGTTCTTCCAAGTTGCATAAAGCTGAATCATAAATAAATTATTTTCAAGTCGCTGGAAGAAAATCTTGAAGCTAGTCGTCAAAATGGTCTCCTCTCACCAGAAGAATTTCTTAAAGCGAGGAATGAAAAAAGGAGTTTGTTCCCGGACGGATTTCCACCTACTGGAGCAGACCCTTTACGATTCACACTCTGCTCCTACAACGTTAAAAGTAGTAGCCAGTTTTCATTCGTTTTGATTTTTTTAAAATTATGTATAACCGTATTAGCATACTAGTCGTACTCTTTTACTCTAGGCCATTTCATCAACTTAGATATGGACACTCTGAAACGAAACCGTTTATTTTGCAACAAAATTTGGCAGGCTACACGATTTATGTTTCTATATCTCGACCGAAAACCTGCCTCTGATATAGTGGTTGATTTGAATTCGTTTGGGAATAGCCCTGCTGACTTGTTGCTTATTAACCGTTGGCTCTTGAGCCGCTTGCACACAATGGTTTACCGTGTTAATGCCGGCCTTGCTCGGTACGATTTTCATCACGCAACTGACGCTCTGTACAATTTCTTGTACGGTGAATTTTGTGACGTCTATTTGGAAGCCGTGAAACCTTTAACTGGCCAAGAGCAGGAAGAAGCTGCATTAGTGATGGCGAAATGCTTGGATGTGTCTCTTCGATGCCTTGCTCCTTTCATGCCTTTCCTTGCAGAAGAACTTTATCAAAGACTACACTGCAAATTAACCACTTACAAAATACAATCACCAAGAGCTCCCAGTATATTGATCGCCCAGTTCCCGGAACAAGAAACGGTAATGGTACCATAATCGATTTAGGCTATATCTAATCCTCTTGAAGTTTAAACGGGATGTGATAAAATACTTTTTAGTTCGTCCGCTGGAGGCTTGAAGAAATGGATCGAGACATGGAACTTGTATTACTGGCAATAGCAGAACTTCGAGGAATTAAATTACAATATAACGTGAAAAAACTGAAACCTGACGGTATTTTACTTTAGTTTGACTAAATCTAGAGTGCTTGTCATCGTTAACGCATTTCCTATCTTAGTTACATTCGTTACTTCATCAGTATCCATCCACCGTGAATCAAACCGATTTTCCGCCCTTATCGCCACTCTCGCAGGGGTTGGCAAAGTTGAAATTTGTCAATCTATTGGTTCAACTCGTAAAGATGCGGCAACAATGATTATTCGGACTGTGCGCGACTGTTCCGTCTACATGAACGTCACAGGAATAATTGATCGGAAAATCGAACTCAAAAAGAGTTCTGAGAAATTGAAAAAATTGGAAGAAAACCTGATACGCCTGGAAAGTATGATGAATAATACCTCATACACTGCTAGTGCACCAGTTCAAGTTCAAGAAAAACACAGGGCTAAAATAGAGGCTCTACGAAATGAAACTCGTCAAGTGAAAGAATACGTTAAAATGTTAAACTCTGATTCTGTGTAGTTTTTTTTTGTGTTGCCTTTTTTAAAAATAAATTGGTTAACTCGTACTGATACTTATACTCATTTAACGTAGGCCTATATATAATTTTAATAAATAGGCCATTATAAAATGGGGAGCACGACTTTGGTTGGAAGACGCAGAAGGTTTTTGGCGTCAGAAGTAAGAACATCTTGTGACGCAAAATATCTAATGACGTTATTGTAATATGTCGCATAATTTGTTCAAACTTTATCGTATAGGCCTACTTCTATAATGTGAAAATGCAATAAACGACACAAGTACGGTACCACTGTAAATAAAAACTAAAAAGAGAGAAAAAAGGTATTTACAAATACATTGAACGTCAGAGGTAGGCTATTTGAACGTCACAAGATTTGCGCAAAAACCTCACAAGATTTAGAATGCAGAATAATGTAATCATTCCGTCTGAGGACAAATTCGTCTGAGGGTTTAAATTTTGTTAAAAATGATTTAAAGTACTCCGTCATACAGTTAATGCGTCAGGAGGTTAAAGCCATTTAAACAAATCATTATAAGATAAAATAATAATTGAAAGATAATAATTAAAACGTCACTGTTAAAAGCGGTCATTTCGAACAAACGCCACATGTTATTGTCGTCATAAGAAAACGATACAATTTTGGAAGAGATATTTGGTCAAAGCGACAAATAGTTACAGCCACACAAGAAAAATAAAGGACTTCATAAGAAGTTACGTCAGTAGTACAAATTAAAATTGGCAATATCCATGACAAATATTTCTTTTATCACGACTAAAGTACGAAGCGTCACAGGTCAAACGCATCAAAAGAATTTTATTTTAACGAATTGACGCTTTGTTCTTGTACATAGTGTCATTTTGTTCTTCTGACGCCCAAAACCTTTTGCGTCTTCCAACCTAAGTGGTGCGCCCGCGAAAATGAATCGATTGATATAGAATGAAGAGAAATTAATCCTTTTAAAAATCATATGAGTCTTATAATGCCGAAATTTATTTGAACAATTTATGTAAGTATGTATTTCAATTTACATACTGTATTTCAAACCAATTTACACTAATAGTCACTACGGTATTAATATTTAAAAGTATTTTATGAAAATGTTCTTTCGATTCCGATCCCTAGTTCCCTACTTGATTTTTTGCGTGTAGGTTCTTCTATCATTTAAAATCTGGCAATGTTCACGTTACCATCTAGCGCCCCTAGCGGCTCTGTACAGAAGCTCCTTCCAATTTTTTAGCTTTCCCACTTCATATGGTTAGTGAGCAAACTGCCATTCTTTTCAAGAAGAGCTTGGTTCAGCGCTGACCGTGAAAGGAATCCGCGGTCATCTCGACCAAGCAATTTCATCCACGACTTTCAACATGGTAAATATGTTACACTGCTTGCATACTACATTTTAGCACTGTTAAGATATTGTAGACGTTGTTGATAGAAAATTAACGCTTGCTTCAATTGTGAACCTTTTTAGGCGTACAAAGATACTGGCAAGCCGGTAAGCAGAGGAAGCCGTAATTCACAAGATCCGAATTACTCTAACCTCGCGCAATGTGCCTTCCCTGGAAAAGGGTAAACCAAACTTTTCTTCTACTGTTTGTAGTAGAACCCATTAATTAATGAAATATTATTCATGCAGTATGCTCTGAACTGGTTGGAGCCGCCAAGGACAAGAACCTTCGTGTGAAGGGTCCAGTCCGAATGCCCACCAAGACTTTGAGGATTACTACCCGCAAAACTCCTTGCGGTGAAGGATCCAAGACTTGGGACAGGTGTGAATTTGTTTCATGTTAAACTCGTGTAAGGAGTAGCACTACTAATGATCCCATTCTGCCATTAGGTTCCAAATGAGGATCCATAAGCGCATCATTGATTTGCAGAGCCCAGCTGAGATCGTCAAGCAGATCACCTCTTTCTCTATTGAACCTGGTGTGGAAGTTGAGGTTACCATTGCTGACGCCTAATAAGATATGCCCACTTGTTTTGTTGTGTTAATTTCAGAACAAGTCAATAAAGAGGCATTCTTTTCATGAGCATTTCTTCTTTGGTTAAATTTTATTTTTTAAACACTGAAGTATTGGTGAGACTGAATGCAAGTAATTTTTCTTAATGCTAGTTTTAGGTTAAGTAAATATCCTGGCTCAAGTTTTTATCATTTCCTATAGGAATTAATTTTTAAAAGCCAGATTCAGAAAGTTCCTTACATTTAACATAATATTCGTATACTTAGTCTTTTGTAAACAAATAGGCTTTCATTCAAGTACATATTTATACTTAATCCAGGAACTGCGTGTAGGTATGAATTAGTAAATGCCCCATTGCTATAATTCTTCAAGTTTCGCAATGTGGAAAACCGGAGAGGATCGATTTGATTGTATATGCGTTATAAGAGATTCTTGAGTAACTCAGGGAATTTCCACTGTTATTGAAGAGATAGCAATGTTGATGTTGTAGTAAACACATCTTGAAGGCTAAGAACCCATGTTGTGGGATAGAACTTTGCTATCTCATATTTCTGGGGTTTGCTTGAACCTGACCTATGAACTACACAATCTTGGCATCTGCTGCATTTCCAACATCAGCCATTTCTTCTGGCTTGCTTCATCATCGACTTGAGCGTTGCTGTTCCTTCAGGCTCTGCTTTCATTTACGTGTATATCACAAGTTTTTACATATACTCGCAAAATCCGCGCCTTGAAGGACAGTCGAGTGGTCGTAAAGGGAACGACAGAACCACACTAGTGAAATAAGTTTGAAATTGGAATTCGAAGTAAGTTGCCTGTCGCTGAGTCAGCATCTCACAAGTAGGTTCATTTTAAGAAACTTAAATCTATTTTTTCATTCATAAAAACTATTAAACTGAAAGTTTCGGCCATCATGATTGATTCAGTTATCACGCCACGTATTCTTGCTTCCCTGCTCCTCCATTTTATAATAAATAGAATTTAAAGGATATTCAATGTATCACGAACAGTTTTGAGTATCACAGCGATTTAATAGCTCATTATTCAATGCAGCGTCATTTCCATAATCAACAGAGAAATATATTTTTATTAAATTTTTTTCCAGAATGGCAGGGATGCCACTGAATTTAATACTACTCCTGACCTTGCACCAATGTTTTGTTAACGCCATGCAAGGATATATACTAACGGGACCTAAAAGTTTGATGCCAGAGAGCGTTGAAACATTTTGCGTGTCCATTGAAGGTGGTCATGTAGCGGCTAATTGTACACTTGACTTACTAGCGACTGAAGATGATTCCGTATATGCTTCTACCACTCATTGGGTTGAAGGTTTGGCGAATCTTCCGTACTCTCCAAATGTAATTTTTTAATTCCGTTTTTGTTTTTATCCATATACTTACATAAAAGGACCGAAAGATTGCGTGAAACTGTCTGTACCGGCACTATCGGAATTCAGAGCTCGTTTGCGGTGGCGGATGGAGTTTGAGGAGTTACCTGATTACAAGATTGATACCATAAAAGAAGTGGGCCTAAGACAAAAAAATGAAGCAATCCACTTAATTCAAACGGACAAGGTTTGGTACACTCCCGGTCAGCTAGTCCGCTTCAGAATAATGAGCCTCAATCACTTACTACAACCTCTTCTAGATACGGTTCGTATGCCCTTTTTCTCTAAGCTGACAGTTAAAAAGATTTGTTTGTATCATTTTCTTCTACTCTCAAAAAAGATTAAACGAGTTTGGGTGGAAGATCCCGCTGGAATAACTATTTCTCAATGGACGAATTTAACAACGCGTCACGGAATCCACCAGCTAGAGCTACAGTTATCCAGTGAACCACTTCAAGTAAAACTAGCAGCATAGAAGAAGTTTTTCCCTTACCTTATTATAACGATGTATTTGTATTGTGATACAGGGTCTATGGAGAGTGCGAACAGATAAATTTTCAAAAGAATTTGAAGTGCGCGAATATGTTCTCCCTAAATTTGAAGTTATTCTTAATACTCCCTCGTTTTTACATTACAATGCTGATGACGAAAGTGGTGTTCAAAAAATCAGCATTGACATCTGCGGAAAGTATGTTCGGAACCTCAACTATAATTTAAAATTCTATATTTGATAATTCTACATAATATATGAAGGAATTAGGACTTCCAGTTTCGTTAGTTGGTACGGTAGCAGAATAATAATAATATTATTTATGATTACGTATAGGTACAGTTATGGCCAACCCGTAAAAGGTACGTGGAAAACTGTTATCCAAGTAGCAAGTACTGGCCGATACTATAGCTGGCGAAATCAGCCGCATACCCCACCTATTAACCTAGAAAGAAAAGGAATCTTAAACAGCGATACCGGGTGTCATTCTTTGAAGTTATCTGGTGATCAACTTGGTATATCCACTTATGATGGATCTATCGATAAAAATGTTAAAGTATGGTCTCAATGCAATTTTACACGTGTCTCGTTGAAGCCTTAAAAATAGTAAAAAATTCAAACAGGTTACTGCATTCGTAGTGGAACAAGGCACAAATATTGAGATGAACACAACATGGAGTACAGAAGTGAAACGGCAGATGCTCGTCTTGGATATTGCTTCTTGGAGTAGCAATGTATTCAAAAATGGATTGCCTTACTACGGAAAGCTCAAAGTTAGTACGGCAGGAGGGCAAGCAGCTGCTGGAATTAAGGTGGAGATTTGCGCTCATCCCAATTATGAGAATCGAGTCGTAGCCGATAGTTTGGGGGATCCTGATAAGAAACGACCTCGCACTCCACCCAAAAAGCGACCGGGCACTACAAACGCTCCAAGATACTGTACCCTTCGCGTGACCGATGGAAATGGTTTCATTGGTTTTGAATTATTGCCGAGTGAACCCGAAATTATTGAATATACAATTAAGGTATGCAAGAAAATATCGATTTAATACTTTTGGACTCAATGCAGTGTTATTGGTTCTTTTTAGGCCACCATCTCAAGAACCGCTTTGAAACAAAGACGATCTATTCTTTCACATTTGGTGGCTGCCTCACCTCAGCCCGACGTTGTTGTTGAAAAACAGTTCACTATCCGCAGCATCTACTCACCTACTGAGAGTTTCTTAGCGTTCGTACCTCCACCAAACTATCCCAATCCTATTCCTTGCCTCTCCAAACTACCAATTAAACTATACTTCACGGCTGATAAAGAGATTAATTTCAACCTCCATTATATCGTAATTACAGCATGGATTCAATCTAAACTTCTTAGTTTCTAATCGGTTAACATATTGCTTAAATCCTGAATAGATTATGGCTAGAGGTGATGTAGTATTGACAGGAGTTCGACAAGTAAAATTCCGTGAAGAGGATAACGTGGATCTTGGATTGGGTGAAACGTTACTTAACAAGCGAGGAGACTTGGACTCGGAAGTGGAAGCCTCTCTTAAAACCGTCGGAGATGTCGAGTTTGAAATCGATATCAATCCAGAATTTGCACCTAAAATCTCTATATTAGCCTACTATGTTCGTGAAGATCGTGAAGTGGTGACGGCTAGTATTACTATCCCAATCGAAAATTGTTTCCCCAATCCGGTAATATTTTATTAATATCATTATTATTTAGAACGGTTGTTTTATTCCAAATGAGAGGATGTAATAATAATTGATAACCACTTTTTAAAAGGTAAAATTATCTTGGTCGCCTAGAAGAAAGCAACCAGGTCAAAATGTGACGATGAATTTAAAAAGTAGCCCCGGCTCAATTTGTGGCTATTCCGTCGTGGATCGCAGCGTCACTTTTGCACGGCCAGATCTTCAACTCACAGAAGCCAATATTTTCTCTGCGTTACCCAGCTTGCATTTAGAAGCCGGAAGTGGACCAAGTCAAGTTACTTCCCAATGGGAATACTGTGCTAGTAAACGGCTGACTTTGAGTAATTTATTTTTAAAACATTCATTCGTTAATCTATCGTATCGTTTTAGAAAAAACTACAGAATCTAAGTCAACCGATGGTACGTGGATGGATCTCCGACGCCGTAAACGATCTTTTTTCCCTTGGCAGTACGACAGTCAATACAAAGACGCAATGGAAGCCTTTGACGTAAGAGACTATGAGAAAATATCTTTATTTTAATGTTATTATTAATATAATCTTTAAAATATGATTATCAGCTTCAAATTTGTCTCTTTTTTTATAGAATGCTGGGCTCTTGGTCATGTCTGATTTAAATATTGAGACCCGACCTTGCTCCGACCGATCCTACTATCACAGATCTATCCCCCGTAGTAGAAAACTTGGTTGACTAATTTTGCTTACTTAAAAAAAACTGCTTGCTGATGAATTTATATCCATATATTGAATTGACTAATCTTTTATCGTAGGTGGTAACGTGGAACCTCGTCTATTTCGTCGGCCTGTTCCAATGGCTGCTAGATTAGAACCCCGAATGTTTGATGGAGTGCAGATGATGCCATTGTTCAATGAGAGATCCATTTCGTTGGCTTCAGTTGGCGAGAGTAAGGGCTTGTTTCGCATCCTTTGGGTTCCTCTTATTCTTCTTCATACAGCTTCGTTTTCGAAAATTCCAATCCTTTTCTCTTTTTTTAGAGATGGAAGAAGCATCGTATGAAAACGAAGCAGTTGATCTAACATCCGCCGTCACCATCCGCACATATTTTCCAGAAACTTGGCTTTGGGATTTGGTCACTTTAAAGTATGAGGCTTCATGAAGAAAATTTCGTAATATTACTCTACCTTTTTTGTCTTTGATTGTTTCCTCAAGTTCTCAAGGGGAGCTGAAAAAGACGGTAGAATTGCCTCACACCGTTACAACATGGGTAGGTCGAGCACTTTGCGTATCCGAGTCCGAAGGCTTCGGGATGAGTACTGCGGAAAACGTCGAAGCTTTTCAGCCTTTCTTTTTGGAACTTCATTTACCCTATTCGGCGAAGCGCACAGAAAAGTTGCAAATCAAAGTGTCGGTTTTCAACTATGCACCCCACTCTTTACCCGTTCGTCTCACATTTCCTTACTCAGAACAACTTGAACTGATAAGTGAGAAGGATTCGGTCTCTTTTTGCATTGCGCCAAGAAGCAACATTGTCCATCACTTCCTCGTACACGTCACAGAGCTTGGAACTCATAACGTCACCATAGAGGCTGCTGTTGACGAAAATTATCCTCAGCAATGTGGACCGGAATATTTGCCCAGCGGAAAGTGAGTGTCAATTCCTAAACTAAATACGTATCTTTAAAAAAAATTCTAATGTACGATTTTAATTCTCCAACTGATGGGTGGGTTCAAATCTAGGGATTCGGTCATCAAGGAATTACTTGTCAAACCCGAAGGATTCCCCATTGAGCGGAGTTATTCTCACATGGCTTGCCCTAAAGGTCCCAACCTTGAATTAGCGCATAAATAATTTTTAGTATCCTTAAAAATTACTTGACTGAAATACGTTTATTTTAGATTTTGAAGAGGACAAGAACTTGGTTTGGGATTTGTCTTTGCCAGACGATCTAGTTGAAGGTTCGGCCAGAGCTTGGGTTACCGCTGTCGGAGACCTTATGGGTCCAGCATTACAAGTTAAACGCTTTACTTCTTAAACATGTAACCTAAAGAAGGTTTTTTAATAATGAAATCTAATTTTGTAGGGGCTATCTGGTTTAGTACGCCTTCCAATGGGTTGTGGAGAGCAAAATATGATATTGTTTACACCCAACATCTATGTTATACAGTACTTAGAAGCAACTAGCCAGCTTGAAACAGCTTTTAAATCAAAAGCAATAGGTTTCATGAAAAGTGGTAAGTGAATTTAATACCATATTTTATCATAGAGTAACACACATATAAAAAGATGAAAAGTACAAAATACCTAATTGAAACAGTATATTATTAGTCCATCGAGAGAAATTTGATTGCCCTAATTTGTCTTGAACTGATGCTATATTTCACTCGTTTCTTGCTTATTGCTTGAGAATTAAAGATTGGAAAGGAATAAAAAGCTTAAACGAATCCTTTTAGGCTATCAACGGGAGCTGACGTATCGTCACAATGACGGTTCTTATTCTGCTTTCGGAAAAAACGATCCTGAAGGATCTTTATGGTTGACGGCTTTCGTAGTAAAGTCATTTGCTGCCGCCCGCCGCTACATTCACGTCGATGATAATGAATTGCAAACGTCCGTCCGTTGGCTACTGTCCAAACAGCAGGAAAATGGCTGCTTCCCGGTCGTTGGAACAGTTCTTCATAAAGATTTGAAGGTCTTCAGGACTCTATAGTTTACAGTCTTTTTTATGGATGACTAACAATTTTATTTTTTACACAATTTATATTTTTATTTTATGTGATATTTTCATGTTTTATATTGATTTGGTTTAATTTGAATTTAGGGTGGTTTATCGGAGAGCGAAGACTTGGCACCTTTAACAGCTTTCACTCTTATATCTCTTTTGGAGATGCACCCGAAGGATGGCAACACAAATTCCGAGCAGCTAATCAACAAACTTTTAGTTAACACATTACCCTGCTTGGAGCCGGAGGAAGGCGATTTGCCGGATCCTTATACGAAAGCGCTGACTGCCTACGCCCTAGTGCTGGCCGGCCGAAACGATTCTGCCCGATCCATGATCGATTGGCTAATGATGCACGCTCAGCGCAACAATTCGCTACTTTGGTGGCAAAAATTGGGTTTGTAGCGGAATTTGAAATAACATTTTGAATGTGTAGCTTCGGATGATATGAATTGTATGCACTTCACAGGAAGTGGGCCGGCTTTGAGCGTTGAAATGTCATCATACGTCTTATTGAGTCTTGTGAAGATGGGCGGAACAGAGAACCTTTTGAATGCGCGCTCCATCGTTCGTTGGCTATCCAAACAGCGGAACAGTGAAGGGGGATTCGTATCGACTCAGGATACCGTCGTCGCTCTTCAAGTTCTCATCATGCTCATTTATTATTAACTAGCTGCGCTACAACGATTCTCTTTCCTTGTCCAATTTAGGCTATTGCGGCTTACGCTTCTTTGATTGGTGCTCAACCCGTAGATATGGAATTGCTAGTAGATGCTGGTGAGTTTGAATATTCTATCCGGATTCGGGAACAAGATCGTCTAGTCCAGCGTAGGATTGATTTGCCTTTACCGCTCCCATCTCAAGTCCAAATATTTAGCGTCAGCGAAGGTAGCGGCTGTACTATAGTTCAGGTTGGGACCCCTTATTATTAACTACATTTTAAAAATAAAATTTAAATTAATGTACTTCATTATCCTCTAGAGTATCTTGAGGTATAATGTCTACACTCCTCCACCTAGTGCTGCATTCGAACTGAACGTAACAAATGTAGAAGAGAAAGAAGGAGTTAAGTGTGGACCTCAACGACTCACCGTTTGCGCACGCTACACTTCACCTCAGCAGGCGTCAAACATGGCACTTCTAGAGATTGGTCTCGTTTCCGGCTATGAAACTAACAAATCAAGTTTAGAATCTATGACCGTGCGTTCCCTTTCCATAAGCCTAGAACATGATAAGCTATACTACTAGGTATTGATTTTAGGTATATTATTTTCACCTTACAGCGAAATGAATCATTTGGTATCAAAAGAATGGAAACAAAGGGTGATGTGGTCATCTTTTATTTTGACCAAATAAGCGAAGATATTTGTATCTCCCTGGTTGCTCAGCCAGCCTTCGAAGTCAACGATGTCAAAGATGCCAATGTCAAGATCTATGACTACTACCAACCGGAACACACCGTATCGGTTTCGTATAGCCTTCCCAATGGTATTAACCAGGTTCTTTTTCTTATACTAGAGTAATCGAACGTTTCTCTGATTGATCAATCAGCATGCCTTCCGCCTGTCATTGAGACGGAACTACTCCCACTTCCGGAAGAGAATATTTCGTCTGATAAATCTGCAGAAGCTGTCGTTGGTGTGGGCGAGGTATCGAAAGAACTCGAAATGGCTATAGCCCCTCAGCCATTGATCATCCAACCGACACAAAGAATGCAGGCAGATGAACAGCGCACATTTGTCTGGCCAAGACAATTTAGACTCGAACCAAAAATGGACCTAGGATCCGAAGATTTAGAAACTCCTGATGGAGTCGAAGGTCCGGCGCCTGTTTATGCTTCATTTGGTAATAGGCTACCATACATTAAATTTATTTATATTTGATTATTATAATTTCTTACTAATAATAAATAATTTTAAATTGTTTTCCTTTAAAAATAATACGTTAGGACAAAGTCAAGGTTGTCCGAAATGCCTCCTGGAGGTTCCAAAAAATTTCCCATCTTTATACTGTGAGACCGTGTCAGTGTTTGGGGCGGAGACGAGGCCATCAAGAGGTAACCGACTGCGTCTCACATACGACATGTCTCGTCAACACGAAAAACTCATCAGAACGAATGCAACCGTCGACCTCCTTATGGACCCCAAATGTCAATGCAGTCTCTTTGACAAAGGTGAGAATAAAGAGTAATGAAAGTAATCCTTCATAAATGATTCAGATATTTGTTTTCCTTCTTTTTATGTTGCTCATGCGTTTACCAGATATTGGCAATCGGAGCGTAACGGTACTAGGTCTTCCATTGACACCCCTTCCGGCGCCCCCCGCGAAGTTGTTGGTCGGACCCCAACTATTGATTATCGACAAGAATGCTAACCAGTTGAAAATTAAGTCGGTCCGCTCTAAATGCTCCCAGGGCTAGTCAATTCCAATTCAATAGCGCGACGACGAGTCCTAGATTGGTTGCCAGCAGCAGCCTGCATCTCTCTTGCGCCATCAACAATTAAGTAGCAGCTAGTGCCTTTCAGAATCCTCCCGTCGTGAATGTTTTACACCTTTTACGCCTACTTGACTAGGTTTCTTCATCCTGTAATAGCTAGCGTGGAGCCCGTTGTTTTCTCTTTCCTTAAATTCTCAATGCTATATGAATAAAATATCTTATCTAGCTTGCTAGAATAACAAAGGGTTGAATTTGTTACTCTTTGATCAGTTGTAGTAATTAAATATTCTATAGCTAAAGTGGGCCTATTATTTCCACTGAAGCAAACTACACTCATCTAAAATGGTACTATTGCGGTTCCTTTATTGTCTAGATTTATATATAAAGATATTTTTTTTACGTTTTTGTTATCATCATTATTATTAGCGTGTTTTAAAACTATCAAACCAATTGAAAATGTTAAAGGATGATGGAATGGTAGCTAGACGAACATGAAACCCGTTGGTACGTTCCTTAAAATTTTTTAGGTTAGTAGAAAATTCAATTCAAATTATAGTTAAAACTTCCAGTTGTGCTACTCTTCTGTCTTTTCTCTCGCTCGATACAAACCCGCATTCTAGAGATCCCAATTCCCGACAATTTAATTCTAGTATATTTTTTTAATTTTTAAATTGGAAATGTAGTTGATTTTTTATTGAGATTGTCCTGCATAGTTCTTGAAATCTCTCAACTAGTTATGCTAAACAACGCTTTAAGAATATATTTTTTTAATGTTTTGTCCGGTTGATAGTACTCTTCGCCTAATCATGAAGTGATGAGATGGATTTCACTTGCTTCGATCTTCAAATCTACGCTAAGTCTTTAGCAGCCCAACTAAGTAAGCTAGGGAATAAAAGTACTACAGGGAACAAACCCTGGATAATTAACGAGGATGTGGCATGCCCAAGGCTTCCTTTCCGCCCTTTCTTACAGGGTACAACGGCAACGCTAGAACGCAAACAAAAAGGCCGCTATGTTAGATCCACGCAAGTGGTTACATTCAATGACTAAGAGCCCTCTTTTAGTCGTATGTGTGTGGTACTCATCTGGATAGACTTCCGGTCTCCTATTCCTTTCATCAGCCGTTTTCTGTCAGCCTTTGAATGACAATATTTTTTACGAGCTCTTTATCAGCGAAATTAAAAAGAAACAAACGAAAGAAAGACAATTTAGGATTTGTTTTTATTCGAAAATAAGATCAGCCATAAATCCTGAGATGGTCGAGTACAAACTGGCGACAGATGGGACATACCGGATCCGTCTCGGATAATCTCTGCATACATATTTGACAAAGACAGTAATGTCGACAGGGCAGGAGAATAACGCACTTGTTCTGATCTTGACAAACGACGCACAATTTATCTTCCCGCTCCTGCTCGAGTTGACGTAGAAGATGGCTTTTTGACAACTGGCCTTTCTTTACGGTTGAAGACGTTGTTGCCTCATCAAGGATGGAACTGGTTTCGTTTGAATGAGTAGCCGTAGAAGGAGATGGTCTTCGATTACGTTGCAGCCGATCTTTGATGATAGTCTTAACATTTCTTCTCAAAACATCCCAGTTCACAGATTTGACGTAGATCCGTATAGTAATTGCGATGATAACGGCCAGAAATATCCCGAGTAGTGATAAAGGCTGGATATCGGACAGCTCGTCACGAAGACTGGTGAACATTATGTTGAGACATTGAGAAAGGCAAGAAAAGTAATAATACAGTATGTACACAGCCTCCCTTGCAAAAGAGATAGCACCAGTAATAACTGCTAATACACTGGAAGGACCCAATTGAAGAAGAAAGATTGTACTATCTCCTACCAATATGAGAAGAGCTTTCACACTTTGAAGTAAGGCCAATAGAAGATGGCAAAGACATTCAAATGAGGAATACAACATGTGATTACTCTCTGTTGCAATGTGTTGAATATGCTTTAAAAATGTCACAGTACTTGAAATGCTTTGATGAACTCCAAATGTAAGAAAATTGAGCAATTCATCAGAAAGATTATAAACATCCACAAGGAAGAGGTAGAAATCATTTAGGAAAATGATAAATACAGTGAACAAATTTGAAATAGCTGTCCACAGACTGGTAGCTAGGAAAACAACCACTTGCAGAAGTATAGCTCCTGTAGAGGCAAACAAATTAAAAACACCTTCCAGTGTCATTGCAGTCAAGTCAATATAACTCGCGATCTCGTAAGCCATATTAGATAACAGGGACGACATGCTGGTGTCTAAGATATCTGAAACAAGCGGTAAAATTGTTTTTAATTGATTATTTTTCTAGACAGCTTGTCTTAAAATGAAGAGTACCTTAATTTCAAAATGTTGTTGGAGGTGGATTAGATCGAGAACAGAATCCTTCATGTCATCGAAAAAGTTCTCCAAACTCACGTTCAATCGAGTTTCATGTAAGTATTTTTACAATTGAGTTATAAATCCAAGTTACAGCACAAATTCAAGTAGTCGTTTGCTTGTTTACAATCTTACTCCAGCCGACGACGACGGACGAATTTTTAAGATTTGAGTGTTAGGGGGGATGAGCATTGACACGTTAGAGCCGTAGGGGAAAACTTCGGACAACCGTTGTGCCTCTGGTGGTGACAAATTGAACTTGAAGTAAGGATGCTCTTTTATAAAATTTAAAATATTGAAATAGGATACTATTGTACTAAGGAACCAGTTAGCCTACAAGTTATAAAACTACCATTGACTGATTGATTCATAAAGAGAAGATTTTTCCTTCTCCAATCCAAGAATTCCGATTATGGTTCAGTTTTAAAACAATTACATAATTGGGATTTTAAATGAAATCGAATTACAATTTTCCTTTATCTACAAGTACAGTTGAATCATTTTTTAATCTGAAATAATAACTTTTTTATTTTATCTCTCTATGAAAGTGTTATAAAGATACTTCATGGAATCGTGGAGCTTTATTAACCTAGAGCTTGTTTTGGAGTCGGCAAAGAATTGGCGCAAGAAGCAAAAGGAGAAACGTCAATTGGAGATATTTATAAGAGGCCGTTTGTGATGGGCTCGAGGCTACGTGCTTTCATTACTATAGTGGTATTGAAGCACCACGTTTGGAAGCCCAAATACAACAATGAAGGTGGATGTAAGAGGCAATTATATAGTTGAGTAGAGTTCAATATCACGTGTACATCAAACGTTTCCTTTTAACTTGAGGAACATCCTATTACATGATGAGTAACTCAAACAACAAAAAACTGGGACTGATGTGAAAGCCTTGCCTAACCTCGTAGTGAGTACAGGATACAATTTGAGAATTCGTGCATGAATTAGTGGTACTTGAAATAATGCAACATTACATGGATGGAACGTACGGACGCCTGCGCATTGGCGACAGCTAGACATCTACTAGTAGTGCTTCTTCATATTACGGACCGACAAGATTTTGAGGAAGGTTGGTATTGATTTTAGTACATTGCCAACTCCCTCTATATAGTCTCGACGACTCCTGCTGTCGCTTCCACTCCCGAGCGCGCCACCTACAAATAGCAAATTCCGCCAGCTACTGACGAAGATTGAGCCAATCCGTCGCTTCCGATCCCACAGCGACACGCAGTGGATTCGCCAAGACCTTTTTGGCTCTGCTGATCCGCAAGCGCGTGACCTCTTTCCCCTTCCTTCTAACTTTGAATTATTCATTGGTATCTCTCGCACGAGGCGGATCAATGCTACTGCTAGAAGATCCCTGGAAAAAAAAAATTATCCAAGATTTTTTCTTATCTTTCTTGTACTACTGTCTTTGGCCTCGTCGACATACCACTCGAGAATTACTCATAAGGATTTTGTCGCAAAAAACAGAACCAGTATACAGTAATCGTAAGAATGTATGTATTAAAGAGGTCAGAAATGTCTCCTGCATAGGCAACAAAAACAACGCCACCACTTCCTGGGAATAAAAGCCAGTCATGTTCAAGAGCCGGATGAAATCATTCACTTTCATCGACGTCTGATGTAAGATTGTTGGCTCCTGAAACTAATAGAAACGCTTCTATCAACAAATACTGTTTCCAATGTCCTCGACGTCTATGTGCTATTTTCTGTTTTACTCTTGAAGAGTTAGCTGTAAGTTAATAGAGATGAATGACACCCATCATCATCCATCATATTACCTAAATTATCGTATCAGCGTACTCCTATCAGGTTTAAGATGTATTATTTTTATTACTATTTTTGTCTTGTTTTCTTTCTGTTGTCAGAATTAAGTAGCAAATTAGGATTCCAGCACGTATGAGTCACTTTCATACGGTTCAAAATAGAATGTAATAGATTTGGAAGAATATATATTAGCCAGTAAATTCAAGCGATGTAATAGGTTGCCATAACTGTTGCCGCATGAATGAAAAGCACAATTCTGTTTTTCCTTGGCCAAAACGAGTTCGGGGGCCACTAGCAAACAGTGTAAAACCGGTGAGTGATGCATGTAAATAAAAAGGCAGGAAGTTGAGGGTTCTTCTATTGTTGGGTGAAGAAAAGCAGTGAATCAAAAGGCAACAGGGAGCTGTGTGTATACTATGCCATATACATTCAAAAAAGAGAGAGGAAGGAAAGAAAAGAGTTGCTGCCCTTTCTGCGGACGCGGGCGTACACCTAGATCAATACTTTTGGCCGGGCTCCTCCGCGCTCCTTGTCGCTGTCGTCCAATATCAGACCCAAGTTAGTAGCCGTAACACAGCCATTCTCTCGTTTCTTTTCTCGTTGCTGCCATATCGTCTCGACCATTTCATCTCCTCATCTATGTGTAAAAACTATGCATTTGCCAACTATTCTAGACCCACTTTAGATCTGATTAACCCGCACCAAAGTCCGCTTAAGCCGCAAATTTGCCTCAGTTATGTGCTGGCGCACACTAGTACCATCTAATCTAGTACCATTTAATATTTGAAAAATAAAAAGAGAAAAGAAAGAAATAAAGATAAAAAGATAGATATTTTTCAAAAAATCATTCCAAAATATAGATGAGAACACTTGATTCTATTAATGTATAATGTATTGCAGTTAACATATAATATGTGTAACACGGTGTAAAAAGGGAGTTTAGGTGAGCTTGGATCGAGCAGTTAGAGAAGTACCTAAATTTGATTCGGGAAGAATTCCGCGTATGAAACTAAATATGAAAAATAGCAGAAAAAGGAAATAACGTTTTCCTAGGAGCAGAGTATCGTGTGTGTAGAGCGAATCTTGATGCCTTCGCAATCGGTCGTACAGTTGATACACCGACAACAGCCCAACTTAGATGCTTCTGCCCGTGGGTGTGTCTACTTTCAGGGTGGGACCGCTATCTGAGAAATGAGAATCGATAGTTGAGTTGGTCCGCAGCCGCACTGAAATTCGCTCGTCTCGTTGTTTACTATCAGGCGCCCTCTTTTCTCTCTCTCTCTCTTCCCCTCTCTCTGCCGGCGACCGAAATATTGTGATGACGTCCTTCACCCAGCAGCAGCGCTACCAGTGACTCGGGCCAGACCTGCGCGAACGGACGTCCCGACAAAACGTCTCTTTCATCCTTTCCTGTCAACGTCGTATAGCACGGCTTTCTATTCATCGTGAACGGAACCAGTTTTGTTTATATAACGAATCGTTTCTTACGCTGTTCTTCTCGCTTCAAACAATCACAACCTGCAGGTAAACCAACAAACTTCCAAAGCTCTAGATCGGATGATGATCTCGAGCTTTATTTTAGAAAGACATACTTCTTCTTCTACTATTGCGCAATAACTTATTGTAAGAGTCGTTGTAGAATAGGTAACATACTAGGTGAAATCTCTTGGAACTTTTAATGAAGAGGTAGAGGCGCAACTTTTATGAATTTGGATAATAATATTAGTTTACTCACCTGCGGGCTGGTGCTTCGTCTGCCCTTAAGATGAAAGTTCTCCTTTTCCATCTGCGTAATAAGGGAAACATTTGATAACGAACAATGAGGAGAAGAACCTGTTTTCTCTTTGCGTCCCTGGGCAATTTGGCGCATTTTCTTTGTATGTGCTAGTCTCGCGAGGGATCGATACACCAAACCCCTTTTTAATTAGAGCACCGTTCTATGTAAACTTCCCTTTTATTTTATTTTGTTTTTCCTATCGATCCATTGTCCATCCCCTAGTTTATGATTCAAATTTCCAATCATATAAAACATATTCTAGACTTATCATGATATTGTTTGACAGTTCCTTTCCATATTCATCATGAGATTCATGAACGATTGCATCGTGAACACGCGTTCCATTTCTCGACATTGCCCGATGCCCCCTAGTAAAGGCAGCGAGGTGAACTGGTCCAATTCAATGAAGCGTTCACACGTAAATGGATCCTTTCCTCTTCCGTCGACGAGAATCCCATCTATTTATCCATTTCCTATCCCTTCTTCCGACGATTTCCACACTTTGAGCACATATTATTAAGAAAAGAACGGGAGAAACGCATGGATTGACTTTATTTTCGTCGCTTCTTAAGCAAACAGAAAAAAATTAAGATGAGATTATAAAAAGAAAGAAAAAGCTTTTAGCCCTTCAACAGTGGAAAAAAAAAATTAAAGGAGTACGACCAGCTTATTTTCCATCAGTCTGAATCCTTCCCTGCTTCATGCCTCCTGCTGATGGCGAATTGTAAACGAAATTAGTCTCAGAAAGTATTTTCGTTGTCAGCTCCTTACACACTAAGCAGAGAGCTTCTCACCCTATTTTCATCATTTTTTTCAGCATGAATATTCTTATTTATAATCTTTTATTGAGTTTTACGACGAACGAGATACGGATGTCGTCCACAGCGAAGAAGCTTTTTCCTTTTTCTTTTCCTTGCTTTTTCATCTTACAACTTTTTCTTCTTCACCGTCTTCTTCTTCCTTCCTTCCTCTTCGTTCCTTGCTCAATCGATAGAAACAGCACTCCTTGGGGAAATGTGGGAGACATGTATTTTTATCTAATATCGTACGGTATGATCTTCTCCGAGTTTTTTTTTGTTCATGGCTGTTCTGGGATTCTCACGTGGTTCAAATCACGAGTAATCTATATTGTGAACTTTTTGGCGCCAAACGAAAGGAACTTTCGAGTGATGCACGTCTATTGATTGTCCGCTCATCTGAACAAACTTTCGATAGCGTGAGGTTTTCAAGACTAAATTTTACAAGTAAAGCTATTATAACGCCCTAATAAAATGATTACAATATGAACAGGACGATTCGGGATTCAGTCTATCAATAAGTTTTTTATTCGAAATTGTGTATAGATATTTTATAAAGAGTTGTTAAGATTAAGTATTTGGGAATCGTTCATATAAACTGTCGATTGTAGCTGTCAAGGGGATCAATGTATATGGATGTATGTATATTGATAGTGTTTTTCGGACAAAAAGTCTATATCAAATACGACGAAAGATGTGTGTGCGTGAGCGGGAAATAGGAGATAGAGGTTTGGACAGTGGGACGATGAAGTGAGTCTAGGAAACGTGAGGGAAGCAACCCAAGTGGCAACTGTACTAGGAGGAGGAGGACGCGGCTGCAACGGCCTGTCTCGACAGCTGAAATAAGTGGAGGAGAGATGTATCGTCCACGTATACCACCGTCCCTTCTTTTTGTAACCGGCTGCAATGTGATGGAGCGTGTCTCACGGAAAGAAGGACGGATAGAATAAGGGTTATCAAATTCGATCAGGCCCCCCACCAACCGTCATCACTACTCTCCCGGCACCTTGGCCGCTTTTTCTTTCTTTTTCTTTATCTCATGACGCATACATGTTCACCACTTTATTCACCCTTCCAAGTTTCAGCCCTTCAATAATTCATTTTATTACCTCAGCAGCACCCATGCTCAATTAATATTAACAAATTTTGGGTCAAATTTTTAGGGTTTTCTCTCTTGTTGGCTTTACTTGTGTGTTTGACTTTTTTGGACACCATATCTATTCTGTTCATCACCTCTTATGCGTAAAATGGTTTTTTCTTAAAACAATTTTCAGCTTCATTGGGTTGATAAATCATAAAGCCATCCATCTTACTTTCAATCCCTTATTGCATATGGCAATAATCAAATAATCGATTTATGATTGGGGTAGGGAATCTTTTTTCACTTGACAGCAAAGTGTTCCCTTTTTAGTATGATTCGTATAGATGGTTACACACTTAAATGCTAGGCGCTAGTCGTTTTTAAAAAATGAAATATGAGGATTATTTCTTTACCCAACCAAATTCTCCCACTTTATTTTTTTTCATACGTAGCACGAATCATATCTGAATTTGACCCATGGGTATATGTAAGAATTACCACTTTCATTAGTTAAACAGTCGTCGTATTTCTTGATTGTTATGAGGCAAAATGGAGCCATTAACTAAATGAGGAGCAGCTGCGGGTTTCTCTGCTAAAAAGTACTGACCCATCGTGCCACAAACGAGTTTCAATAATTTTAGTATTTAACGAGCCGAGATATCACACTGCTGACACTTTCGTACGTACTTCTTATTTGGTGGCCACGGCTTTTTTTTTACTTCCTGTGCTCTTTCCATGTTAAATTATCCATCATCAAAGGCGACTGGCGCCGGTGCTTTGGAATGATGACTCGGTTTTCTCGGTTCAGTTGTGTTATGGATAGTTCGAGTTTGCAGTTGACCGCTGTCAGCATTGCTGGATGAAATACTTTTACTTTCGTGTCGCATACTTCGCTCGCCCCCCTCGTAATCAATCGATACCATACACTCCAGCTCTCACTTGGCCATAATTCATCTAGTTCGCATAGTAAACGAAGAGTTATGATGAGAAAAAGCGCCGCCTACTCCCAAGTTGTAATTCGCTCTATAGTTCCTAATTGAATATTCACCCCTGACCTCTCTATAGACTCTCATTTGGTAGAGTGGTTCTAGCACCCAAACTTAATCACCAAACCATACCCAGCTAATAATGGCATCTCTTTATTATGATTTTATTTGCAGGAGTTGCTCAGCACTATCAAACATGAATGAAATGGCCAACGGGGTCTCCAAGAAAGCGGTAAGGAAACATATACGATTATTTAAAAACGTTTTTATTTCTGTTTGTTGTTATTTGCTAAGGTACAAAATGTGTAGTGTTGGGGATTACTGCTTTGTTCATTATCCTCCGTATTCCTCGTGCGGTCTATCAATACCGTACCTTTAGCTTTCTGTACATTTTTTTACTACTACAGTACTGCGGTATTGTCGTTTACCACAACATATGAATAATGTTGTGGCTCTCTGCTTTTGTAGCTGCATGAATCTATTTTCTTGCTTGACGTCACGAGGTTAATATGTATTTCGAGATAGTTACCTTGTCTTTTTCTTACGTTCGTGTCCTGGTCGTCTTACTAACTTTTTGATTGTACTACCAATTTCGGGTTGTTCGCAATTTTTACGATAAAGAAATAATTATTGCACTAATAGACAATTTGTGTTTTTGTAATATGCAAAGTTCCTTGCATGCTTTTGCAGTCTTCTGGATGAATGATAGATTTTCTGGTTAACTTATATTTGATTCGATTGACAAACAAGTAATCATCGACTGATTATTCGATGAAGCTAAACGGCAACGTTTTCTCTGTGTGCGGTTTCATAGTGGTCCTATATTGACGGATCCTCCGAGCGATTCATCGATAAGTTTTCGTTTTCTCTTTCATCTTCGAAAATTCTCAAAATATTGATTTATGCTGGTTTTGAAAACTTTACCGTTTCCTATCAGGATATTTGAGGGCGGGTAATAAAATTTCCTTACATTCAAGGATAAGTTTGAGCGTTTGAAGGGAAAAAACCTTTTCTTTTTATTCATTGTTTGGTTTTACTTTCGTGTTTCGTCTTTCCGGAAAGAAAAAAAAGCTCATTCGTATTTTTTGTGGTTTTTTCAACTTATTATTATTTATTTATTTTTAGCAAGGTATAATTTATGTTTGTTGAACTATTAAATGGCTCACTTATAAATAAAATGCATATGATTTCTAAGACAAATATTACATTACAATTAATGACAGGGAATGCCCTTGTAATCGAACAACAGTTTAAGTGCCTTACTTCCCGTAAGTCGTTTAAGTACGGCACTGTAGTTTAACAACAGAATGTTTTCCATTCTGTTAGGAAAGCTTTTTCTGTATATTGAACGAAGGATTGTTGCATCGAGTGCGGCGACTG
Organism: Chydorus sphaericus; assembly: GCA_030141595.1. NCBI lineage: Eukaryota > Metazoa > Arthropoda > Branchiopoda > Diplostraca > Chydoridae > Chydorus > Chydorus sphaericus. The sequence goes on along the minus strand of CM057929.1, from coordinate 7,025,400 downwards.
GCGAGGGTGCCCTATTTCTTTTTCGTTTTCGAGGGTGAAGGATTGAATTGCACCGCGGACGAAAGTCAGGCAGAAAGAGAGAGAGAGGCGATGGGAGATCAATAGAGTTTCCCCTTATGGCGATAGACCGGGAGGACCCCTTGGGGCTCGAGTGTCCCACTAGTACTCCCACTTTTGGTTAGCGGCGGTAAAGGTCTAAAGGACGACTAGCGGCGACGAAGAGATTGGGATCCCAACTCACGTATCTCACTCTGCTCGGCTTCCTCCTCCTCCTTGCCTATTGGACCCGCCTCCTTGTCACTAAACCCGATTTGAATGGGTCATGTGCAGTTAATATTGGGCGCTCAGGAATACGGTTGAAGCAGCATCATCCTCATTAAGTTGAAATGTCGCACGGATTGAGCCAAGGCGGGACAAAATAAAGTCCACCAGTTGGTGCGTGTGCATGTATGAACAAGAAAGTGGGAGGAGAAGAGGAAGAAGGAAACCGTCGCAGACCAATTCAATTACCCTAATTCTATTTAGCTTCAACGCAGCCGGGCGTGTTTATACATACACACACATGGCTAGTATGCAGAGTGCTTCTGCGGTCGAGTTGTGACGTCACAAGTCGTTCAGGTGTACAATTTAAAAGATGAGGAAGAGTCGCACCATCTCGGCAGATGGATCGAGTTAATGCAATCGAAGGGTAGCCCTTTCAAGTTACAAAATTCATCAGTTGTTGTGTATGATTTCTTTCTTTTTTTATGTAGCTAAAAAAGCTTCTGTGAATTACTTGATTCATTAACTTGGTTTTCCTTAAGTAATCGTGTGGTTTATTTTGATGAACACAATGTAATGTAAAGAATTGCACGATTGCATGCGAAAGTAATGAAGGAAGAATTGTCAATGAAAGAGCCCATCTATTAATCCGCCGTATTACGGCCCAGATTACCGATGAAAACAGCTTCCACAACTGCCGACGATGAGATCCACCGAGGATGATAATGACATTGAGCACATCTCTGAAAGACTGAAAATTGAGAGAAGCGGGATTGGAGTTGGCTGTAGCGGCGGTTGTAGTGGTCAAGTGAAGCGAGGATTAGCCTAATAAAGGAGATCAGGAGCAGCATCAGACTGGCCGCTTTGGAGGCAGGTGACCGGTCGTCAAGATCAAAGTACAGCACGGCGCCGCCGTCACGGCTCGAGGCGCTGCTGCTGCTGCTGCTGCAGTGGATTTGCAGCAGCAAAGACGTCACCATCACCGCCAGGGAAAGCGTCTCCAGCGGCGACGCTGCACAGGCGGAAGCGGCAGTAGCGGCGGCCGCGGCGGCGGCGGCAGTGGAGGAGGAAGCGGAGGCAGGCACGGCCCTTGTCACCAACGTCTCAAAAGGCTCGGAGTCGTTGCAGAGAGGTCAAAATCGCACCAACAACAGGCTAAAACACGCTCTGTTCGAATTTCATCCGCGTGTCCATCCCGCCATCTACTACCCGATCCTGATATTAGTAACAAGGACCCGCTTCTGTTGAGTTGCTCACCTGGGCAACACCATCCACCGCATCCGCAGTATCACTCCCATCCTCATTACTACCTTCACCAGCATCCGACATCTTTGTGGCATCATTCGTCTTCCGGTGTGCGGATCAACAGCTCCTACTGGCTCGTATTCCATGCTTGTTGTTCTCAATTAGTGGCTGGTGGATACAGTGTGAACGTTGAGTCTTCCAACAGTCCGGCTAGTGCTGTGCCAGCGTCTTCCAATAACCTCAACAGTGGCAACAGTCCTTCAAACAATTACAATTACCGACAGGGGTCTACGACGAATCAGGAGGACATCCCTTCAGCAGAAGAGGAGGAGGAGGAAGAAGAAGAGGAAGAATTGACAGATACCTCTACACCCTCTTCATCATCCACATCATCGTCAGAATCGTCGACGTCGTCTTCTTCCGAATTTAATAGCTCTCCGCCAAGCCCTACATCTCCGCCACCGCCCCTTCCACCATTAGCTTCTTTTTCTTGTGCGACGTTTCAACAGCCTCCTCACATGCGGAGGTGTCGTGATTCCGATTCAGACTCTCCACCGCTGTCCAGCGTCTCTCACACCGCCGCCGCCGCCGCTGCCCGGACCGGCAACATCGCTCCTGTTTTGACAACTAGCCGGTCCGGGGGCTCTTCCATCACCGCCCCTGCTGGTTCGGGTGGAGGAGCCGGCGCCGCCTGGTACGCCGCCGATACGGGTATGCATTTGCCCATTCTTTCAACCGTGTTGCCAGTGTTTCAATATTGTTTTCTATCCCATTCGACTTGAAATTTTACTGGTAAAAACACTTTCTTTTGATTTTTGGAAACTTCAACTTGAAAAACCCCCACTGAATTTTGAAACTTAAAATTAAGCCTACCCTTGGGTATTGCTAAATCTAGCTTATTCACGAATTCGTACTTGTTTGTATTTGAACCTTCAAAGCTACGGTCCAAATCGACTATGAACTATCTTCATCATTGTAACATTTTAAAAACTCAGCCTGGTGTGATGAATCATTGATTGAATTTGAATTCTTATTTTGATCGGTTCGTTACTGCAGTCCAACTAACAACATTCCGACCGCTGGCAAGTAACAAAGCTGTGACCGGCTCCGCCACCTCCAATGCTGTCACCATTGATGGGACGTCGACTAGCACAAGCACGGCTCCGAGGCTGCGAGTTCGGGCTCTCGAATCGTCCGACACATCCGATTACGAGAACCTCAGCGCTTGTACCTCAGGACGCTATGCCACTCTACCACCTCAGCCACAGTTCGGTTCCAGTGGTGCGAGTGGTGGATTTTACCGCGATCATTACGCAGCGGCAGCGGCCGGAGTTGTCTTCCGTCCTCACAGTAGTGGGGACACGGGTGGCGTTGGTGGAGTCGCTGGCTATTTCCAGCATCGGCCGACATCGACGGCGGCAGGACCCATCGATGATAGCGGCAATTTTTTAGTCCCTCAAAACACATTATCTCTTCATAGACCAGTCAAACGGTCCCATTGGGTGAATCACAACGGGAGGCCTTCTGATGTTCTAGCTCGTGTTCTCCAGGCCAATCAGGACTGGCTCGATCCCATCGATCCACTCAATACCATTCGCCCACTTCATCGCTCAAGGTAGTTTCTTCTCATTTTCAGTTTCCGTGTCCCACTAGCATGAAGTCACCCAGGTTTTCCTGTCGATTCGATTATATTGTGCTGCTTAACCAACCGTCATTTGATCCGCCACTACGACACAATGACTCTTGAATTCGTACTCCACAGAGACCGAATGTGTATGACTCACGGAATTTGCGTCCGCTTCCATCTTTGGGTTGATTTTGTATCGAGTTCGTCCTTCTTTTTTTTTTTTATTCAGAGGGGAAGACAACGACGAGTTATTGATGGCGTGACGACCTAGAGGGGAAGAAAAAGGGAAAAGTAGTCGATAGCTCTAGTCCATAACTCGACTAGAGCTTATATGTGCATCCCAAATGGGAATCGAACGGTTGTGTTACGTTTCGTAGTACTGTACCCGAAATCTGATCTTGGCTCTTCCTCAGGCCACTTGCACTATTTATTGACCCTCGAGAGGTTTCCACTGCGTGCTGCTATAGTGCCCCAACAATCTCGAGTTGGATAACTTGACAAAATAATTATTAAAACTTTTTTGCTTTTCCCTTTGCGGCTTTTGCGTGCTTTCACTAGCCAACACGCATCGTCTGGAGATGGCGGGTGAGTAATCAATACCATATATTCGACTTTGTTTGAAATTTACGTTTGGAAACGATGGCTACGGTATTGAAACTGTTGTTGAATGGATTTGGATTGGAAAGGAGGTGCCATCCATCTCTCGGTCCTGGAGGAGGCGTGTTTCAATTGCCATCGGCAATGCCTTTCAATACGGCTGTGGACGATGTGTCCCACTTGAACCCTTCTTCGGCTCCGCTGTCGACATCCTCCACCACACGCACCATGAATGCGACCTCCTCTTTGTCGTCATTTCCGTCGTCAGTAGGAGGAACAACAGCAGCACTTGCTCCGCAGCAGCAGCAACAACAACAACAGCAGCAGCAACTTCTACCACTTATGTCTTTTGGGCCTCCTTTTGTAATGCCACCAAATGGTGGTGGGAACAGTATTGGTGGTACTGCTGTTGGTAACACTTCTTCTACCTCCACTAGTTTGGCTCACCTTCAACAACAGCAGCGTGAAGCGGCCAATCACAATAATCATAGCGGGCATACACACGCCATACAGCTGCAAACGTCGCTGGAAATGGGTCCGGTCGTGTGCCCCGCCCTCTGCGAGATCCGTACTCAGTTGCAGGAGTTGACCCGTTCGGTTGAGTCATGTCAGAGTGAGGTCAGCAGACAACTATACTCTTAGTTATTGTGGGAAGACGTTCATCTACAATTCTTCTTCTTTTTGTCGATATGGTGCACAGGTTTGCGACATGAAGAAAGACATGTCTGCCATGAGGCACGAAGTCGAATCAGTCCACAATGTCAAAGGAGACATTGATGATTTGCGAGAATGTATTGACAAATTGCAAGAACAGAATCGGCGAAGGAAACTCAGGCTTCTTGAACAGGTACCTGGAAATGCTATCGTGCAATTCAATTCCAGGGTTCTATAATTATTTCGGTTTTTACTCTCAGTTTTAGTAGTAATTGCACTTCCGTTTTACCTCAGTACGCTACGAACGCGTTGATTGCGATATTTCGGTTTTCTCCGTTATGCTGATCAGTTTCTTCGGTTCTTAATTCTGTTGTTCAGTTATCTCAAAAGGGTTTGAAAGTTCCTCTATACTCCTGGCTACTTATTTTATTTTATTTTTTACGTTGTTGTTTTCTTTTTTCCTGTTTTAATTTATACAGATATTTGTGTCGATAGTTTAACATTATTATTAAGAAATACGCATCGTTTTCTTTTAAAAATCTTTTAAATGGTTACTATATTACTTGGAAAACGCTTAATCATAATATCTTACGTGTAATGTAATCACAGGGACTGACGGGCTTCTTAGCCTATGCCATCTTTGCGGCTATGCTGGGTATGCTCCAATTCGGTTACAACACAGGAGTCATCAATGCGCCACAAAAGGTTCAGTTTAAATATTATAACAATTGAATAAGAAGAAGAAAAAAAAAACTTGAACACTCAAATGAATTGGTTATTTGGGAAACAGGTGATTCAAGACTTTATCAAGACAGTGTATGCAACCCGACATGGTCAGTCCATTCCGGAAGGAAGGGAAACGATTATATACTCCATAGCTGTGTCTATATTTGCTATCGGTGGAATGATTGGAGGCTTCGGTGGTGGATTTGTTGCAAATAAATACGGCCGGTAAAATATATTTAGTTGTCACCAATTTTATGTGCGTAACAGCGTGGACGCTCTTTTACAGGAAACGAGGACTATTGTTAAACAATTTGACTGGTGTCTTGGGTGCAATCCTAATGGGTAGTTCCAAAGCAGCTATGTCGTATGAAATGATCATCATCGGGAGGTTCTTCATCGGTTTCAATTGTGGTTAGTAGGCATTTTTGGAAGCGTCAAATAGCGACTGCTTACGAGATGCATTTTTTGTGTTCTCATTTAAGGCTTAAATACGTCGCTGGTTCCCATGTACATCTCGGAAATAGCTCCTCTGAATTTGCGCGGCGGTCTTGGTACTGTCAATCAGCTTGGCGTTACCGTTGGCATCCTGTTTTCGCAAGTTCTCGGAATTCAAGACATTTTAGGCACCGAAGAAGGATGGCCTCTTCTTCTCGGTTATATTTAATGCACATACATTTACTAACTTCAGCTGTTGACGAATAACTTTTTGATGATTCTTGATTAGGTTTGGCTGTGTGTCCATCTCTTCTTCAACTTATTCTCTTCGCATTTTGTCCTGAATCTCCACGTTATTTGCTCATTACTGCTAACAGAGAAGAAGAAGCTAGAACAGGTAAAGTTATATACTTTTTGTCTTGAATTTATAGCTTCATCGTTTTCCTTTTTTCTTTTTTTTTTTTAATTGAACAGCTATGAAGCGACTAAGGGCATCAAGTAATGTAGAAGAAGATATGGAAGAAATGCGGATGGAGGGTGAGTTGTTTAAATATTATTATTGGAAAATTCCTCTCTCTCTCTTTTTCTGTTCACGTCTCTGTTCGTCTATTATCGATCCACGTTTTTGTTGTCGTCTGATACGAACGGTATTGGTTTATGAAATCGACGTTCCTTCATTTCTTTGCTTACGTTACATGATGCGCTGTCCATCTTATTTCTTTAATTATTCTTATTCATGTTAAAAACTATGTATATATTTTTAAATTCTGTGTTAAAAATTCAGCCCAACAGTCTGAGGCACACATGAATATGAGAGAGTTGCTCAAATCGCGCGCCTTGCTGATGCCACTGGGAATCGCTGTTATCATGCAGCTTTCCCAGCAACTTTCCGGTATGTGAAGACTTTATTCGTCATTTCGTGTTTCAGCCAGGATTAAAAACAAGGTAAATAATCTTTATGGTAATTTTACACAGGGATTAATGCGGTACTGTACTACTCCACGAGCCTGTTTATTGGTGCTGGACTTGCAACCGAATCCGCTAGATACGCTACTATTGGTTTGTACCTCGTCTTTCGTTTAAATAAATAATAATAAAAATGTAGATGAGAAGCGTATCACAGCAATTAATTTATCAAAAACAACGACAAGTTATATATGGATTTTCAAAAAGGTGTTGGCGCTATTATGGTTGCTATGACTCTGGTGTCCATTCCGTTGATGGATCGTGCCGGACGACGTACTTTGCATCTGTGGGGCTTGGGTGGCATGTTTATCTTCAGTATATTCATCACCATCTCTTTACTTGTCATGGTATGCATACCAATTTATCCATTAGTTAATTAGCTACTTATGTTTTTATGATTTACTGTTTACATGTGTATCTCTTATGCAGGAGCTAATTGAGTGGGTCCAGTATGTGGCCGTAGTTGCAACCTTGTCATTTGTACTCTTCTTCTCCGTTGGACCTGGACCCATACCATGGATGATTACAGCAGAATTGTTCAGCCAGGGACCGCGACCGGCTGCTATGTCCATCGCTGTGCTTGTGAACTGGATGGCAAACTTCCTCGTCGGTCTCACCTTTCTTCCTCTGCAGGCGAGTTCTTTTGCTTGCCGCTTATTTACTTTAGCCGTTTACTATATTCTAATCCAACTGTATTGTATTTATATAAACCTATGATTGTTTAACATTGGTATAGGAAGCACTGCAGAACTACATATTCTTGCCGTTCAGCGTTCTTCTGGCATTTTTCTGGGTGTTTACCTACAAAATCGTCCCCGAAACAAAGAACAAAACGTTTGACGAAATTTCTGCTCTGTTCCGCCGCAATGATAGGTATACATAATTTCTCTTAAATTGAGGACCGTAGAGGATTCCGAAAAGCATGATTCTGTGTAAGAACCGTTGTTAAAGAAGCTATGGTATTTTTTTCTTAAACGGGGCAACTCTATCTTAACTAATCTTCAGTAAATGGGAATTGAGAGCAACGATTTGTCTAATTTTTATATTTTTATTGTGTTTTTATTTACATTTTTATTGTGTGCTTTTATGACTAACCTTGGTTTACTTATTTTCTTAACTTTTTTAATGCTCCAACTTCTCTTATGTTTTATATATTTTCCCTCTCATCCTACTCCTGGTAACATTATGACGCTATTTCTGCAATAAAGAATAATGATAATGCTAAAAATTATAACGCCATGCTGATTAAAAATCAAAAGAAAATGTCAGAATCATGAATTTTTTCACTCACTCAGGAAGTTTTTATTTATCTCTTTTTGTTCTCCATATTATTATTATTACTTCTCCATTAAATTTACAATTTATTCGATTAAAGTATTTTAAAAATCGGCTTCACCGGTATTTTCCCTATTAAGCGCTTGTTCCCTAAAAACAAAACAATAGGACATAGTTAATTATCGGCATAGCTATATTAGTTCCTTGGTACTGTAGCCTTGTTTGTGGGACAGTGACAGAGTGACTCCTATTACAGTATTTCCTACTTCTGTAGAAAATTCAAATTAAATACCCGTATCTTACCTGTGGGTGGAAAATCACCTCTCCTTTGCATAACTCTTAAACGTTCGTGACATAGTAAACCTTTGCCCGGAACAGAAAAGCTGCCCGTCCGCGATGAATTAACCTATCTTGAACTTAAACTAGCATAAACAGAGAGTTACTGACGTAATCACAAGAGCCCCTCTATCATGAGCCAGTGTCCTTCATTGCACAAGCAATAGTTTTGATGCGTCTCACCCCAAATATTTTATTAATTGATAACCATTGTATTTAATGATTTTTGTTTGATACGCGCTACTGCGTTGTATTATTAAATAGAATAATGCTCGTGTTGTTGTCTGTTACATTTTTATCCTTTTCTTTTGTAAATATTATTTTATAAGTTCTTGGAAGTTTTAAATAATGGTGCGCAAATGTATGAGTATGAATATATATAAACAATGATTTGGAATGTTATTATAACATTTTTATACTGTCTTACTTTTGTTTTTTTGAGAAGCGCAGTAGTGTACATCCACTGATATTTTCAAGAAGTATTTTTTAAATATTTGGGATTGGAAAATTGAAGCTTATATTGTTTTACATTTTTTCAAGTTTAATATTATTTTCAATTTTTCGTTAATTTTTCAATATTCTCTTTCCTTCCACTAAATAAAGCCGCATTGCTTTAAAGATTGAAATATTACATATAATTTTGAAGGGAAAGTTGATCTCTTCTTCATCTGCGGATTTATCAATATAATTATCATTACAATATTGTAACACTAGATTCACACATTGCATTGTAACAATTTTAAATGTATTTGTTTAGAGAGGAATTTGCGATCCAGAACTGTATTTTGCAAACAAGTGGGTCTGGTACTGTTCCCAGCGGTGGCACTGGCGGCAACGGTGGTGGAGCAAATCTAACAGTATCCGTCGGCATTTCTAATAACAGTTCGGGTTCGGCACACACGGAGAACACAGCTTTGTTGGCCAATGTGCGAACGATCAAGATGAATCCAATAACCTCCTAGTCTTACTTTGTTCTACTCTGTACCATTAATTATTCACGCAAATGATTCATTTTCCTTCCATCTCTCGTACTTCTTATCTCCCAATCTACATTTCCACTCATAAATTTGGGATAGAACACAAACGAACGGTTGGCTCAACATTCCATTTTTCAAGTACGGTGTAACATTTACAAATACCTTACGGAAAATCTTTTTGTGAGATTTGAGGGCGATGCAATCTTTGAATATCCTCAATTGAAATGATTTTGATCCAACATTGTTATTAGAAGATCGTTCAATGACTATACTATGTATGTGAAAGACACATCTTCTGTGTCTATTTTTATGGAAGGCAGCATTTCTCCTTTCGCTCGTGGCAGTGTTTAGATGGACTTTTTAAAATAGCCTCAACAGGTTTAATCTCTTCAGTACCTACATAGCACAGTTTCTTTTAAGATTCATCCCATTCCCTTATTGTATGACTATGATCGAACGAAAATTTCGGCTTGAAGGATAAAAAACGAACACGAACAGGCGTTTCAATACATTCAATAAGAATACGATTCTGGTCCTGAAAACTGAAATTACCCCAAGATTGACATGTGGTGTTGTTTTAATTATCCAATCTATCCATCATCCAAGTTAAAAATGGACTTCAATAAAATGAACATGGAAAGAATATTGTTGAAAATACAAATAGAAAATGACGAATGGAAATTGCAGGAAACTCTTCAATTAAATTAACAACATTTAAAAATAGGCCCACATTTTATTTTATATGTGATCATAAAAATACAGGAAATTGAAATGTGTATTCTCAAGGCATGTATATCACTTTTACAGAAATGTTAAAAAACGAAATTACTTAATAATTATAACTTCTTCAAACCAATATTCAGTAACATACGATAGATAAAATTCTACTTTTTTCATAGAATTGTACAAGATCCGTTTTTTACTTCTTTTCTCTTCTTTGACGAGCAGCCGGTGAATGTCGGATAGTGCTGCCAAAATGTAGTTAGGCTTTTTATAAAGAAGTACCACATCGTTCTTCAACAATGCATTTAGTTCAGGAGTCACTTTGGCAAGGCTGCATGCAGTAATCTGTGCATTTTCGATAGCTTCAACAGCTGAGTTGAAATTCAACCCACTTCTTAGGTTTTCCGAAATTAGCAACAAGGTTTCGATAGTTGTGCTTAAGCTGACGGACTCCCAATCGTTCAAAAACAAACGCGAAATGCAGGCATAGCCATACAGCACGTTTAAAAGGCCATATCTCACAGCCTCTGATGGTTTCTTGGTCTGAATGTATAATAAAAAGGAAGACAATCTAATTGGTAAAGGCTATAATAATCAACCCCTAAATCTAAGAATACTGTATGTACTATAGTCATAATATTGTTGCATCAAATTAAATTTATTTAAGTTACCTTATGTCAAAAGCATGAAAAAATAAACTAAATAATTTTATTTTCTTAAAGGAGGGATATTAAATTAAATCTTAACTTAGTTAATTTCAACATAATACAGTAACTCACCATTAATGTTGACAGAAGAGGAATATTTTCTTTAATGTGAGGGATAGATGATAATTGACTATCACATGGTGGATTTATTTCTTCAACCATACAGGGGCTATTTGCCGAAGCCCACCATGGTTTCCATTCTGGAAGACACTTGCTGATTTCCCCAGAATCAATTAGATTCTGGAATTTTTCTTTTTCACTATTTGATAAGTTAGCCCAAATTTCATCTGGACATTCCAAGTCTACTTTTGCCATTCTTGTTTCTAATTGATCTCCTGAATCTAAATCAGAATCATCAGAGTCTAGGATTTCTTCTTCCCTAGATGCATTTTTCATGAACTCCTCCAGCAAAAGTTGTTTGTTTTCTTGGACACTGCAGTTTTTGACTAATTTTTCTCCTTCAAGTTGCTGTACAATGCACTGTTTAAAGAATTCTTCAGAGCAACCAAGGTGAAGCTCAGACTTGTAACAAGAAACAGAACAGTAAACCAATTTACATCTTGGGCATGTATATCGGGATTCAACCTCCTTGCATCTATCATGGTGTTCAGTAAAATAGATTTAGATTAAAACGAAAATTGATTCATAAATCTAAGTTCCTCACTAGGAAACTTACAAGTCACATTTTGCGTGAGCGGCCATCATTTGTCGGGTTTCGGGTAATCACCGCTAAATGTAGTCCCAAAATGTTGTGGAGCAGAGGGTTTTCAAAGTAAAACTTAATAATGGGAAAGCTCAATTCACAATTTAGTTCCGATTTTCGTTATAATAATGTGTAGTTACTTTCGAAATGATTATACTTTCGTGCTTTCATAACAAATTTCAATCTTAAAGCATGCTTGAAAGTTTCAGTCGGTAATTCTGTAGTTTGTTCTAAAGTACTCATTGGATAGCCCCCTGGCGGGCAAAGGAGATTTTTCTACGCTACCAACTACTAAGTAAAATATTTTCGAAGGATTAAAATTGATAAGGATTCAGGAATCATACAAAATCAGAATATATTTTTCAGAATATAAAATATATGTAAAATAACTACATAATAAAATAAAATTTAATGTGTTATCAATTATGATTGTGCGAACGACTATCGAGGGGCTTCAGCACGGTTTCGGTCAGCTTTCTCTGTTCTTCCCATATTTGTTTAATACGGCGCTTTCCATCAAGCCACCTGGCGGAAAGTCCTGTGGCTATCCGCTACGGCCCTACCTGCCTACTATACTATCTAGCAAATACGTCTGCTCCTTCTGTCTCCCCGCTTATAATAGCAAGCACGTGTTCTAATGTTCTTTAAGTCCTGGTACATGTGTTGAACGTTTCTTGCTGTTTTCGGTGTAGACCCCGATTAAGTTATTAAAGCTAAATAGCTATAAACTTGCTATTTCCGATTCTATAGCTTCAAACCTTGTGTCTCGCATAAAAATTCTATAGAAAATGGCTGAAAATGATAGTGATCAGGGTCAAATCCAAGTAAGATTTTATACGAAACAAGAAAAATTCGCAGTCCCTGATACGCCGTTCTCCATTTCTTCAAAAATCAACGTTGAAAATCTGAGCAATTTAATTAATGAACTGCTCAAAGGTACTTATTAGATTGTTTTATGTCGTCTGAACTTGTTAAATGCTTAATATATTAATATCATGAAACAATTGCAATGTATTAGAAACTTCCGGGCCAGCATGGAAAGAGATTGAATTTGATTTCCTGATTGGGGGAGAGTTCTTACGTACCTCATTTAATGATCACTTGAAGAGCAAAGACATTTCAACTGAAAATACAATTGATGTTGAATATGTTGAAAGGTTTCCAGCACCAGAGCCAGAAGATAGCTTGAATCACGATGATTGGGTATCAGCTGCCCATTGCTTCCAAGAATGGTGTGTTGTACTGAAAATTTTATTTTTATGAGCACATTTTTATTTTATTGTCTCAGGTATTGAATTTTTCCATTTTTTCTTTCCTCTTTAGGATCATAACTGGATCTTATGATAATACTGTTCACCTTTGGAATATAAATGGTACTCATGAGTTGACTATTCCTGGACATTGTGGCCCAGTGAAAGACGTCACTTGGGTAGAGACCAACAACCAACTTACAACTTTTGCCAGGTAATTAATTTCAAACAGCCACAACTTTGTATATTGATTAGTTAATTGTTTGGTCTCCTTAAGTGTTTCCCAAGACCAAACTGTTATGCTATGGAAGCTGGATTTGGTCTCCAAATCTGTGGACTGCATACACATCGGACGAGGACATGAACGATCTATTGAATGTGTTGCTGTAGATACAAATTCTTCATTTCTTGCAACCGGAGGATGGGATAACATGATTAAAATCTGGGCTGCCAGTAAACACCTTAATATCTTAATGAAATATTAGAATAAGAAAATATGTCGGTGTTTATTTGTCTTAACGCGTATATTTCCACTAAGCAGCATTGGAAGAAAACAAAATGGATGAAGGTCTCGAAAAAGAGGCAACGAGGAAACGAGGAAGGAATGAAGGCCATCCTCCTATTACCAGGGTAGCTATAGCAAAGTGTTTGCCATTTAGCACATAACAAATCTATTCAAAACCTCTCTTTACCAAGACACCTCTGATGACTTTGCCTGGACACAAGGAAGCAATCTCATCAGTTGTATGGACTGAAAACAACGAAATAGTTTAGTTCATCTTGGGACCACACCATCAAATTATGGGACGCTGAACTTGGTGGTTTGAAAACGGAAATCGTTGGAAACAAATCATTTTTCAATATTTCCCGCTCCCCTCTGAATCACACGTTAATCACTGCATCAGCCGATCGCCACGTCCGTCTTTATGACCCACGATCTCAAGGTAAACATTTCAAATGTATATTTTAACGCCATGTATTATACCATGTTTGAATGAAAATACCTGGTTATTTCAGAGGGATCCTTGGTGAAATCTACATTTACCTCTCACGTTGGATGGGTGTCAACTGTCCGCTGGTCCACTACACACGACAGCTTGTTTATATCGGGAGGACATGATGGAGTTCTTAAGCTTTGGGATTATCGCAGGTATTTCATCTTTGTCCTGTCTTGTCACCTTTTTCGGCTTTTTTAAAACTCAAATTATTTGGATTGTATTACAGCCCCAAGGCCCCTTTATATGACATGACTGGTCATAGTGACAAAATTTTGTGTGCTGATTGGTCCAATCCACAGGTAATGGTTAGTGGGAGCTCAGACAATACTTTGAAATTGTTTAAAGCAAACAATTGAACATATCTGTCTATCATCAGTTAATTAAAACACATTTTGGAATAAATGGATTTTATGCGCACATTTTTATTGGTGGGAATAAATCATTTGTTCTGATGTTGGACTATCTTACTATAGTGTATTTGGGTTCATGATAATACAGGAATTTACGTCATGCAGATCAGGGTGTATGATGCTAATGGTCGGCTATAATTCGAATGTAACTACAAATTAAAATTGTCACAACAAGCCATTATTATGCAGGCATTTCTAACCACATTGTAACAAGCTACAGTTGAAATGATTGAAAGGTGTACAGTATTTACTTGATTAATTTCATGGGTTAAGGTCCAATTTTGGAAGCTAGGTAGAACTTTTTCTATAGGCGGCCTCAAGCTTAATTAGAGATGAGTTAAATTAAGATGTATAATCGATATGAGTCAGCGATGAGAAATGAAAGGAATCAAAGGACTAAAATCTAGGACTACGACTACGACGCCCTAAAAAAAATTCCTTAACGCACACCATGGCGTATTGTTTGAAAACATGCTGAGACGAAAAATAGATCCATGAGTTGACTGTGTTAGTCCTTAGAGCACAAAGTTAAAAGGCTGAAGTTCTCAAAACTTTATTGCTTCATATGCTCTTCGGATATTGTAGCCTGCTGTACATAACCAGTACTGATAGAATAGATAGATTCTTTATTTGATTTGTCTCTTTGAAATACGTAATATTGCATCTTACGTCGAAATGGCTTTCAAGTTGATAACATTCGATTTCACGAACACTTTAATGCGCTTCTCACTACCACCGGCACTGCAGTATGCAAAAGTTGCTGCAATGTATGGCATTAACATAGAAAAGGAAATCGAGTTTCAAAGCAACTTCAAGGCAGCCTTTCGCGCCATGAACGACCAACATCCTAATTTTGGATCATCCACACATTTACCTTGGCAAGTATAATTTGATGTGAGATGGTCTTAAGTTTGATGTTTTAAATATGTGAAAATAGTTTCCATTTTTTTTTATCGCCAACGACGAATTTACAATATTTGCGTTCTAGGGCACAATGGTGGCTTCAAGTCGTGAAGAGAACATTTATCAATGCTGGGGTAAACGATAGCCCGAAATTGGATTTAGTAGCGTGGCATCTAATCAAACTTTACGGTACGATGCAAGGCTGGGAAATAATACCAGGTCCGTCGGCAACTGAATTATACTTATACCAACATTTCTAAATAGCACTTAATATTACAGTACTTTTCTTTAATCAACAATATAGGTGCGAATGCTCTAATACATAAATTGGCTGAAAGGGGTCAAAGAATGGGAGTCATTTCGAATTTTGATCCACGCTTGAACGAAATCCTTAAAGAGGCTGGTCTTTATCACCATTTCGAATTTGTGCTATCGTCGTATGAAGCGAAAACTTTCAAACCTCATCCAACCATATTTCAAATAGCCTTGGAGAGATACAGCAAGGAAGTAACACTGCCGAACGAATGTTGTCACATAGGTGATACCTACAAGGAAGATTTTATTGGAGCGACACAGGCTGGATGGAATGCTATATTGGTCAACGAGCTATCACCTACTGCTGATTCGATTTTGTGGTGCAAGACCATACAAGAATTAGATGAAAGGTGCATTCTATGATTTCTTCAGAACTATCGAATCAAGGATATGTGTAAAATATTTTGAAATTTTATGTATTAAATATATTATGAGGCCTAGGAACTTGACAAACGTTAGTATGTGCGGCATTGGCCCTGTAAAAGTTAAGAAAGGCTGAATTCCTCTCTTTAAATATTACAAGATTCACGCAAGCATTTCTAGCAATGACTACAAAAAAACCGCCTTCTTTACTTTTATTATAAAAAGCACCTTCTTTAACTGATTAAACAACTAATATAATAAAACGATATATATATATTCTTTCGACAATATATATATATTTGTCGCGACGTAACATCGACACTGTTACAACAACCAACCGATATCGTGTGTTTACTGGGATAACTTCCGAATATAGATCATCTTTTCAATTTTTAAAATATAACAGTTGATAAATTAATTATTCATTATAGTGTATTACAAAGAAAAGCTTAAAGAGCGAAAATAGCCTTTTCATAGACGCCTATTAGACGTAAGGCATACAAATCAAAATACACAAACTTGATAGTTCAATTAAGCCGAAGTCCTTTCATGGCAGGTTCCAAGCTCTGAACCGATAAGAAAATTAAATACATGATTCTATATCTAGAAGCACAAATATTCAGTCAAATACCTTGAAGTCCCAGATGGCCAGAAGTCCATCTATTCCAGCAGTGGAAAACTTGGTAGCACCAGCTTTAGTTCCTGTGTGCAAGCAAACACTGGTGATAGCATTTTGATGCAAGGTTTCCAGTGATGTGTCGTTGGTATCCGAGCGAGCATGGCGATCCAGGCTTTTAAATTTGTTCATGGCGCTCACATTTGAAGCCTCTTTTTTCAACGAAGCGTCCAACTTTCCAGCATATTGAACTTTGCTATTAGCATCCACTTCGAAAAGCATTGGACAACATCCATGACCCTTAGATTACAATAATAATTTTAATAACAAATATTCGTTGCCACTGATGTATCCTTACTCACAGCAGCGACAATTGCAGTTTCAGACACCCAAAGACATGCAAGGAACGGTAAGAAATCGGTGCGGATTACAGAAACAGCCATTCCTTTAGCGGCATCAGCAATTGAAATGGATGAATCGTGCCCGACCCAAGCAACACGATCTCCCGAAGAACTGAAGCTCACACTATGCACCCAGCCACCTACATAATCAAATAATCGTTGACATTAAGCGTAATCAATATTGAAATTTTTTTTGAATTTTTTTTTTTTCTCCATAAATTTATTGCTACTTTTTTTTATTTTAAATGTGTTCATAAAATTACCAGCACCAGAAGAAGAATTGGAAAACTCTGCCATCATTTGACCAAGAGGCATCTTGGAACCCCACGGAGTTGACTGTGGACGTTCCTCAATCTCTTTTATGTAAGCGGAAAACACGCGGACTTTGAAATCAGTGGATCCAGCCACTAACAACACATCATTCGGATGCCAATCCAAGCAAGTAACGGTGGATCGTATTGGTTTCTTAATATGTTTGGATACCCACCAATCATTCTCTTTTTCAAAGTAGCAGACAGATATCAACCTTGCACCTGAACCTACTGCAAACTTGTTCTCTAAAATAAAAAGGGATAAGTAAAAATCCTGTAAACTTTGTGCTACAACTTGTTCATTGAACTTTTAAAGAAACTACCTAATGGAGACCAACGAACACAGGTTGCAGCACGATTGATCCTCAGTAGTACAAGTGTTGGCTTCCATTTCCCCTCATTGCAGCGGGTCCAAACATAAGCATTTCGATCAGCAGAACAAGTTACCAATCTAAATAAAACACAATACATGTTTTTATATTGATGAGCCCTTCAGGATCTAAAATGTTATGCTTACCGATTTGTGTTGGGTGCCCAATCTATTCCAGTAACTTTCAAGTCATGTTCTTTAAGAACTTCTTCCAATTTCCATTCACCTCTTTCCAACTGGTATATATGGACTTCAGGACTATTTGGTGAGATGGCCAATTCTTTTAAATATAATCACAAAAAAAAATAAAAGTTATTGTCTTTAGATACAGTTACAATTTATAAAGAAAAAGCAAAACCTACTAGTGCGATCTCGGTTCCACGCGTGACAGCTAATAGGTTCAATGCCAAAGCTAAGTGATTCGGGCATTTTATTTTATTTTACAGAAAGTGGAGATATTCGCGGACTCTGGTCAGTCAACACGAATACTGCCGGTAAATAAAAGTTAAAATTTAGTTTCACGCCCAAAATCGAACATCAATTACTATCTGTCACAAGAGAGAGTCTATGTTTCACAACTCTGAACTCTCCAAGTCCCCACCCTTACGAGCGCCACTAGCGGCGATTGTGTTATCTCAGAAAAGACTATTGCGAAGTAAATTAGTTTAAATAAAGAGCACACAATTACATAAAGAATAATTTTAATTAGAACATATATCACTATGCATATATTTTGAAATATTGTTGAAATTTGAAAATTACCAAAAATTCGTATTCAGTATTTTTAGCCATCAAAACTGATACTTTATCCTACTACTTTACTTTATCCTTGTGTCATAAACTCATAAATGAAAACATAAATCACACTTTTTTCGGAGTTCTTGATCCCTCATTCCCTTTTGCCACAATGAGCTTTGATGAATGACACAATGAGCCTTGAGGAATAAAATGATTTTATTTTATTTGATAAGTTCAAAGTTTGATATTGATTATTCAACTGTATTACATAAACTAATGTTGCTTTACATAAACTATGAGTTCTTGACACGTTATTTCCCAGTCATTAGTTTACTACTAAGAAAATGTTACTTTTAAAAATAATTATATAATTTTGATAATGGAAGAAAGGAAAACTAATGAAAATGGCAGACTACAGATGCGCGCTTCCGCGCTTTCCGGATTCGGACGCGGATTTGTTGGTTTATTGTCGTCACAGGTAGTCAATAAGTTAAAGATGCATATTGTATTGTATATATTTTTGAAATTTTGCGGTTTGTCTCGAATGTTGATACATTCTAAAGCCAATAAATCAATTTTCATGAATATTTTATTAGTTGAATACTGGGAGGTCTTGACTTATTAATGAGTTAGTCTAGATTTTTCTCAAATGTTGGAAAACTAAAAAACAAGGATACGTGTTAAATACAGTACATAACTCGTAAAGTTTAGACTTTCCAAAGAGCCGGCTCTAATCTTCGTGCAGCCTGTAGCGGTAATTTAAACCGGAGACGGAAAATCAATGCGATAACTTGAAAGGGGCTTATATCGAACGTCAGAGTTAAAAGGTTTGAATTTGAGGTAGAAACAGTTAGGATAACTACAGTGACATCAACAGTTAGTTGTAAAAAGACAAACGTGCTATAATTATTATGCTACAGTAAAGCGCGCCCTACTTACAGTATGATAATTATGAAACATGCATTTGATACCAGTTATCCTATTGTATTTTTTGTCTTTCTTTTGATCATGGTAAATATATCCGATAAAAAAAAAATTATAATCCATTTTGTAATGATTTGTTGTAATGATTTCCAACTCAGTAATGAGGGTAAGATATCCCGCAGAAGATTTGCGGAACGCCGGATGTGTCTATTGAGTTAATTTCTCACATTGTGATTCGGTAGTCATGGCTGAATTGTTGATTTAAAGGAACTACAGTGAATCCAGATGTGGGTCGCCGGTCGTACTATATGATATCGATTCTAAGATAATTTATAAATCTGACTTAGTGGCTTTCATCATCAGAAATTCGTGTTGCCTTGCCAACCTGGTTGATTCTGCTTCTCCGATAGTTAACTTGGACTAAGCATGCTCGAGCTCGTCCCACCAGTAGCGTTAAAAGTGTACATTATTTCAGCGATGGATCGGGATTCGAGAATCGGATTCGAAGGATCATCAGTGTAGTCTTGTGCGAGTTATAATGACGCGCAATAGTGGAACGCTCAACAACTACTCCTGTTCACATGGTTTGTTCTTACCCCTCATCAATGAATTTACTTGGCCAATGGAGGCGCGGGCTTTTGTCTACCTCCTTGGAATGTTATATTGTTTCACGGGTGTGGCCATAATTGCCGAGATCTTTATGGCCTCCATTGAAAAAATTACCACAAGTACTCGAAAGGTTAGAGTTTTAAAATTTTTGGTTTTTGACTACGGTTTACGATAACAAGAAATGTTTTTGACTACGGTAATCGCGATATTAAAAAAACGAAGCGGTTGCACTTGATTCACTAAATGGCGCACTGAAAAATGACACGAAACCATCACGTTAGAAGGATTATATTGATATATTTTTTTAAAAATCTGTTCATCTATGTGGTCTACGTATTACAGATACTCGTACCCAGATCTGATCCCTCCCTCCCACCTCAAGAGATTGAAGTGCCAATCTGGAACGCAACGGTCGCAAATTTAACACTCATGGCATTAGGCTCTTCGGCCTCTGAAATTCTCCTCTCTATCATTGAGACGGTTGGAAACAACTTCAAGTCAGGGGAATTAGGACCGGGAGCCATCGTAGGAGCAGCAGCCTTCAATTTATTGAGCGTAACGGCCACGTGCATCGCCTCAATTCCGAATGATGAGTCGCGCAAGATCAAAGGTTTTCAAAGTTTATTTTTCATTCTTATTCGATGAATCTTTGTCATATATAAGTCCAAAAATAACGGTTTTACTTTTTTTGTAACTGTATCAAAAACAATAAAACATTTCGATTGCTGAGGCTGAGTGTTGGTCTCAAGACCTTTAATGTACGAATTATAACGTCGTTAAAGATAAAAAATAAAAATAATTTTAGCAATAATTATCGTATTTTGTGCAGGGCTAAGAGTCTTTGCTGTCAACACTATTTTTAGCATCATGGCATACTTGTGGCTCATCATAGCGCTAGTTGGATTTTCTAAGAACGTGGCAAGTGTTAACTTAAATTGCATATTATAATTATCATCTCGCATAGCATATAATCTCATTTAAAAAATATTAACCCAAAGGTGGAAATCTGGGAAGCAGTGGTGACTTTGTTATTGTTTCCCATCATGGTGTTTTCTGCTTATTTAGCGGACAAAGGTCTGCCATGCTGGAATAATAAAGGGAGAATAGGAAGTGAAGGAAACGGAAAAGAAACAGAATTGGGTTCAGCACATCAGTCAAATGGTAAGATAAACAAATTATGCAAAAGAAAGGAACAAATGATTTGGTGAAGTTATTTCAGTTGACACCTGAAATTCGAACTGTCACTTATTGTTATAAGGCAAAGAATTGTCCATCTATCAATGCCTAATCTACGAATCTTGACTAGGAGGGGGAATTATAGTTGATGATTTTAGCGGAGCCCAGGACGTACAAATGAATTCCGAAGAGCTGGCTAAATGGGTGAAGCAAGCTGCACGTACGGGATTAACCGAGGAGGACGCTTCTAAATTGGAAGCCTACAAGTAATTTTTAATTATGCCTTAGTAATAGCAAATAATTATTTTGAATTATGTACGTCATTAATACAAAATAGACTCGGCACCTCCATGGAGCGTTCTAGAGCCTTTTATCGAATTGGAGCTACTCGCGCTTTATCCGGAAGGAAGAGAGCGAAACCACCACTTTCAGGAAATATACTTATTAAAGAGGTAACTATAAAAAGTCATTGGCGCAGTAGCAGTAACACCATCCGATTGATTACCTACGGTACTGTACAGCTAAATACCGCATCATCAATTTATAGCAAGTACGGCCGTGTAGGAACGGGAATTGAACGGTTGAATCATGGCCTGGTTGAATGGCACTGAAACTTGCTACCGTTTAGTATAAAACGAAATACAATTTAGACCTCTTACAAAACCCTTCGACACTCGATTACTTACTGTGCATAGCCTCTACGCACAGTAAGTTAAAAGCTTTCTTGTTACTATCACGTGAATCTTATTTTTCTTTGAGGAACAACTACTTTTAATTTTAAAGCGTAGGCCATTTTTTAATTAGAAAAATTAGTTTCGCATATTCAGTATAGGTTCTCCGTACCTATAGTACGGAAATTTTACTACTTCAATACCGATTATGTTATCATTTGAAAATCAAATCTGAACCCTCTTCTGACAGGCCAATAAAACGAGGGGACTGACTGCGTCATCAAAAGAAAATCGTTTAGTCCCGGCTGCTTCCAGCAAAGCAATTGTCGAATTCAAGAATGTCGCTTGTGCAGGTAAACATATTTTGTGCGGTAATCCTTTACTGTTTTAATAATCTTTTGTGTCTACATAAAAAAAAAATAATGGAAAAAAGTGCCTGAAAATGTTGGAAGATTTCCCATTACCGTGATACGGCGGGGTCGTTCGGATAATACCGTATTCGTCAAGTAGGCATATACTGCTTTCAGTAGATTTTGGAACATTTGATACATTCATATTTTTTATCATGGTAATTTATATGTTATCATGTAGAGTTGAATCAATTGGCGGCAACGCAATCACAGGAACAGATTTTATTGGGGTCAATGAGGTGGTCGAATTCAAACCGAACGAATTAGAAAAGCAGGTAGAGTCATTTATTTGTTCTGGAGATGTTATGCTTGATGTCTAGCTGTAAATCTTTTTAATTGTTATCGAGTAGGTGACTGTCGAGATTTTAGACGACACTCAATTCGAGCCCGATGAGCAGTTCTACATTAGATTGTGTTTAATAGATGGGGCCAAATCCCAAAGCGTTGATGTAATGCTCGGGAGGATTTTCGTGATGGAGATAACTATATTAAATGACGACGGTATTTATTTTTTATTTTTCAATGATTGCATCTGCATTATTCCTCCGCCATATAGTGACGTACGAAACTACGCTGCAAACGAATCGATAGAAAATGATCATTTATCTTCTTTTTTTTTATTGTGGGATAATAACGTGGATAACAGTTCCCGGAGTTATCACTTTTGAGGAAAGAAGTTTATCCTTGAAAGAGTCGGCCGATGTAGCAAGGGTGAATGTCATCCGCAAAACAGGAGCTGATGGAGAAGTCACCGTTCACTGGCGCCTCATCGGTTCGTGCATCTCTATAAGCTAGGACGATAAGTTATTTTTGTTTGTTGTGTTTTATCTATAAAGTTCCATTTTGTTTGACAGTAGAAAAGGAGGATTCAGACGGGAAAATGGCTAAGTCTGATACAGGTGGAATATTGGTTTTCATGCACGCTGAGGTAATTCTTTGTAGATTCGAATAAGTAGACGCAATTATGAATTGACACAGCAAACTGTTCGAATGTCGCAATGAGAAAAACAAAATTTAACATTAGACAAAGAGAACCATCGATTTGCCCATACCCAAGATGATGCTGGAGAAGAGCGAATCTTTTGATTTGGAATTATCAAAACCAACTGGAGGAGCAGAATTGGGAAAAATTTCCCGAGTGACTGTTATGATCACTAATAATGATGATGGTGATGATTGGTTCTCTTGACTCCTCAGCAAACTGCAATTAATAAAAACTTTTTATTTCAGGTTTTAATTTTGATGGTCATAGTGATCCGATGGTTATCATGTCCTCAACTAATACTAGCAGTAGTGTTTCTCATTCGGTGGAAGCGAATGATACGGAATCGTGGTCTGACCAGATTAGAAACGCTATGAATGTCAATGGGGGCGACCTCGCACACGCAACAAATGCAGATTATTTTTTGCATTTCTTGACGTTCGGTTGGAAGGTACGCCACTATCCTTATTCCTATTGAAAGTGAAGGGTCTAAAAATTCTAATTTCCCCCCCCCCCCCCCTGTAGATATTATTTGCAATGGTTCCTCCCGTTAGTATCTGGGGTGGCTGGTTAACATTCTTTGTATCTTTGGCTGTGATTGGTATCCTCACCGCCTTCATAGGGGATTTGGCTTCCATTTTTGGTTGCTTGGTCGGACTAGATGACACGGTCACAGCCATTACCTTTGTGGCGCTTGGTACATCTTTACCTGATTTGTTCGCCAGCCGAGCAGCAGCCATTAATGAGAAATATGCTGACAACGCCATCGGCAACATCACGGGCAGTAATTCCGTCAACGTATTTCTCGGTTTGGGACTCCCTTGGATGTTGGCCAGTGTGTATCATGCCAGAAAAGTAATGAGACGCGCATTATCATTAATCCCATCATTGTACTGTTCTCATGGGCTACTGTTTCATTATTTCTGTGGTGTCTAGGGAAAACCATTTGTGGTACAGGCAGGAAGTTTAGTCTTTTCCATCACTGTCTTTACAATTTCGGCTACTTGTGCAATGGTCTTGCTTATAATACGCAGACGTTCAGCGGCTTGTGGACGCGGAGAATTAGGAGGACCCAAAGTTACTCGTTACATTTCTGCCCTTTTTCTAGTCGGACTCTGGTTAAACTACATACTGCTCTCTACTCTAGAAACATATGGATTAATACGCGGCTTGTAAGTCCTACCAAAACAAACTACAGGATTTCATCAACATCACTATATCATCCGTTGGATATACATTGTTAATGGAAAATAAAGTAATTTAATTATGCTCACATGATCAAATTATGAAAATGGAGTAAGTGAAATACATCTTTTCAATTTACACCTAACTAACTCTGGTGCGGATGTTTTCATTCGAATAAAATTTCAATTAACCAGCGAGGTAAATCCCATTTGACTCTACTTAATTGTAATACGCCACAGTACATGTACTGTCTGCGTAGAAAATCTAAAATATAGATCGTGCAATGTTCGTAGACATGAAAAAATCTGTTAGTTTAAAAAACGGATTACATTTCGCATAACTCTTCTGGATGAATTACATATACTGGTTCCCATTTATTATTCACTTTCCCTTAGCATTTTACACGATTTAATTGATCATTTTACACCTTCCGAAAGGCCTGATGAAGAATCGTGTAGATGCGTTTTGCTTTCTGAGGTCCAATTCCAGGGCAGAGACTCAGATCTTCTTCACTGGCTTCACAAATATTTTGCAGGGTTCGAAAATTTGATAGTAATGTGATTGCGTCGGTTCGATTCACCGATTTGATGGAAGTCAGAGCATCAGAGATCTGGAATAAATGGTAAATTGATTTACTTTAAGGAATGTTTCAATCGAAGAAAGAGCGGAAGACAGGGGACTATACCGGTAGCCCTAGAAAATTCGTCGACCTACTGAGTTTGCCACCATCAACCTCTATATTGCTCTTTTAAATTATGAGTTATATTCCTTTACACTTCATGCCTTTATTATTACTTGTGATACAAATGCATGAATGATATGATTTTCTAAATGGAATAGTAATTATTTATTTATTATAAATTAATTATCATTAGATTGACAGACTGAATTTAGTTAACCTGCTTGGGAGTTTCAAGTGCCAGTGATACCCTTATTATAAAAGTTCAAAAAACTCTACAGAGAGGTATACCTTAGATAGAGAGTTACTTTCTTGTTTCTCCATTATAAGATCCGGGGGTTTGCGCTCAAAAATTTTGTATGTTTCAACAATTCTTCCTGCTTCCTCAGCACTCCATGCTAACAAAAGAGTCATATCTGTCAAAAGACATATTTTTGTAAGATCCTTTATTGGGACATAAGGATCTTTTATATCAACCTATAATGTAAAATAATGAAAGAATAGCATATATCAGTATGATTTATTTTAAAACAAAACATAAACTGGGAAATATGTCATGAATAACATCACCTGTACAAGGAGAATGCGAAGCTCATACTGTTTTCCAAGTTCCTTCAGTCTGCTATGAATGTACTGTACTTGTACATGTAAAAGAAGATAAACCAAAATTTTAGATGTTTAAAAACAAAAAGTGTGATACTATACATTACAAATTATAAAGTACCTGAGGATTCAGATTGTGGTACCGTAGACTAAGAAATAAAGCACAACAAGTGTTACCCATTACATAATCAGGAATTATTTCCCCATATTCCCAAGGGACATTCCTTATTGACTTAAGTAAAGGATTTCCTCTCTGTCAAACATTTAAATTCACTAAAATTTCAAGAAGAGTTTGAAGAGTTATTTCTGGTGTTTTCATACCTGTCTTTGATTTACTACAACAGTACCAGATTTACAAGTGCTGGTTATTCCTTGTTTTGGACCAATTGAACCATTTTCAGATGAAACTGGCTGATTTTCAATTGAAACTCCTTGTTCATAAAACTCGGAATTTTTCAGTTTCTCGAATGCATCTAATTACATTTGGGAGTTTAAATAAAGTTAAAGCGTTGCAAAAATTTATGCATAACAAATAAAGAAAGAATAAGTACTGTAAAACATGGATTACCAGAGAAACCTGGATTCATATTAAATTCAGATTTTTACAACGTTTAACACTTTGACAGATCGATGAACTACAACAGACAAATGAATTCAAAAACAATGTTTTGATTTTGAAGACTGCAGAAATAAACCATGGAGTACTGTAACTCCGTAAAATTGATAAGGCTTCTCATAAATTCAAGGTGCCTAAGCCGCTAAGTGCTCGCCCGGGTGCTTGTGCTTATGAGGAAACGAGGGCAAGATGTGGTGGGCTGGTGGCGCTAGTTTATATTTAGAACGTACTGTACAGTACAGTACAGCCACCCTAGAGCTTGTTTGTTGAGTTAAAGTTAGTTGACCATCTTCCATGCAAACCATAACATGTGCCCTATGTTGAAATTTCAAACATGACATTTCATATATTTTATATTTTAAATGTTTTAAGAACGTTGCTATCAATCTAAATGTCTGTTAAAATGACATCTGAAACCGAAGTGGACATGATGTTTTCAAAAAAATTCAAGTTCAAGGTGGTGCAACAAACCAGTTCTGAGAAAAAAAGTTGCACAGAAGATTTATCATGGATGGTAAGGTTGGTTATTTCTCTTATGTTTCAAGTAGAATTATGGTGGCTATCATCACGTTTTGTGAATACCATGCTAGAAATAGTATTAATTGTTTAAGTTAGCTGTTGTATAGATGCTATATTTTTTATCTGGTGTAATTTGTATTCATCAAGGCTCATAAACTCCTCACCCTCGCTGAAATGAAGGAAAGTTTGAATGGAACCAAAAACCTTCTAAAAAATAAAGACATCCACTCCTGGCATTTGCACACTTCAAATACCAATCGTGCAAAAGCTGTCTTTAGCAAGGTTAAGCAGACTATCAGGCCTGAATTATTAACTCAGGCTTGGTTGAAATTTTATGAATGTCTGTCTCAGTATGATTTAGTTGCTACGGGAACTAGTGGCTCTCAACCTGGATTGATATGTGAAAGTCTTCACTTATGTGAAGCTCCTGGAGCCTTTATTGCTGCTTTAAACCACTTCTTGACTGTAAACCACAAAAATATTCAGGTATGTTAGGATTAAGATCTCTAAATAATTATGTCAATTGTTCTCATCTCTGAAATTACATCATCGTTGAAATATATGATATTCATTATGTTACTGTTATCCCATTGGTAGTTTCAATGGACTGCCACCACTCTAAATCCCCACTTTGAAGGAAATTCATCAAAATTTATGATTGATGATGATCGATTTATTATCCATACCCTTAATAATTGGATTTTTGGGACTGATGATACTGGAAATATTATGAACTGGAATAATGTTAAAGACTTGATAGAAAGGATGGGGGATCACGACATTGGACTAGTAATAAATCAAACATTAACATTTTCTTTTTTAATCAAAATATTAGTAATGCTTATCTTATTGTTTTTTAGATCACAGCCGATGGTACGCTCTTTGTTTTTTCTATCACGTTTGTTATTAGTTGTAAAATCACTTATTGAGTTATTGTTGTAATGACATACCTGTTTGCTCAAAATTAGGTTCTATCGATTGTATGGATGACCCGAGAAATCAAGAAGAAGATGTTACACGTTTGCTTTGGTGTGAAACCATTGCAGCACTATCTATCTTAAAGAATGGTAATTTAAAAAAAAATTAAACTTTTATTTCGTCTTTTTCACCACATTTTTCACTATGTAATGACTTGACGGAAAATCATTGTGAATTAATTAATTTTGCGTTTGAACGAGTTACAGTAATCCTGAAATAATTTTTTTCGATAGGTGGATCGTTTGTGTTAAAAGTCTTCACTTTATTCGAGTCGGCGACTATATCTCTTTTGTACTTGCTGAGAATATCTTTTGGAGAGTTACATGCTTTCAAGCCATGCACGAGTAAAGAAGGGAATTCGGAAATTTATTTGATAGCTACTCATTATAGAAAGACTGAAGAAAACCTGTCAATTTTGAATCTGTTTAAGGTTCATGTGTATGATGAGTATGACACCATATTTTGAAAGAGGCTTGAAAATATGCGCTTATTCTTCTGTTTTACCAACTTTGACATAGGGCAAAAGATCTGAAACAAGCTGATTTCTTACATACTCTTCCCAAAATTTCTCAGCAGTTCCTGGATGAAGTTGTGGAATGTGCGCGCTTGTTCAAAAACTATCAAGAGGAAGCTATTTTACGAAATCTCGCTCTATACAATTTGCCGTCGGGAGCCAATGAGATGCATGATTTGCAAGAAAAAGTAGCAAGGCGATTTATGGAAAAATTTTGTCTCAAGAAGATCCCACAGGCAAAGTGTATCGTTCGTCCCCGTTCATTACACATCCCAGAATGGAAAATTCCGTTGATGTCAACAGCTAATCGAACCACCTTGCTTCTAATGCCAAAAACTAGCACTGAATGGATGAGGCTAAAACAGGAACTAATTGACATTAATTTAATGCTGCTCGAACATTCTGTGCTCTTTTGGGAACCCTCAGATAGGAATCGATGGAGTGATCATGTTCTCTTGATAACCGGAAAATCCTACCAAAGAATTCTTAGTTCCAAGTTCTGTCATCTGCGCGTCTTTCATGTCTTTAAACATCTGAATGAAAAATTCATCGAGAACCCTTCTCGTGGCGACAGCGAAACAACAATGCTACTAGAAAGAACCTTTGAAAACGCGTTTCTTCAAGTCAAACAGAATGCTCTATTGGATAGATTCCTTGATCAAGTAGGCCTATGTGGTTCAATCCACATGAATGGGACTGACTTCGAAATAGAACAAATTCCTCTACTGTCAAGATTTGCTGCTGCTTCCCTTTGGATTATTGCCCATTTTTTTCAAAAGGTAGTATTATGAAATTAGTAATCACCCGTTCATGTTTATATTTGTATCCTTCAATGACCGCAGGTGGAGTTCCATTTTACTGAAAATCCAAAGATTTGCTTCATTAACTATCAAGAGAATAAAGCAATTCTTGATTGGGTCCGCGGTATTGATTTGTCCTTATTGAATATTATCTGTATCAAACAACTTTGTTCGGACCCTTTCTACTCTATTATATTTCGATACAATTCATTTTTGTTATCGAAGTATTCGCTTCTAATTCTGGAAGATTATTCTAATTGGTTTTACCATCTCGGCTATGGTGAACTGATGTGATAATTGTAAAATACAAAGTGGAATTAAAGGATCGTCTATTACTGTTAAATTAGAAAGGGGCGTCATTGTTAAACAGTGCCATTAACTAATGATATGGAAAGGATGTGAAAGATATTAATTATCGTAAATATTGTAATTAATTTAAAAACAAGAAAATAAATCCGCACAGTTGCGCCGAACGAATAGAAAAAAAATTCTTAGCCGAATTCAATCATAGGACCGTTTATTACATATAGATTTGAGAATCCATGAATGAAAGCACCTTAGACGTCATCATCAAACTTGATTTTCTTTCCCTGGCATTCAGCTATGTTAATGACGAGTTCTTTTTGCTTTCTCTTGGCCTGCCAAGATGGATGTAGGTTTGCATCTTCTTGATCTAGAATACGAGTAAGAAAGAAATATATTTTATTGATCAACTTCTTAGTTTAATTATACGCCACTTTTATTTCAGTTTGTACTAATGAATTATGATTTACTATCAAGCATTGTCTCGCTAATTTAACTTGGAATAAACAAAAATAAAATAAAATTTTGTAAACCTTGTGATGGCTTAGCAGTATTAGGAACTCCAAATTGTCGAATATTTCCAAGTGGGGAGTGATTTGCCAACATGTTAGCTCTTTTCTCGTTCTTTCGATGTTCCAGATTGGCTGTACGAGGAAAATCTTTAGTAGTCACTTGACTGTGGGGATGAGATTTTCTAGCGCCTTGTTTCTGTTTTGATGGAGGACTGGTGAAGGTTTCGTCTTCATTATCTGATGGGGGATCAACGCCACCGAGGAAAAATGAATCTTTCGGTAGCTCGAAAATCGAAGAATGATGGGATGATTTAGGCTGAGAAGAAAAATCAATATTTTCCAAAGGCATTTTGTCAAGATGCAACTGCTTGATTTCCATAGTCCCTATTTTCTTGTCGATAACGATCTTCGATTCTGGCCAAGCCACCTTTCCACGGGGTTTCTCTAGTGAAAAGTCGTGACTTGTGCCTCCTTTTCGTAACTTCACCTTTTGATTTGTTTTGAGCGCTTTCCCGTCAGCTGTAACTAACGTGCGGGGCGCATCGCTTCGTCCTTCGTTATCAACAGGATGAGCTGTCAGTGATTCTTCCGATTCTGTAGATGTGCTTTTCTTCTCCGGTTCTTCATCGTTGGTGGTGACTGGATCAACCGAATTTACATCCGTATCAGCGGGTTTGGGTACAGAACTGGATCCTTTTTTCGTTGGGCAAGTTTTCTTAGGTACCTCCGCATCTCCACTGTTCTGGCTTGGATTTTCAAGATCAGATTTTTCTTTCAACTTCTTTTTTTGGTACTGCAATCCCAAGGAGCGAATCAGTAACACAAGCCTGTCGAGAGGTACAGGATGAGTTTCCCTAAACTTGGTGACTTGACTTTGAATAAACTTGTGTGAAGCAAGTCTCAACATGGCACGTTGTTCAGTATCGAGTTTTTCCATCTCTTTTTGGACTGCTTTTTCTTCTAATTGTCTACACAGTGCAAACTTGGAAACTTCATCAATTTCAATTCGTTTTAGAACTTGAATTTCGCCGTGACACCGTTCCACTTTCCTTAAATTTTTCTCTCTTTCCTGCTGGTTGCTTTTTTTGTCACTCAACTTTTTTGCTTTGTGACTTAAATTGTTGATTAGCCAGAGGCGAGCTCTCTTCACATCCTTCCGCATGGAAACAATCTGCACATCACAAATATATATATAATTAAATCAAACTTCTCATGTCCGAAAAATTAATAATGCAACTTAGGGTACAAAATTGTTTCCAATTATAAACTTTTATGTTCACAATTGGCTTAAATTAATTTCTAAAAAAGTTATCAATAGAAAGTATAAATGGCATGTACTATGCTTCATTAAATAAAGAATACATGAACAGAAAGAAGTTGTCAACATGCACACCTGGTTATTTAGAGTTAATTTTTCGATTCTTTTCCGACTCGTCATTCTGAATTTTAACACTTAAAAGCCACCTGAACTTGTCGATAATGTTGAAACACGTGAGAAACTAGACAAGGCACGTCACACCAAAAGCAAACAAGCAGACAGAAAATGTTAGTTGGAAACTTCACGGCCATCTATAATACAAGGTCTTTTTAAAGCTTTACATGTCTTTTAATTTCGCAATTATGTTCAAAAATTAGTTTTCATTCTCATTTGGCACACGATTTTTTGGTTTAATTAGGAATAGATACCGATATTTATACTGTACGACAGACAGCTCCTATAAGTAAAATGGGCATTTGTAATATAGGAAGAGGTAACTAATTAACTAAGGAAGAGATAACTATTATACAAAATTGTTACATTGGAATCAAAGGGATAATTTAAAGAAAAGTTCATTTGTGTAATTTACTAATTTTGAGAAACGAGACCCACATAAGAAATTTTCTTCACAAAACTTTACCCTATCGAACTGTTAGACTATGACGAAACATTAATTTAAAACAATGCTGTATTAGACCATTAGAGAACAAATGCATCGAAGAAAATTCCAGTAATTTGAATTGCGCAACACACAGATTTCGATAAAAATCAAATCAAATGCGCGGCAAAATTTTTTGTTTTCAGGACGTCGCCCCGTAAAATTAAAAGCTAAAACGCATTTGAGTGTGTCAACGATTGTCTTTTTTTATTTCCACAGTAAATTATAATAAGTTACAGAATGACACTATTATTAATTAAATAAACTAAATTATTTAATAAGCGTGCGCAATAATCTCATCATTTACTTCATTATGTTAATTTCCTCAGCTGATAATCTCCCATCTTCAATTTTATTAAGAATGAGCGCCAAATCACGCATCAGCAATTTAAAAAGAATTTCTTCTCTATTGCAATATATTTTTCTTCCCTTTTTAATTAGTTGGTAATAAGAGAATCAACCAGTTTAAATGAATCAGTAAAAGACCTCTAAACTTATTAACAGAGGTGCGCTAGGGCATGTGTAATTTTTAATAGAATAAGAGAGACCAAAGATAAATGTCGAATCGGTAGCGCTCAAAAATTGTGATTAATTTAATTATCTAATAGTATTATAAAGCAACATTACTAAACTTTTTTTCCTACAGCGCCAAATCAATCGCGACTGGCTTTTGACTCTCTAGGAGATGTTGGGCAATGAAGACGTTACTGTTTAAGTTATTAGTAGTACCTGCAAATAATAGAAATGCCTCTGTTACAGCATTAAAAGAATTTTTACCATTTATTCTACGTAACCATGGTGATATCTGTTAACAAACGAATCCTACGGGGTGTCTACTCGAAGCAAAGAAAGAATTTCCCTTGGTCCCGATTCCCCCGGGCTAGGCCTCCATAGCCCCAGGGAATAACCTATACGACTGAATTGCAGGTGTGTACTGGGTAGTGTCATCACGTTACGCACGATACAAAAAGAAGTTGGGGCCTGTATTTTTATTCCCATCAATTCTTCACATTTTTGACGTCATTCATTGATTTATTAATCACCAGAGACATGGAAGTATCCAACGAAGTGAATCGGAAGGAAGCAGATGCCGATATGACGGCAAATAGGAAACTAGTGCATTGCTATCCCTTGATTAGAGTACGTATTACTACAATCCCATTTTTGCTAATAATGTATTTTAAATAATTATCAATCTTTTTCTAGCATGCTGATCTCAGTGAAGAAACTCGAAATGAATGCGTTGAAATAATTGTAGCTTCCTGTGAAAAATATCCGTCCAACCATGAGGTAAGTGCTGGAATTTTATTTTCTAAAACTAGGCTCCTGTATTGTTTTTAAAATGAAAGTAAATTAATTAGAAATGAAGAAAAAAAACTCAAGTATAAAAATTTCAAATATATTTATTTATTTTATTTATTAGCTATATTTTACTAAATAATTAAATATTGAACAAGTGAATATTAAACAATTAAAACTCATATCGTATTGCTTGATTGAAGCTGATTTTTCTATGTTTTAATTTCATGGTTTTAATATACTTTAGAATAAATTTATTTGATCATCTTAGGCTTATTAAAAAATGAAAATTTTAAAATAACTAATTGTAAAAATTATTTATTAAATTATCTTAGGCTGCGGCTAGACAAATTAAAGAAACTCTTGACAAACGATGCGGGCCTTCTTGGTAAATTATGTTTATAAAATGTATGAGTGATTAAGAAATGACATTACAATTTCTAAATAATAGGCACGCTGTTGTTGGCGAGACGTTTGCCATGGAAATTTCGTACGAAACTAAAAACCTGATTTATATGTTTTTAAACAGCAATTTAGGTATATGTGCGTGGAAATGTAGTTAAAACTCTCTTTTCCTTTTATATTGTAGCGGATTATATTATTAAGTTCTCTATTTTCTCGTTCTGTTGGAAAATTGTATATTCTGAAAATCCAGTTTCTGATGATACCACGATAATACTTTAGCAAAGGGAAAGGCGCATTTTCCTATGTTCCGTTGAACTAATAATGTAGTAATGAAGCGTTGTTAATTTTGCATATACCGACGAACGTTCTTGAAATAATAAACGTGATTTTAAAAAAATCGCAAGTCGAGGGAAACCCTCCAGTATCTATTTCAAGGGAGATGGAAATTGTCTATGTGAATTTTATAATCTCACGCGAACGTTTGTGATCAACAAAATCCCTAAAGTTACAGGAAAATGGCCTTACTCTAGAAAACAAAATTCATAGCATTTTAGGAACTTTGATTCAGCTGATGATTAAGAAGAATTTTTATGGGCTTCCGCATCCTCTTCTCCAGTGATGGGATTCTCCCAGCGCTGATGTACCTCTGGTGTAAAATTCGTAATCTGGACATGGACAGCTTGGAACTTTTCCATTTTAGGAGGAATTGCAATCAAACGGAAGGACACCTGAAAATGAGGATCAATAATTATCATAAAATTTAACAAAGCAAACTAGCAAAAACTTTATACCTCATCACCAACTCGAGGAACATATTCACCATCAATGCTGTTAAATAATAAATTTAAAATAACTAAATAAATGAAACTACACAAAAAGAATAATGTTCATCAGGCTTACTCAGAGACATGTACAAATAGATCATCCCCATTTTCTCTCTTGATAAATCCATGACCCTTAACTCGGCAAAAGTGCTTAATGACACCTTGCATTACAGGATGTTCCATTGCCATCTCTGCCCTAAAATATGAAAGACATTTTAAATTATGTTTATAATTTTACCTGATTGAAATGATTTTAATTACATGGATAGAGTTCGAGTTCGTTTGGTAATAATAGGGCTTGGTATCAAAAAGTTTCTTGAAGGGGATCCCTCACTCAATGGGCTTAAAGAAATGTTATGAGCCTTATCAGCACCGTGGGAATGAGAAGCTGAAGGTATGTCCTTTGGTTCTGACATTGTTGATTTGCTGTGTCAAAAAAACAAACAAAAAAAAACATTTTATTGTTTAGCATGTTATTACATGTGAGTGCATTGATACTTGGGTATTTCCGTAATTAAACAATAATATTTTTTTAAACAATGGATTATCTTCTATTTAGGTAAAATATAAAGCATAACATATATTTAGACAGATAAAAGCAAGTTCAGATCATTAAGGTAGATCAATATAAAAATTAAGTATAACTATAAATCCCAGAATGAATTGGGGGTGTTTACGGTACACTATGGAGGTATAGAGAGGCTATAAAAAACGTTTTGAAACAGTAACAATACTTTTTGAGTTTTTGGGTTATTTTAGATAACTCATAATGATAATTTACCGAATAGGTGAATATAGAGACGATAAAGGAGAGTGGCGAGACCGAAACAAAAATGATATAAATTACTTGTTAACTTAGGAATGCTGATCAAAAATTCAAGATGCAAAGTTTTCAGTTTTTGTAAGGGCTAGGTAGAACCCGTAGAACTAATTGCACGAGTATTCGAGAAGCATGGGTAAAAGCAAAAGCTGTCAAAGACGGGTCTGCCTTTTCCGTGGAAGTGGAAGTTCCACGGCGGAAGCACTTTTCCGTGGAACCCAGACCGTGGAACCTGCTATTTTGCCCCGCCCACTCAAGCTGCAAAATCCGTGGAAGTAAGCACTTTAACGTGGAACCTATATTCGTAGAAGTGTATTTTTCTTTTCGTAAAGCAACAATATAATAAATTGCAGATTTGAATTAAAACAATTTTAACGCTCTGTATTTTAATTTTTGAAGATATGCTAAATTAGGATTCATATATAACCTAAAGAGAAATTCCGAGGTTCAAACGTGAATCAAGGCAAGCGCCAAGCGCTTTATGGCGCAGCTACATGAAAATGAATAACGAATCACAGAAAACTATACAACCGATAAAACGACAGAGGATATAACAGCTACAGACCTAAATTTATATCTTTAAAGTAATACGATAATACGATCATTTTCCGGCATTCATCCGGCAGAATAAACGAGGCATCAGCGCCCGGGTGCCCCTCCGGCCTCCACTAAAAAAGGCCACAAGTCCAGCAAGAGCTGACAATGTCCTCTTCTATCGATACCCAACATTGGTCTCAGTCTTAGAACAAGATGACCTAATTCAGAACATAATATTCTCGGCAATCTATATATTAAGCTTTGGCAAAGCGACTTCTGCCGCCCGATCTGGCGTATCCCAAATCCCAATTCCCATATCCACGGCTGTCTTGGCCACCAGGGTAAACGGCATCTGCTTAAGGTGCGTTTACACGACCACTTATTTCCTAATTTTTTGCTTATTTTTTTTATGTAAGGCCTTATTTTTTGTCAATTAGCCAATCAAAACGCACCGTTACGGAAAAATAAGGCCTTACATGAAAAAAATAAGGCAATAATAAGGAAATCAGTGGTCGTGTAAACGCACCTTTATACAGCCCTTGCCGGTCCTAACCAGTGATGGCTCGTAAATCCCGCCTGCTCAAGGTTTCGGCCGACGGGCCGAAGATTGTTACCTTACGACCCAGCTCACTGCTCACAGGTGACATCAGGTACAAGGAAATAATAAAGCATGCTAGAAAAGATTCGATAGTAATGCACATATCGTCATGACTCATGGCCATACAGCAAGTTACCGGCTTGGCGGCCTCGGCTGTCTCTATCATCCACCTATTTTCCCCTCCGATGTTCTACCAGAGTCACAACTTTGGTTCCACGTATATATTCCACGGAAAAGATGGGCTTCTCCTAGTCCCACTCATAAAAAGTGCTTTTCAGTGGAACTGTGGGGGGCGGAGCTATGGCAATGGGCGGAACAAAAAGCAGGTTCCACGGTCTGGGTTCCACGGAAAAGTGCTTCCGCCGTGGAACTTCCACTTCCACGAAAAAGGCAGACCCGTCAAAGACTCAGCAGCACAGCGCCTCAACGGACTCTGTGTCAACTGGTAACTTCTTTTCTGTGGAAATGGAAATTCTCGGGTGGAGGCTGTAGAACCGTAGAAACACTTTTCCGCTAAACCTACTTTTTTCAAATGAATTATTTGTTAATTTTTTATATCATTTAAAAAAGTACAAGTACTTTTTTTCTCACCTGATTCATTCTCTGACAAAGTGATTCTAAATTTCTAACTATATCATTTCAGTTGTACAGTCGCCGTGCTGGCACAGTAAAACTTTAAAATTAGGAACCAAAGTAAAACCGATTAAAATTAAGTAATTCTTTTTTGCAGTTTTGCCATTTCTTCTTTTACGGTTAAATTACCCACTTTAATCTTATTTCGGTCTACCACTCCAAACCATCACGCTACTGACTAATCGGTGGAAACCAGGATTCGGAGGCTTCTCAATGAAAACCGCGGACCTTTAAAAAAAAGTTTTAAATAAAAAGCTGAGAGGAAAAACTTCGAAGACCAGGAATTGAAGGAATTGTAACATTCGACACTTAATTAAAAGCCTTACTGAATGGTGTTGGAAGTCCTTATGGATGACGAGATAACTGCGATGAACCGTTTTCTTCTAAAGTGTCTTTAGTTTATAGCAATTCTCTTAAATCATGAGTGACATTAGCTTAATAGCTTTTACCATTCCATTATCTTCATCATTCAATTAAGCTTTGCATTCCACGTCGATTTCGTCCTCCGATTTAGTTAGTACTCCCCTTCCAGTTTCTTTCTATTATTCCTTCTTTATGTGGATTGTTTTCAATTAAAAATGTATGCATACATATAAATTAATTTATGATTTCTTGTATTATACAATGCATGTCAGTTGGATATTCTTTATGGCAAACCATAAAGAATGGATTCGGCTACAAAAAAAATACCTCAACGAATTCCTAAAAAATTTACTCCGAGGTGAACACACAAATTTTTTAAATGCATTTTTCCGCAATGATGCGAGAAGCGACCTAGTCTAAATTTGCTCTCCTCTAGTGGCGCGTAGTCAGACCTTGGTCGTGAATTGTATGGGCCTTATGAAACTACCTATGGGGCGAAATTTTTTCCCCCATATTTTCGCCCCATCTCTCCCATGTAAAATTTTTAGGTCTGGCTGCGCCGACCGCGCATGATCGGGCATGTGTGAACAAATCTTTTATTTTTAGGTCGCTACCCTGAATAGGGACATAGGGATTTTTTATTAGCACGACAAAAAACTTATAATATATAATTACGCTATTACGAGTAATATAATAATAATTACTATTAATATAGGAAACTAAGGGATGCGTTGCTAAAAGAAACCATATACCGGTGAGTAATGCATTTATGGGGCCTTAGTTATTGTTTTATTAGTATATACCTACTCAACAACATCAAATTCATCTACTTCACTACTTGACCCGAGTAGACCCTCGTACCACAAAAGCTACCAGCATTCTGATTTTTTGTTCATTTAACGGTCCTGGTCTCTCAGTTGCGGTTGCGTAAAGTTAGTGGTAGTTGAAAGAAATATGCTACCGTACCATATTTATTTTCTTGACTAAAATAGAAAATCATAATTTGCACAATTATTTATTCATACATAAAAATCATAGTATCTGGGATGATATAATTTTAACCATATCACAATACTGCTACGGACCTACGGTACTTAAAAAAAAAAATTGATTTTACAATGGGTACAATTAGTCTCTTTTGCTATCATTGTAACGAAATCAGTTAATCATGTATTTCCATAGGCATGTTGTAGATTTTCGTGTTTAGCTCTATTTAAAGGTGTTATCCTTCGTAAAGAGTTTTTGAAATGGTGAATGCGATTGACAGATTTGAGATCAAATTTCTTAATTCATATATATCGTTTTAAAACCTTTTGAATTTTATTTTTTTTTTTACAAAAAGTTTTCTTGAGCATATTTATGGAAAACGTGCAAAGATTAAACAATCAAGTATCATTTGCGTGGGACTCCCGCAGTACAAGTATACAACACCAACGGCTATATCATTATGGGAATATAAGCACAACATGAATCGATAACCAGCAGGACTTTCAATTATCAAAAGGGAAAACAAAACGAAACAATGCTAATAATATGATGTACATTGTACATGTAAATATTAATTACGATTCCTTGTTGGCATTTATCCACGTGCAAACTGTTTTTCTTTTAGAACAAAATTAATAAACATAAATTTATTATTACATAACATTTATAATTGATTGCCCAAATTCTTTTTAAAATATCAATAAGGATTTATATAGTGTTTCAAAATATGATTAGAAAATTCGTCCTATGCTTTACAATTTTATAACTGGAAGAGGACAATGCTAATTACTGACAGTATCATAGCATCAATATTTTGCTGCCGCTTCTTCAGCTGTGTGGCTCTTGATATCGCAGATGCACACGTATTCTCGCTTAAAGGTAAGTCCACCTAAACAAATTACGTGTTTAAAAAGTACAAAATATTGTTTGTCGAGAGAAAATTGATGCCGACTCCAACTTACGAGATTTTTTCGCTTTAACGAAATTGGGTCCCTGCAGGAAACCGCGTTTAATGGCAACATAGAAATTGGATGACGAATAGATGTCGTCTCCAAATACCATCGCTTTAGCCAATGACCCAACCACGCATTTTCACAAGTACAAATCCATTGATTGTGATCCAGTAGTAATCCACCTAAAAGTGTAATGCTCAATATAAATATCGTTTTGGTTTCGTGGCATAAAAAATAATTTAGATTTGATACTAGTAACTGCCATAGGCTACACATAAGCTAAGTAAATCAATTTTCGAATTAAATTATTTTTTAACCTTTAGTTAGGATTTCTTGTGTATTCAAAAGTTTTAAAACTCTACTAAACTCGTTCAACAATAATAGGATTTGGCTACGGTACACAAAACAGGAATTTAAATTATTTTTACCCCATTATTTAAGTAATAAAATATTGGTATACCGGAAAGGTGTCGGGTAGATGTGATTGATAGTGAATTATTATTGCGGATAGATTGCGGCCCGATAGTTTGCAATGCATTATTCCGTAGGTCAAGTGTAAGTGAAGCACATCCTTCCAGCCCAATAAGAAAACGTTCAGGTAAATTCTTGACTGAAGTATGCTGTTCAAAAGAGGAAGAAAAAAAACGATAAGAGAAAGAAAAGTCAGTAATCAATAGATTTTTCCTAAATGTAACTAGTTATTATGCTAGAAAAACATTTACGAACGATGGATCGAAGGAAAAAAAAGTAAGTTTTAGTGGATATTTTACTTTGAGTATGATGGTACATTCTGGCGATGTATGTATGCCGGAGTTAAGAAACACGTCCGTATGAATTGATTTCAATTGAGATCCGGAAATTTCAATTTCTTTGAGCTTTGGCGCCGTCTCCAACGTAGCAACGTAATTTAAATGTGAGGATAGTACAGGGCCGCGTATTTCAACATTAAGCTTTCTAAGACCACGTAGTCCACTCAAAAGCTGGGACAGATGCGGCCCTGGCCACAATTGCATTCTGAGTTGTGTCAAGAAAAATAGTGAGTGGAAAGAATCCGGATCGATAGTCTCCAATACGGGAAGCGGCTGAAGAGAGAGCTCTTGTAATTTCGTGAGCCCCGCAAAGCTATCGCGGTTGATAATACGAATGGGGTTGGAGGATAAATCCAACTGTTTTAGAAGAGGCGTTGACGACCATAGGAAAGATGGTACCATCGTGAAGCGATTCCTAGATAAGTCAATATTGCGTATCTAGATAAGGAATAAGTAAAGACGATTACAAAGTAAAATAACGAGTAAGACCGTAAGGCCAAAGAAAAATTTCTTTTTTACCCTATCGAGTCGGATGACAATATTGTTGATACCGTGATCCCCAGTTCGGTAGTCGAGTCCATTAGACGATAAATTCAAAGTAACCAAATTGGGTAACGGTAGGTTGGGCCAACGGCTCAATCCAATGTTTGCTAATTGGAGTTCTTTGATCCGCTGAAGTTCGTGAAATAGTTCTTTAAAGTTTGCACGGATCGTATTATAACTTAAGTCAAGGGAAACGAGACTGTTCAAATGAGAGAAGACATTGTCCGACAGGAGTGACAATCTGTTGTGCCCTAGATTCAGCGACACTAAATTGGTCAATTTGGACAACAAGACAGCATCCAAATGATCAATTTGATTATAGGAGAGATCCAGGTAAACGAGAGTTGACGAAATATTTGATAGACTATTCACAGGAAGGCTAATTAAATGATTGTGTGCCAAATTCAAAGTGTCAACACTTGTTCCATCGAAAAGATCCTTGGGTAGTAAACGGAGACGGTTCTTAGAAAGATTTACGATTCTCAAGTGTGCTAGATTGGCAAAAAATCCAGTTGGCAATACTTCCAATTGATTATGACTCAAATCGATGACTTGCAGGTTGCCAGCAGCGGCCAGAGCACCTTTTTCTACATCTTCAATTAGATTGTGAGAGAGCTCCAGCACTTGAAGATCTTGGCACTTTAACAGGATCCCTTCTCGTAAGTTTTTTATACGATTATGTCGAAGAATTAGTTTTTTCAAGCTGAAAGGAGCCACAGTAGCCATGAATCCTTGATTAGGGAAGGCAGGCAGCAAATTGTGACCGAGGTCTATAATCTTGATATGAATTGTTGCTTCTCCTCCTCCGACAGACTCTAAACTGCTGATCATGTTATTTGAAAGATTGAGACTTGCAGCCATGAATGGGTTTCCTGAGCAATTGTACATCATATTCCAATTGAATTCGCGCAAACGATTGGACTGGAGCTCTATTTTTTGAAGTGATGGTAGTGATCGGAATGCCCAAGGATCAACATGTTCCAGCCTGTTGTGAGCCAGGTTTAACGTGATTAGCTTTGGCATATTATCGAACGCCATTTGCTGGATGGAGTGAATTCTGTTGTTGGCAAGAACAATGGTCGTCATTTCTGGTAAATTATGGAAAGTCCGTGATCCCATCATGTCGATGCTGTTGTAAGCCAGTCGGATGTCCCGCAGCTGTCGTAAGCGACCACCGTTGAATAGACTAGTAATATCCTGATTTGTGAAACGATTTCCTTCTAAACTCAAATATTGAAGCTGGTGAAGCTGATCCAAAAAGTTGGTTGGTAAATTCGATAGTCTATTATGTTCCATGGAGAGCCATTGTAGTTGCTGGAGGGGCTTCAAGAGGTTCCCTGCTGGAATATTACCCTTCTCAAAAACCATGTTCATTTCGAGTGATTCAAGTGTTTCAGACAAGTCTGTAAAGGCTTCGTCACTCGCTCCACTTATGGGATTGAAGGATAAACTCAATTCGCGCAACTTCTTAGCATTGCGGAACATTCGAGGTGAAAGTTGACTAATCTGATTTCCTTTCAAGACGAGTACTTCTAAGCTGCCGCCCCAATCTTGAAACATATCACCTGTTACATTTACTATCATGTTATAAGCCAAGTTGAGATGAACTAATTTCGGACAGTTACGGAGTGCACGGGCAGGCAACTCATTCAAATGGTTTCCCGCCAGACTGAGAGCTTCTAAATGGGTTCCAAAACTGGCGAGATCGTCTTGCTCCAGTCGAGACAGCTGATTGTTGGCCATGTATAAGAAACGCAGGCGCTTTAAATGGTCAAGTGCTCCGGGATAATCTCGCAATTTGTTTCGATCCAGATCAAGAAGGACGAGTGTTGAGGACAAAGAGTGGAAAGCTTTTTCGTCAATGTGGGCAAGTCCGTTGCCGGCCAGATAAAGCCTTGCTACATTTGTACTGCGAAAGGCAGATTCAGGGAGCCGAACTAGTCTGTTGAAATCAAGGTAGAGGTCACGAATATGAAGACTACGGTTGAACATGAAGCCCCCTTCTGGTAGATAACTAATTAGGTTCTCTCCCAAATCCAATTTATCTAGCCGTAATTTTATGGATCCATCAGGGCGAATTGTCTCGAGAGGCAAATGCTGTATAAA
Organism: Chydorus sphaericus; assembly: GCA_030141595.1. Lineage (NCBI taxonomy): Eukaryota > Metazoa > Arthropoda > Branchiopoda > Diplostraca > Chydoridae > Chydorus > Chydorus sphaericus. The sequence continues at coordinate 6,983,219 of CM057929.1, read as the reverse complement.
ATTGCCTCGCAAATCAAACCATCTGAGCTCTTGTAGATGTTGTAAACTCTTGACCGGAAAACTGTTGAGGCGGTTTTGTGCCGCACTAAGAGTGTGCAGTTTCGGTGGCAGACTTTCAGGAGCTATGTCCGTCAGGTGATTTCCATCTAAGTTGAGCCAGTTAAGTTGACGTAGCTGTGATAGAGAGTGATGCCCGTGATCATTCCATCGTACATCTTTAAAGAAAAAAAGTCATCACACAAATCGTAAGTAATGACTAATATTATTTTTAAATAAATATTCTCTTTTAGTGAGTAGTTGTCTTCTCTTACCGTGGTTTGTCGAACGAGGGAGAGACGTTAGATCATTGCTACCCAAGAAAAGGGCATGCAAGGTAGGCGACAAATGGGACCAAAGATGTCCTAAGCCATCTAATGTTGCAAACTGATTGCTAAAAAGAAATGCGTGCTTGATAAAACCAAAATTTGTTCATCTAAGTTTCTAGTTGCGTTCTGTATACCTATGAAAATTTGCCCAGTCAAGGACTTTAAGAGGTTTCATTGCTTTAACAGGCATTTCGTCGAGTTCATTGTAGCTTAGATCAAGAGATTTCAGATCTTCCGCCATAGAACTAAAAAAAAAGATGTACAAATTAGCCTAAGGTATGTCAAAATTATCATTATTATTGTTGTTTAAAAAAAGACCTAAAAAGTTGTTCTCCCACGTTCCGTATCCGGTTGCTCATCAATCGCAGGGACTCGATTCGATTGCGCGTGGGGGGAGTTAACGGAGAAGAAATTTTGAACGACGAATCTTGAATGTCAGCCACTTCTAACCCCGAGCTCACGATATCGACGTGAGTGATTCTGCCTGTAGGAAGCACTGTACAAGGCAAGAAACCCCGCAAATAGTATTATAAAAGCCGATGTTAGTAAGTAACGCCCTTCGTCATTATCAGATATCTACAAGTAATATACGGTACATTACGACGTGCTTAGGTATAGCCTAAGAGAACGTCAGTTTAGCAAGATTTTCGGTTTCTCAATTTCCGAGTAAAAAATGGAAAAGAATGTTGGGTATAACGGATGAACTGTACGCTAAGAATTACAATACCTGGAATGGAAGCTAATGGAACGCCCACGCATGATACATCTTTTACAATTATGTCGCCTGAGTCCCCTTCCTCATTTTCCACATCTTCATCTTCCTCATCGTCAGTTTCATCCGGATTAAGCAGGAGTGAGTGCTCATTTAGGAAAGTTCCGTTTATTGCTGCAGAATAGTGCTGCCCTCGGGATGATGCTGCTACCATAGCCGGAAGTGATGATCGCGCAATTTTACAGGAGCACATAGAGTTGAACGGACAGGGCAAGGTGGCGTATTGCTGCGCTTCGGATGGGCTCGTCCTAAGCCCAACCACGGCTAAAGAAACGATCAAGAGCAATTTGATGGACGTCATTGGATCGGTGACACCTTGATTCTGCAAATAAACGAAATACGAAATGGTCAAAAGAACAGTATCGTATATATTACGATTTGGTACTGTGAGTGAATATATGTTGCTTACAAGGAAATTATTTTTCCTATCTACGGTACATCAAGTACGTCATTTTGTTCCGTTGAGACTTTATACCTTGATACACGTCAGCTCTACTTTGTTTTCAAAAAGTAAGGAAGCCAGAGCACAGATTCAAATTGGCCATTAGTTCATGGATCGATTATACGTATAATAATGCGCTGCAGGAGGAAAATATCATATCGCATGTGTCGCACTCGAGCTGCTATAGTCATGAGCTGTATTAACTATTAACACGGAAGGGAGCTTTGAGAGCGTACCGGTAGGGATTTAAGAATTGTACGGTGCGATACTTACGCATCTCGTTTGACGCCTCTCTATAATCAGTTTCGCTAGTTAAATTTTTTTTTAAACCCCACCCACTCAAACAACCTTGTTTCACTGAGAGAATGAGATAAGACAGATTAGACTACTGTAGCAAACACTAAAGAAACAAGTTGATGAGTTGTCACAGCACTGAACCAACAGTTTTTCCCTTGCTTTTCTTTTCCCTCTCTCCAACTTGGAATGATAAAACTTTGCGGCGGGTATAGGTATATAGGAACTAAGCGTAAAGCGCTTGTCCCCCTTATAATCTTTCGCTTGCCTCGTTCTTCCTAGCGATCGGATTTCCCGCAGCATCAGCCTCATCCGCAAGAGCTCTGCTACAAGTCAAGAGACAGAAGAATGCGTTTGTTAGATTTAATAAGTTATCCGGCCATCGTCATAATAATAATGCTGCGCTTTTTCCCTCTTCTAGTGGCTCCTTCGCTTTTCCCTTTTGTTCCCTCTTTTTAAGCAGTCATCATGGTCGTTATTAGGCGGTACGCTTTCTCCAGGCATTCTCGGCAGCAAAGGAAACCAATTAGATGTAAATGCTCTAGTAAACTAGTGACGATACTCATAGCTTGAAAGTCTTTGTAGGACAAAGTAATCATAATTGCATAATATATATTTCTAATTACAGTACCTTAAAAAAATCAAAGCACGTAAAAGAGGATATAGGAAGCAGTCCATAGAAATCCGCAACATTTATATGTTTTACTAGAACATTTTAAATTCTATGTTTATTTCAATTTTTCAGCGATCTGTGATATATTTTTATCGAATTCTTCGGTCAATAATTATAATGGTATGCGGCTACTTGTAAGACGTATTATTTGAATTATAAAAGTGATACGTATGCTAAAATTTACAACGATGTCGACACGAAAGTTATCGTTAACTAGCATTAGCATGTAGACTGTTTATGTCTGCACATTACAAATTTAAAACGCTATAAGCTTACAATAACGCTCTCCCAATAAGCACTCAAGCAGCTGCTAGTATCGCTTATTAGTTATTATTCCATTTATGTGCTTTTAAGTTGTTGATCACTGCAATATACATTCCCATATTTAATTTTTTTTTATCATAAGCGGATTGAATAATCCTCGCAATATTTTTAAATAATTTAATGGACTTAAATTAGAAGTATAAAAAAATCAATAAACCGGAAAGCTTGTTTTACAAAGGCACATACTAACATGATATATTTCCTTTTAAGAATTCTGTGAAAATACGGGAAGTCTAAGTCAGTCGTTTTTAAAGAATGAAAGCAAAGAAAGGAAGCATTAGTATAGTTTCTAGCTTGACCCTTGACATGAATCTTATCTTTTTCCTTCGGAGTTGGCGACGAACAGATGGAAAAGTTTAAAAAATAGAACAACCAATAGCTATTCAGTAAAAAGAAGATCGCAAGAACCACGAAACCTACCCAGGGTCTAATCGTTAATTAATTCAAGGCACGTCTGACGGCCTAAGCCCACTCTTCGTCCAAAACAAAAACAGTTTGGATAGCCTCACTGCTCGTCGTTGTCACTCTCCCTGCTGTCTTTGCGGATATACTTGGCGTCTAGCTGGTTTTATCAGTCAGTCACCATCAAGTCTTCGTCAAGAAGATGAAAAATAAATATTTGCTCTCGTTTCCGATCTTTCGTGCGCAACAAAAAAAAAAATTCACGTACATGCTTGCTGCTCTATGACCACGATGAAGAAGACGAACGCTAGGAATACTAATATTAATATAGTACTCACAGAAAGGTACTCCTGCATAATTGAATTGTAATAAAGTTATTAAATAGTCTACTGGAAACCATGCTATCCAACCTTCGTTTTGAGTCCAAGATATCCTAAATGGTTTTTATAAAGTAGAGTTTTAGTAACTATGGTTATCATAAGAAAGAATGAGTCATCCAGGACAGTGCTTTTACTCCTGTAAGCAGTGTCCTAATCTTCTTTGAGCAACGACCAATTACAGGAATTACACGCCTGTTGCCTTTGATGCAGGAAATATGACGAAGATATGGGCTCTTCACACACTGCATCAATTCAGGTTGACTAGTTCCACATAAAGAAATGAGCCACCAGTAAGTAGTAACCAGCTACCAAGACTGGTCGGCAGATTACCACATGATGGATAACTATAAAGAGGAAATAGTATTTCAAGATAAGCCCCTTAATTACGTCGCATATATATATACGAGTATCGGATTAGACAAGCACTATGGTGAGAGAGGTACCTATAATCGGTCTTCGCAGGTCTACTTCTACAGCGATTCTGAGTGCTAGTGGTAAATTTGATTCGATCCGCTTATGAAGGGCGATTATTGCCCATACCTTAAACGCATTGCGTAACGTTAAACGCTGAAACTGCAATTTATGTATAGTTGATAAGAGCCTACAGTTGTACTGCTGTAAAGAAAAATATGGACCTGCCTATATCGAGCTGTCTCATAAGTTCGGAATTTTATATCACGAGTTTCATGCGTATATTGCGCTACAGTACGGTACATAAATGTTGCTGTTGGATATAGGCAGGCATAATGGCACCCTACTCATCTACATTTTTATTCGTTCTGTAAGCGATAGAATAGAAGAGAGAAAGGTGCTTCAATTCAACAATAAGCGTTTTCACAAGAAAAAAGCGGGTATATTAAAATACCCTACAGCAATTATCCACCGTTTTTTACGTATTTCTGTCATTCTGTACTATAGTTGAATGACGGATTGTACACACAATAAGGAAGACTATTTTTAAAATCAGTATATCCTATTCTTTTAATATTTTCGTATATTGAGTAACAAACCTTTGCAGCTTCAATGTTGGTTGATGTGCTTCTGAGATATGCCAACATGTACTTGTTTTATAAGAGCATCTATCACATTCTATTTTCTATGCCCTCGCTTCTTGTAGTTTACAAGGAGAGGATCACCTTCCATATTTGATAAGTCTAGCTCTCAGGAAGATGCAATATGGAAGCATATCAAGAAACATCGAGCACAGGCAGTACATCTTATGCATTCCACTCCTTCTCTAGTTTCCCAGGGGGTATTATCCATGTCTGCATACGCAGTAAGATAATAAATGGTGACGCAAAGGTAATTGCAAAAGGCTACGTGACGAAGAAACCATAGCTTCACGTGCTGCCTGTAACGCAGAGCTCAGCGTAGCATTAGTTAATAAATTGTTTCAAGATTTTAAATATAAAAAATCTTGTTGCCACCGAAATGTGAACGGATCCATTCGTATTCAGACGTTGAGGCTACTACATATTTGATTTATATTTTTTTAATTGCTAATTGATTCACAATTCTCATAGTTTTAACCCGATTTTTGTTTTAATTTTGCTACTAATTGTAGTGTCTGTTCTATATCTACCGGCTATAAGCCTTTCTGGAGGCTAGGAAAAAAAGGCGGAAGTAGTCTATAATAATTACGGCAGTCTACTTGCAACGTAAATATAAAGGAGAAATAAGTTTTCGCTGGAATTACAGAGTTCCGAGAACAAACTTGGGCTATTGTCTATATATATATATATTAAATTACGTGGGAAATAATGCTATATACCTACCAATAAAAAGTTAGATAAAAAAAAGAGTGTACCGCCATAGGATATATGCGGTAACAACTCTAACAAGGTTTCTATCCAAATGTAAGTATGCAATATGAAGTACATGAACATATAATTGAGATAGTTGACATGGTTGATTGATTGCTGTAATATTAGCTAGCACTTTGTTAGAGCAAAATGGCAAACGAAGCTATAACAACGCTCGATTGGGTGGTGTTGGCAGCAGCAACAGGGGACGTTACTATGGTTGGTGGCTCATCGTTATCTCTCTTTAATTGAGCATTATTAACCTGTGTATCTGTTGTGCGAAATGGATTCCTTTTCCAAAGCACGAACAGCATCAGGTTGCAATGCTTATTAGAACTCGATATTGTAGTGCTTAGATATAGTATTGCTTAATCGGACTTGTCGACCACTCTCGCTAGTAGTATGGCAAATGCCATGCATATAGCATATGCATATAACCCGGACGGAAAGTGATGTGAGAGCTAGTTACTGTGCTCTACAAGGTTCACAGAGTTAGATTCAATATTGTTACAACGAAGAACTGATTAGCTTCCGTCAGCTGCAAGTGAATAATATAGCTGTGTAGCACAGCCTGATTGCGTCTCATGCAGGCCCATCAACGCATGCAAAAAGGAACAAAGTAGGCTTTCTGCCTCCCTTATGCATGGATAGTCGTCGCACACACAATGTATAATGTATGCACTGCTACTACCTAATACATGCAGTAGGCTTTCTATCTACTATATGAGCCTCTTTGCCAGCAGTAATGCTCACATTTACAAAATCATTCTTATTCAGCTTCTACTGTTTTACTCTTTAATAACAAGGAAATTGACAGACTAAATATTCCGGTCAGAGCAGCTTTCAAATATTTTTCCTGTTTAATCCAATTACAGAAGTTAACTATGCATAAGGGTAGACGAGATTTATTAACCATTGTTATACTGTAAAAGTTATGTTCCACAATGAGCCATTTAACGATATTTTATACAGTATGTGTCAATTCATATGTTTTAAAATACGTAATAATTCGAGGCGATTAGTTTGAATCCTTTTCATTGATGTGGCATGGAATGATAAAATTTTAAAATTAACCTAGAAGACAAATTCAAATGACTTAATATGTACTAATGTTTCAATGACACATCATTCAAATGACACTATCACGTACTAATGTTAATGTTCTAAATGTAGTTTGATGCACTGCGCGAGTGACAGCGGCCGCGCTAAGCTGCCAAATGTCATGCTGAGCGTCTATTGTCCCCCCCCCCCCCTTCACCTCGTTCGACATCCATTTGTGGTCCGCGTCTCTGGTAACACATGACTTGTCACCTTGATAGCCACGTCTGCAGTGTTTATTGATGTTTTAGGAGTCCATACAACACTAGTCAAGACAAATGGTTCCTTTTTGTTGGTGTCTGTGCAACAACAACAACGAAGACGACGAGACGACAACGACAAAAACTTTATCAGCGAATTCAAAAGCTGCTAGAGGCAACAGTAATAGTAAAGTGAAGGAAAAGAAAGTCAAGTCCGGCCAATGGATCATCATTCCGTGGATACAATAGTCGGGTCTTACACAATGGCCCTCCCATGTTGCCTTCTACGTGCTATTAGGAAGTGCCGCCCCTCGGGGGAGCGACCAACAACAACGTCCACAATGTGTACCCGCAGCAAAACCGGAAGGAATATTGAAAACCGATGAAATATTATTATTTGCACGGATAGAGGAGAAAAGCACCTCTAAATTAGCAGTATTAGGAAGCAGCATGGAGCAGGATACGTAGCTTCACGAACCAGCTGACGTTTCTCCAACATGTATATTTGATAACAACAGAAAAGAAAGAGGGAGAAAGAGAGAGAAAGAGAGAGAGAGAGGCATAGAACGGAAAAGGGTAACGATTTTCAATGTTTGTGCCGGGGGACACGGAAAGAGTTTGAATGATTTACACAACTCAAAGACGGCTAAGGAAGACTGTTGCAGTCACTTTGCATTTGCATTTTCTTTTACATTTCTATCTGTTTGTAAAGTCGCAACAAATTCTCACATCATCCTGCTTCTAGCTGCTGCAGTACAGCAGCGGGCGGTAGCAACCGAGCAAACTAATCAAAAAGAAACTGGAAATGGATTTCATTTGAACCCAATGAAAAATGGATCGCAAAATTGAACTTAGCGGTTGCACTTAAACAGAGCGCACGGGCAGCGGTAGCGGCCTTAGTTTGAAGCTCTCGGGGATTCCCTGTGCGAACAGTATCGACTTTATGCTGTACCACACATGTTTTTCGACGCTGAGGTCGCTGACGTATACTTCTTGTGCACACACAGAGTTCACGGGCTGAGAGAAAGGGAGAGCTTTCAGCAAACAATTAGCTGATGGTTCCTTAAACTTATCTGTTGCGAACTTACTAAACGCAATCCTCATTTGAAATTATCAAACCCGCTCAGAGATTATTTATTTCATTTAATAATTAATAAACTAAAATATCTTGTTATTATAACCATTTATTGCTTTAGAATGATTTTATTTCATTAAAATTGAGTAGTTGAAGAAAACGTGGAAATTTTTTGTTCTGAATGAATTATCGAGTTTCTTCTTAGAATTGGCATCACATCAAGCTGAGCAACATATAAGTGGTAGCTAATGGAAACTGCTTAGAACTTGTAAGGAAAATTTAGAAAATATGAAATTGAAATGAAATTTTTTTTTACCTCTTTGATGCTGTCGAATAAGGATTTATAATATAATTCATTAAATTCTTTTCAAATATTTTTTTGCGATTAAAGCGAATAAGTAATAGTAGCCTATATTATGTTGTAGCCTATATTATGTTTAGATGGCACCTGGCGCACGATATAAACGATTGGAAAATGAAAACTTGAGGCACTATTAAGATTATGAAATCAGGTTAAATTAATTATTGTCTAATGGTTCTTTGAGTCGTCGCCCTCATCATACTAAAAATAAGCTATTTCAAGAAATCGAGTTCTCTATATAGAGTGTGATGGCGAGATTGGTAGATACGGATACTAAATGGGCACGATAACCAAAACAAGTTCTGAACACAGGTTTCAAATGCAACGACCACATAAACATGATGTTTACTGTAGTAGAAGAAGGTACAAACTGACAATACCCGTTATTTTCTATTTAATAAGGAATATAACCATTTTTGATCGAAATTTGAGAAAACCACAGCGGTTTTCTCAAATTTCTCGACTTAGAGTGAGTCGATCCCTATATTCATCCCATTCTTTGCTAGAACATGGGAGTAAATGATGTATGGGATTGTTTTCGTAATTGTTTTATATATATATATATTTAATAGTGTTTCGCTCATAATAATAGAAAACATAAATACAACTTTTATGCATGGTACAACACGGCATCGGTAATTTTGCTGTGAACCATAAGGTACAGTTTGGTCTTCCTAGGCACGTCACCATCTTTAGATCATATTTATATGTTACATAGTTTTGATGAATTGTTAATCCTTTAATACCGCCAATTCTTCTGACCATCATCTTATTAATTACGGCTCAAACATTAACACAGAGATTTCACACAACACATAATAATCAGGAACTTGGTCGCTCATTCCGTAAAGACATATAGTGGTGCAGCGCTAATAAGATTTATTTATTTTAAAAAATCCACAAGGTCAATTATATTTGATAAATCTTGTCGGTAAGGTAAAATGGTACAACCTCGAGGTACAATAAGTCTCGGTGTCACACACTCGAGTAAAATAAAATTCGTATTTGGTTCAACTTTTATTTAGTTGCATAATTTTTTGTCTAACTTTAACTGAAGTTTGGATGCTAGAACTATCAACTACAAGAGTACGCCAGTTTTAGTAGACATACAATACTGCAACATTGTTATCATCTTGGGACTGCGTGTTGTATTTCATACCAATACGGTGAATTTCTTTTCTTTTTGTTTGTTAACATAATACTAGAGTTCGAAAACACAGTACGAGAAGAAACAACTTTTTCTATACAAGTTTTATGAATGTACGTATTAAAAAGAAAGGATGAAGAGTTGAACTTCCGAACTCTTTCGGCTTCTAAAGAGAAAAAAAAAATTCGCTATTTTAAAAGTTAACAAGGATCCTTAGATGGAAACTGGAAAACACTTTACTCGCTGGGGGCGTGTACCTAGCTATTCAGAATTCAATATTTGCATATTCCTAAGGGCAATCAATACATGCTGCTGATGGTACTTGGTATTTTTCGGGCTACACCAGAGGGTTGAACGATAAGCGCGTATCGCTTCAAAAGTACAACCTGGTTCCTGGCCTGTTGATGCTATCTGCTACACGGTACATGTGATTATGCGAGGGATTGAGTAGCTCTAATTGATGTTGGGCAACTCGATCCAGTTCTATCCCTAGTGTAGCCAATCTCTACCTTGCTTGCATCGGGCTTGTTTTCCATTCACGTTTCAGATGATGAAAATGAAAACACCTTTTCGGTCGTAATCAAAGAGCCTCACCACCAAGAATATGAGCTTTGTAACATGTAGCTTTCGATCAATAATGCATGTGTTGTCTGTGTGATCCTAGCTGGGTTCTTTCATGTCCTATTATGCTCCTCCTAGCTTTATTTTCCCTTAGAAGACGGCTGTTGGTTGATGAAAAGGCTCAAGTAGGAGGTGCGCGTGACTGAACGCCGTGTCTGGCGGACTTTAGCAAGGAGTTGAAGGCGCATACGTAGCCGCCCCATCGCCCGTCGATCTCGCCACTCTTTGGGCCCGTCGTCGTCGCTCATCCGTTCGGAAAAGTCGAGAGTGTGAGACGCTGCATTGCGTCAAGTCACGTTTGTGCTGTACGCCACTCTTGATAGCTCATCAAGTAGCCTACTTTCATTTAACTTGCACTCATAAAGATTCGTCGTGCAATACAGGGATAAAAAATACAGGAGGAAGTTGCTCCTTCAAGACTTGTCTGAAAGCAAAAATGCATAATGTAACAGGGAAACTAGGAGATGTGGTCCAAGGATACTTTTCTTCCATCCATTGGACAGGCAGCTCTGTTGGCATGTTGCCCTCTTGCTCACGCGTAGCCCTCTTGCTCCAGTCTCAGTTCATTAACAGTTTACGCTCTGGAGAGTAACCAGACGAGTTCTCTCTGCCGCCAAGTTTTTGCACTCTTCTTCCAACAAAAAAAAAAAGTTGGAGGCTCTAGTGTTCCCACCACTTAACAAGATGTCACTCGTCTAACCCATTTCGATTTTCTTATTGTCTTTTTTTCGATTGAAGGTCTTCCCAAATAAAATGACTTTTAATTTAACATTATATCTGATAGTATAGTATAAGCTCTTAGATTAAATACTAGTTTTATAAACATTTGGTGGATGACTGCCGAGTGCCGGTATAGATTCTTCAGTCTAGCTGGTTTATATTTTCTTATGTTTTAAGCCACAGTATCAGTGTATTACTGTATCACAATACTTTCGAGGACTGTAGTTTATTCACATTTTCAGGTGGGCTCTTGCAACTTGCTGATTATTGATGTAGCCTACCGATAACAGCGTGCTGTGAAAGGGTACTATAACAACTTTTACTATACCATCGTCAATCGAGCAAGAGTCTGATTGAGCCAATCATGTAGGTGACGGCACAGAAAGGAAGTGATGGCCTACACGGATTCATCATTAAGGGAATGGGAGACGATCCGGTGTCGTGATGACACAAGCATCACTCTCTTCCTCGTAAAAAGAATTCAAAGTCAGTCGGATGAAACGCACCAAGCGTGAATCGGAAAAGGTCTTGTCTTGAGAAATCGTGAAAAACCCATTTGTGCATAGCAAAGGGGTAAAAAAGGCAGAAAAAGAATAATTCTCATCATTCAATGAATGATATAATCTAGTCTTGTTCCGGTCGATGATGATTGAACATCACGAAACGGAAAACTGTAACTTTTCCTATTCCTTTGCTTTTCCACCTCTGGGCACAGGAGCTACTGCTCTCGGATGAACCGACCCTTTTTTATTGTACATGGTCTGACAGCCATGAAAAGCGTATGTGGACGACCAGAGAGTGCAACAGCCAAAGGGGGAAAAAAGTATCTGGGCTCTCTGCGAATGCGTGCTGGACGTGTTAGTTCGATAGAGGTGAACTGTGTGTATACTTACTACATACTACCTACCTACACGGTGCGCACAGTGCCCTCTCTGCCTTTGGTTAGCTGTAGAGGGCGATAAGAAAAAAGAAGAAAACAACATCTCGGAATGATCCCACTTTCACTCACTCCTGGTTTTTCTCATTTCCGTTCACTAAAGGTGTGATTTCTCTTCCTCGAAACTTCGAAGATGCTTCAGAAGAAGCTGGTCAACGTATTTACATTCAATTAGACTTTATTTGATCTATCATCGCTAAACTAGACCAACAAAAACAATAGATTCATCAAGCACTGCATGTAAATCCGTCGTTGGTTTATGTTTTCATCCTCCCTGACTACAGCCCTATTGTTGGCAACGTAGCTTATTTGGCTGCGATGATGGCAAACAGCCAGCAGGATCACCTAAAATCGTCAGTGATTTGCACACCCCGCAAACCTTGCATTCAAACTTTGAAGGGCTGCAAATCGTCAAAATAAAGATCAACTTCAAGCTTGTATTTTTTTAGTGTCCCTCCCGAATAATAGGTAATGTATTGGTAGAGACGAGATCAAGTTTTGTTAGTTTTAGCCTCAACACTCGGATGAGAAAACCCCATATGTTGCCACATAACGCCTGACGGTCCGACTCGAAGAAAAGTAGTAATTAACTACCAATGTCCATTCCGAGGAGAGCGTGCCTGGCTTGTTGGTCGATGGTTGTAGGAGCAGACATATACGCACGACTGACACTGAATTATGAAGCGCGATGGAGGAGAAGAGTCGAAGAAGAAGAGTAGAGAGGGAATAAACGAGTTGCCAAGTTGACATCATCACCGCCGCCACGTGACGTGATCTGAGCATCAATGACTGATTGGATCAATTTTCTACTTGTGTCCTAGTCAAGGACTGGTTTCCTTTGCATGATGCAAACGCGTATAAACAAAGTCAAAACGAAATAGTAAATTGTTGAAAAGGATTTTATCTCGGTTGAAAGATGCGAGCAACCAAGTGACAAATCCAGCATTCCAATTTCTAGCTGCTAGAGTCCTTTGGCAATAGCGCAACTTGTTGCTACGGCAGACTCATCCTTTCCCCAATTATCTCTTTTAATTTTTTTTTCCCCTTTTTTGTTATTATTGAAAAAAATATACGCGTGTTATTATCCTAATTTGCCGCACCTTTATTTGACCGACATTAGACTTATCCATGTGGCTCTGAAAGGTTTTGGTGCTTATTATGAGTCAACAAGCTGCCCACTCAAATCGAGGTAACAAGTAAAATAAAGTCAAGGCCACAAAGCAATAATTCAATTACATACGACGGACTGCATACTATTTCAGAAAAGAAGGTTGAAAGAAATAAGAAGAAACTGTGCTGGTGTATCCTACCTGATTATCTAGCACGCAGTGTCGTCGTTCTTTTCGCATTGGAGGAACCAATGCACGTCAAACCATGTGTGCTGTAATGGGTCTGCGTGCGATGGCTCTCGGCCAGCAGCTCAACAGTATTGCAGTAATAATAATATAAGGCGGCCAAGCGAGAGACGAGTCTAGATTTAGATTTTCTTTACGACAGGAGCGCATGAAGTTCAACACAGTTTGAAGGGAGTAACGTAGTGAGTGCGGTTGAAGCCGCACGTCTGATCAGAGCAGGAGCCGACGTCCAACTGAGTAGAGGACCCGACCTCGCTGCTCCTCCTTCGAGAGAAGTATTAGATGGAGAGTCGGCCAGGGCGGGGGAGGAAGAGCGACGGCGTAGCAAGGCTGCTCGCAAGGTGCTCCCGCCGGCGGCCGTTCGCCATTTCATCAAAGCGCCCAGTTATACATACATGTATAGCAACATACAAGAAGTGCATAGTTTTTCACTCTTCTCCTCCAGCAGGACGACCCACGTATACTGTACAGCGCTCGTCCCTTTGGCATATGCAGCGTTACCTCCCCATTCGCGATATCGATAATTCGATCAATAGTACTCGCACGGCAACGCCTGCTGTAGTATATTCTCCTTGCTGTCTTGAATTATCAACTGCGTTCAATCAAGTGCGGCTCCTCTCCACTCTAGTGTGCCTAGTCCAGCAGCATCCTTCGCTGCGTGTCATGTCCATCAAAGTCGAGGCGGCGGATGGGACACACATAGAAGGAACTGCTAAACTCCCGCGCAGCACACAATGAATGTCACGAGAGCTAGAGCTCCTTCGGTCTTGGTAGCACGCGAAACTCATTAAAAATTCACAGCAGGGAGTGGCGGCGGCGGCAGAAGCAGCAGTACCTGACTTCAAACCACATTATTCTTGTCTAGCCCTTAATCTCACCGTCTGTATTATGAGTAGGGAAGACAATCCATTGGCAAGTACACTTTGCTTTTCAAACGATAGTGCAGTCAGCTGATCTGAGAGCTGCCACAACTCGCCGGAGGTTGCAGGTGTTCTCATAAATCCGTTTGGACGTCTTGATGCACGCTAGATACGATAGAGCAAGACGGAGTGACGGTAGTCGACAATTAGGAAATGCAAAATAGTTTGTGACGTCTTTGATTACTGTTGGAAACCATGGAAGGGCGGGTGCCAACACGCGATGTGAGTAGACTATTATGGGCGGGGAACTGCAGAACGACCTCTTCGCCGCTCCTTTCAACAAGTTGTCACAATGCACAAGACGTCCGTCCTTCTTCATCATAGACTAATAGCAATAAGTTTAGTAAACAAGTCCACAACTATCCCTTGTCGCCTCGGGATAACAGTCAAACCGTACAAGTACCAATACATCTACTTTTCCACTAGATATCTTGACTTCAACAGCCCATGTCAAGTTGAAGTGCTCGCAGTCGAGTGTCCACCGAAGGGTGATTGAAATCCATCAAAACTCGTTTTCTCCGCCTGCGCTCCGATTTTACTTTCCTAGACCAAAAAATCATCCGATTCATCCTATAGGATACATATACTCATACTCCATGGTACCAAAGTAATGTTCACATTTTTTTCAGATTAAACCGATCTTTCAATTTCCCCTTCTCTCATTTGATAGGCGGCTCTAAATAAATAAAATTACGTTTTGGACCCATAAGACTGGGTGCAAAAACAAGTTCTACAATAACTTGTTTAGAGTTATCTGTCTGTTAAACAAACACTTTCCCGCTTTCTGTTAGCTAAACGTGAGTTGATGGATGGTTACCTAACACGAGTAAGCAACACGTCGGTTTGTTATGGATCATTCTCATTCATCAATCTAGCTACTTCGTACGGCGTAGCTCTATAGCGGACGGACAAAGCATTATTATAGTATACATAACGTCAACTTGCCCACCGTAATAATAACGTAAAAGCCCCACAAGTAGGTATAGTTAATGTAATGGACTGGACTAGGCGTAATTGATGGAGCAAGTGAGTAGTGCTTTGATTATGATTGTAGTCTTGTAGACGAATGAAAAATTAAATTAAAATTCAACAGATGCATGCAAGTAATGGAAACTTTGATAAAATGAAAGAAAAAAGATTGGCTTGAGAATGAAAGACGGAATAGTTTAAAAATAAAAGAAAAAATTAATTGTTCATTCATCGCATTGATGACTTCAATCTACAAGTTCGTTTGGTGCTGCAAAATACGATGCGGCGACAAGAGAGAGAGGCGTGAATGAGGACACGATAAAGCTGGAATGAAACTGCCAAATAAGGCAAGTCAGTTTGAAAGCTAAGGCACAGTTTACATGCCTATCTTTTACGATGACAATATCGACGCGTCGACATTTCAAAGAAAAGGAAAGTTTGGCTAGAAAGAGCTGAGAGATTGAAGAAAGCAAACTATATATGGGTGTATAGAGCTGAGTGCGGAGCAGAGGATAGAAAGAGAGAGAAGGACGACGTGCCTCAAGTTCATATGATGATGTGAAGCTAACATGACAATGAAATGTTAGCGCGTGATTCACAAGTTTTCTACTCTCCAACCATTGCTATACGTACGAGGGCAACGAGGCATGAGCAGAATCGTCTTTTAGATGATGGTGGTCATTTCATTCGGCAGCTATACATAGGAAGTGAAGAAACGGGAGCTGCAGCAGGAAGAAAAAATATAATTCTTGATTAAAATAATAATACGAACAATAATATGATGTGCGTCACCTACTCTTTATTAGATTGGCTTTTCAGAGGCTTCAGCCTATATTGATCTTGCCACTGACATTACAAAAGCAAAATCGTTATCGCTCACCAATAAATCATACTAGAATTCTGTAATACGTATAAAATTAACAGAAGAAATTATATAATAACATTAGTAATTAATCACCATTGTAGCTTTGGAATTATGTGAATTGTGCAAGTACAATACTTAGTGCAGTCAATACAAAAATAATTAATAAAAGGTTTCCCTAAAGTAAGGAACTATATGGAGCCTGCTGTTGTAATTTACATAGGAGTTGTAGATAAACCAGCCACGTAGAGCTGGACCGGTGAGTACAAGAGCAGTTTAGAGAGGAAAAACGAAGCAGCGTCGTTCTTTGTAAGGAAAAAAAAAACATAATTTCTAGTGCTATATATTAAAAGCTTGTAGAGTGACGTGAAAAATGTTACACTGTATCTTGATTGGTTAGGCCAGCAACAAATCCATCAAATAATAAATAATATACAGGCGGGAGTAGGTGATCCTTTCTGGTCAGTAATAGCAGCTAGCGTGTAGCGTGCTACTACATCCTTGACAGGTTGTTACCTTGCGTTTAAGAAGAGGAGAGAGCCACCGGAAGGATGAACCATCATTACCTGTTCTGGTGACGTCGCTATGCCTCACTTAGAGTAACACGCAGTAGGAAATCAGTGGCGTAATTGCAGATTGCTACCAGCAGTTGCTGGGCTAGGATATAAAGCCGATTGGTGAAACGATCGCTCAAGTCGCCGCTGCACGACAGAAAATCTTATTCTTTATCGGTGTGCTGTATGATTGAAGTCTGATGTACTTGGTAGAGGGTGGACACGTACAAGCTTTTGCGCTTTCAAGCTGCTCCAAGAGGTTGACCCTTTTATACTTGATGAATTGATCGAGAATTGATGTCCCTCTTCCCCTTGAACGTGTTTTCAGCTAGAATCGATTGTGATATTGAGAATGACGACGTGTCAATAACAATTCACGAAGAGTGAAAGAGAGATAGAGAGACGGATGCAGCTTTTGCCACGATGATTCTCTTCCCTACGCTCAAAAGGGACAAAAGTGCTTCATCTTGTATACGTGTCATACGGCGATCTACTCAACTTCGCATACATGAACGAGACAAGTTTATGTTGCTTCAGAGCAAGAAGAGCAGCACTAATGAAGTAGTCAACTCACCGAAACTTACTCGATTTCCAACTGAACGTGTCGACTTCATTTCCAGTTGGAATTATTTAAAAAAAATAGAAAACAAACTTTACAAGTGTTTAATGAATACTGATTTGTTGTATTAATCTTCATAATCGCTCTCTGAGGAGTCGTTATAGGAAATTGACCGAATTATGGTGAAGGCAACGAAAAAGTAATACATTAAAGAATTACCCGGGATTATTAAAACATAACTTACAAACGCTGCATTTATTGATTTATTCTCCTGAATTATATTTTGGAGATGATGGCTTGTGATAGGTAATAATTAAATTCTGAAACATAAATGGTTTTCCTTAACTATACAGGGGTTGAACTCTTGAAGTAAATTATTCTTTGTGATCTACTTAGGGAGATACAGTCGTTGGAAAGGATTCAATGAAGAAACAAGGTGATGAGATGAGAGCTTTTGGCGGTGGTCATAAAAAAGGTGCTGGCTCACGTGTTGCATCGGTAAGACGTCGGATAGAGATGTTGCTCAAGCATATCTAGCTTTTGGCTTTATTTCCTTGTCTTTTTCTCGAGAGAGCCACATAAGAGGAAATAAGGAAGAAAGGGGAAAAGAAAGATAGAAGAAAGGAATGAAGCCATGGAAAAAGGCGCCTAGGAAAAAAGGGCTATTAAATCCGCAGCAAGCAACATGGCTCAGCGGGCCGTGTAGTACGATGCTTGTTCTTGGTGTATAAAGAAACAAAGAACGGCGGTGGAACCGTAAGTGACGCATCGTATCTGCTAGGGTGAGCGGCTGAGCGCCACAAGTTGGAGCTTCTTCTCCTTCATGGTCGGAGCTGTGATCGTAAATCTTGAAGGTTTTCATCACTTGGGCGTGGGATACTCGCTTGACAGTAGCAACAGTGGCGCCCTATAAGAGAGAACTTAATCATCGTCATCTCTCATATTTTTCAACAGGCATCCCTCTCTCCTTCCGTTTTATTTTAAACGATAAGACCGACCGGGAGAAAAATGAAAGAAGATGAAGCACTAGAGCAGTAAGAGCTAGGTGCAGCGGGCAACTGATGCGCGTCCTACCTGTTACAAAAAAAGAAGAAAAAAAATCAATAGCGACTGTTCCTGATAGACGGGCTTAACGTAGTACCACTACTCTGCGTGTAATCGATAAAAAGTGCGTTCGAATCACGCATTTCCCGGGCTGCACCTGAAACTCGTATTAATAATCTTTATTTAAGCAGATAATTATAGCAATTGCACAATATCCGTATAAAATTGCTCAATTTAATTCTAAAATATAGAATTCCAGCTGGCGAATTATTAACTACTATTGCTAATTATATGCTGTGAGTTTATAAGCTCGTTTAAGAAGAGAACTATGATTGCGATACTAGGGTTGAAGATATTTCAACTCGGTACGGCATGGATGTTTTTACGTTCCTGCAGAAGTGTCGGTCGTGGGAATCAAAAGGGCAACTTTAATTACGTCATTCAGATTGAAATTGAGAGAGCTAGTTGCCTAGTTTGGTAGATCTTAATATTTGCCACTCATATGAGCATACGGTACTGGAACTAGGAGTTTGTAAATCTGCCCATACTATAGATATAAAAACTTGTCAGTTAATCAACCTTCGTTAGTTAATTTGACGGTTGAATTAATCTACAATTAAGGATAATTGATTACACAGTACTGTGCTTAAGAAATAAAAATGTATTTTAAAATCATACTTATTAAATACTTTTTATAACTATATTCTACCCTTATCCAATCATTGATTCTTTATTGCACGGACAACAGCTTACCACGGTTTTAAGTTTTTGTTTCGTTTTCAAATGGTAGGGTAGACAAAACTATTTTTCAAATCGTTATTCAGTGGAAAAAGGTTTGACTTAGTATTCATCGGCGCAGAAAAAAATAATTAAATGATGGTAAACCTGGCTTGATCCAATTGCATGTCACAGGGGGATTTTTTTCACATATTTCTCGTTGCTATTTCCATTACTGTTATTATCTTTCAACAGTAGGATATTTGAAAAAAATAATTTCTTTTGTGCTTTTCAATATTTACGATTAAGACAATTTCGTGTGGTGCAATTGCCGCATGGCTGTGGAAGAGCATCATGCGGAGCTCGCGTAGCCGCAGCAAGACCTTCCTCTTAATGGGCTTGGGTGCATGGGTGTGAGTGCATAAAATAAGGGTACGTAAACCTCTGTTCTATTATTTAAGGGAATTATGGCAATGACTTATTCGACAGGAGCAAGTGGACCAAACATACTGAGCTAGGCAGGGGTGTATGGAGCCGATCGATATCATATGTTGAAGGTAGCTGTTGCTGGTGTACACGACGGCGTGCGTTTCCCAACATATGTTATATCGATCGATATATACTATGTTATTGTATTTTACCTTAAACAATAGGTCAACTCGTAGGTCATTTGATGTAACAGAGGTTCAAAAGTACCGGACAACGGACATGTAAGAAAGGATAAGGGAAATAGAGTGATATTCACCTTTTATACATTCAAATATAATACCATTATTATAGAATAATTATAAACAAGATATGTATATACTTTGTCTTGTGAGAATATTAGTGTATGCGTCCGAAATAACCTGAATTAAAGTAGGTGTGTCATAAAATGATAATGATTTACAAAAAAGTGAGAAAACTAGCTGCCTTCTTTGGAAGATACATAGGCTTAAGTGAGGGGTTGCCCACTCTATTTCTCGCGGTTCAGTTCGTGAGAAATATCTTCTATCTTATAACAGGGAAAACGAGAAAAGCGAGAAATAATACATGGGAATTTTTTCTCATAGTTCACTCTGGAAAAGAGTGGGCAACCCCTCGGGCTTAAGAAAAAGGATGCCTCTCAAGATTATTGCAATAAGAATAGTTCCACATTCCAATTACGCGAAGTCTACACGTAAATATTTGTGAAAGAAAATCAGTTATACAATCCAATATGGCTTCATGCCGGTATAGATAGATAGATAGTTATATTGTTCCCTCCGGTTCGCTAGTTTAATCGATCCATGTCCATGCTATTGCCATCGCCATCTAATTAGCCGAGTAGTTCATATGAGATTCGTTATTTGTAAAAGTGAGCACTGATAGATTATTATGAATTATAGCATAATTGCATTGTGTACTGTAAAAAGTTTAATATTGCGTTAAGTAATTACAAGATGATTTTCCCCTCTACTCTACTTAGAGTCACTATTGCTCACTTGCTCTCCTTAGCCTACTATCTAAACAGTTTTCAGTTCATATACGAAGGCAAAAAGTTCCGAATCTAAACCATCAGAATTTGGCTGTTTCTTTATCATTAAATATATGCCCGCGATACTTAGAGCAGCGAATGTCGATTTCTGTATTCAAATTGACTTATTTACTAGCTGCGGACAAAGGGAGGGAATATACAGACTAAAAGGGAAGATTGTATAGAAGGGAGATAGAGATGCTGGTCCGAAATTGAGTTCCCCTGGGCTAGACCGCTAGAAAGAGGACCAAGCATTCATGATGGAGATCTATAGAGCGCCCTGTAAGGATCTTCCTATATCGTTCTATATTTTCTTACCACGAACGACACAGGCGATTCAGAATAGGTCTAACATATAACACTCTTTCTCTCTACTCTCGTCGGTAGAGTAACTATTTTCGTATAAGGCGTCACACAGGCTACTATATATGCATGAATAAAGAAAGATACATCATGGATAAAACAATGGAATTTGCTGGAATGTGCTGGCGCTCAATCCGAGTATACTGAAAAGGCTGGCGTGGTTGTTTGGCTCTGGTTTTGCGTACGAATTGAACGATACCGAGAGACCGCTTTACACATGCATTTATTGAGGAGACAGCTAATTAGAAAAATCTTAGAGAAAAATAAATAAATTTAAATACTCACTTATTTCAACGGATTACATTTAATTGTTTCTGACCAGCTTTCCTACGCTTTGCTTTGTTTCCTAATGGGGCTCACAATTCTGATTCCATATTATCGAGACGGTCGTTGCGTAATCCACAGAGACCATAGAAAAACTTGGCTTTGGCTTCCGTACGATGTTATATAAGAATATTGATTAGATACTTATTGCCAAAATTATGTAAATGCTGAAGTGTAGGTGCACAGTAACAAGTAAACTACATGACACCATTGACACCTACAATTCGGGCTCAAACAAAAAAGAAAACGAATTTCGATGGTTGCATCGATCGATATTAAATAATTCATTTTTACAATAGTCGTGATTTATTTTTCCTAGAACTTATGCTATGTATCAATTTTATCTTCATTCCATAAAAATGAACAGTGGTGTTTACTAAAGTGGAGAAGAAAAATAATTATAAATTTGTTTTCACAAATACGCTTTCGCGAGGTATATCCTACAAACTGAATGTAGGATATATAAGGATTTGACGTCCGCGGACATCGTAGTTTTCTGTAATAATTAATTGTATTATTTTTATAATTATATTTTTCTTCAATTCTGCCTTGATTACAAATGAAACCTCTCATCATGAACAAAAAAAAAATGCTCAACATAACCAATGTGAATAAGCACTAGCTCGTCAGCTGCGGCATATAATACTGTAGTTTTTCTTTTGGGAAGTATATGCTTGATCTATTCTCTTCCCTTCTGGCCGCCCGCGTGCACTCAAGCGCTCCTTTTAGTGTGCGAGAGATATGATACCACGTTTTTTAATAAAAGCGAAAAAGACTCCTGTGCCGCACTCTGCTTATTCTTTTCTCTCAGTATTTGATGACGGGCACGGTAGGTGTAAGAAATATAGGAAAATTAGGATAAAAAAATTAGAAAAAATTAAAATCCTTCTGATGTTACATGTCTTACACTATGGCTATTTACTTTTTAGGCTTTAATATAGACGGAAATGCTAAAAGAAAAAAAGTCAGAGCTGAGAAATATTTGTTCAATAGCTCGTCATCTCCATCCTGCCTTCTCCTGTTGCTGAATTATTACTCAGAAGAGTAATCCATTTAATAAGCTCCGTGTAGACTTATCATTACATTAACATTTAACCCATGAAGCTACTTAGTGGGATAGTGCCATTAAACGGGAATCGGAGATCATGTGATTATAATGACTATTACATTCATTATCATTTTATCATACATTCATTGGATAACGTACCTATTGATATTCGATCCTCCAGAGTCTACCTGTCACTGGGGACATGTTGCGCGTCCTGGTGTCCAACGACACAAAAACAGCTACTAGGTTAATAGGTCGGCTGTTGAGATGTATACTGTAATAAACGTAATACAAAATTTGATCCGAATTCAGAAAGATATAATATTAATATTTAAAAAAAAACGCGCAACGATTTGTTAATAAGACGCTCTAGTCGAACATTTGGCAACGACAGTAGTCAGGTTGACATGATGGGGCCATGTTTTGTTGCGAGGAAAGATGAGGTGCAGCAATATAATGGGAAGCGGAGAGTAGGGTACAGAGCTGTAACTACCGTGTTATCGTCAAATGATTGTCAGCACCTCGAAGAAAGATCACAGCCACGTCCCATCCTAAATGTGGTCCCCATCTTTCCTGTCCGTTCCCATCACACAATCCGCTTCTGATTTAGGTACACTGGGAGCAGGGCGTCACAGATTCCACCGAAAAGTAAACTTTATGCCACCCATTTATCTAACTTTTGGATTTTTTTCGGCCTCCGTCTTTTCCTCTGGCTGTAACGTATAACGAACACTTTGCCACTCGGTTGCATTGTTTCTTTCTACCGTACTTCACTGAATCCAAGTAGTTCCTATGAAGGATACAAGCCAACCAGTCCGATGGTGGATGCCCAACAGCCTTCACTAAATATTATCGATTCTTGATACTTTTTATTGTAGCTAGGGTGTTCCTTATAACGCTTCTTTTAAAAAAACTAATGGTGCGATATATTTCTTTTTATTTACAATATAACAATTTAAAAAGAGGGGAAAAATAAGAACCATACATTTCATTCAATAAGTAAGGCTACGAGATGTATTGTAATAAGGCTGCACCGTAAATGTCGCGATAATAGATGAATATATCTTTTAACATATATGCACCATAGCCTGCTTACGATTACGGCATACGTTTTCAATTTTCCTTTGAAAGAAATATTCGTATCATCATAACTTGGGATTGGAAACGTTTATATGAACCAGCAGAATTTATGTGTTCCGAGCTTCTAGCCTTTCTCAGTTTTCAATGCAGAAACACATAGCTAGGAATAGAAGGTCTTTGAGCCTGGGCAATCAAATATACTGTAACCAACACCATACCAGCAACGCTTTCATCATAACCTGCTCTCAACAACAAAGTAACATCGACATTATCCCAAAAGTAAAACTCGTTTGAAGGCAGCACTCTTGTACCTTGTATGTAAAATCGTAAAAGAAATGAAATTCTCCAAGGACCACTGTAAAGAGGTAGTGATGGCCGGCCTTTCAAATTCGTACTGTACAGTACTACAAAGCATGAAACCGCTGAATAAGTTTGTACGAAATAGGAATTAGTAAAGTTTGGCAGATATCTGATATAGCTTTCGCCGTGGTTTTTGGCAATACACATATCTAAAAATGTCGAACTGGTGCTATTTTTTTTAATTATTATTATTCCCTCGTCTAGGGTTCTACTTAACACACAATAATTATATATAAGTATGTTATCACTGCGCACGTTTAAAAGTTATCGTTTGACATTAGTTACATCTCCGATTCAGCGTAATAATTCATTTCCTATTACCGCGTAATAACGTAATGAAGTTTTTCGCCTTCTCCGTTAGCTTTTTTAAAAACACAAACCATCCAGGAAGTTGAATTGGTTTTTTGTTTTTCAATCGTAGACATACGCCATCTATGATTAAAATAAAAAGTAGCAATGAGTATTTTGAACTTTCTTGCTAGATGGCGCAAACGACAAAATAATAAGTAATAAAAAATTCTTGAATCAAACATCTTAACTCGCATGATTCCGCAATAAAAATTATTAAAACAATTCTTTTCGAATAACTAGATTAAGTTAGAAAGACGTTACAGGATTATTTTTTTAACATAACCGGCAAACACTATACTATAAATATAACAACTAGCAGCATGCAACACTGCAGCAGCAACGACCGTGGTCTGTTTTCCGTATGGGTTCACTGACCTCGTGAATCAAATAAAATAATTTTAGCAACTCTCAAGGAAATTGTCACTTTTTGTGTAGTTGAAACGCTTAAGAGAGCAAGTGTATTTGTCCTTACTGTCCCGATTCTATTTTTGTTTTTAAAGTGTTGGGTTGATGGATTCGACAAGTTTGAGTTGAAACAGCAAAGAAAATGCGGGCAACAAAGAAGCAATGAGACCAGGAAGTAAGGTGGCTATTGCCTGAGGAGAAAAAGGTATGCTGAGAATTAGATGGCTGGTCAATTTTCTTGTTTTTTTCTTGTTTTTATTTTTATTTTTGTTGGTTTTGTTTTTTAAAAATGGAAGAAAGTGTATTTTATAACGTGACGATTTCTTAAATTGAAGGCGCGCATTTTGTGATGTCAGTTTGATTTTAATTTATACATACAATCAGTCACCAATTCACTTCAAAATATATGTCATAATTATTCGAAGAAATCGGACATGTGAGAGGCATGCAGCATCGACTAAATAGATTAGAGCTTGTGGCTGTGTGGGCCAATGAACTACCATTGTGAAACGGATGGTTCTTTTGCACTGGAGGGTATTTCGCTCTTAGCAGGGGAAAAGAGAGACTCATTTCCTGGTTTAGTAGTTCCTTACGCAAGCTGTATGTATTTCCCTCCTTGACGCGTGCATTCTTACTAGTTTTCCACAATCAAATCTGTGCTGAATCTTATAGTGACAGATGTAGAGAGAAAAGGTGATCGCTTTCTCCTCATCCACATTACAGTACCGGCTTCTGCCGTCCTAATTCATTTGTTTTTCAACACGACGTGCAATTTTGACAAACACAAGTGCTGACCCTCCGCCCGGAGCGGCTTTCCGCTTTCCGTTCAGCTAGTGTTCTCACACTGAGGCTCCTCCTTCGTGGAAGGAGGAGGGAGTAAAAAAAAAAGCCTGACGACGACTATGACGACGACATGGATGTGCTGACCTACAAACTCCTTCAGTCATCTCGTTCATAGCGTTGAGTGTACTACTTGTTCTCTCCGCTTCTTAATTTATTTACTAATATCAACGTGACTTTGCTGTGAGCGCTGTTGCCACTGGGAATCATTCGGTAATCAAACAGCACGCATCCCGTGCCCTAGCAATATTTGGAAAAGGAAATCATAGGTGGACGTTGCCACTCAAAAAGGTGAGTGAGTCTTCCTAACATCTTAATGGTTCGTTCAAGTGAAATAATCAACTACGAATCCGTATTCACATTTGAAGAGTTGTATTCCTCAGTGATGTCGATGCGCGTAGTCTGATTGACTCTCAGCTTAGGAAATACCGTTAGTACCGTACTCGTTCCTTCGTCTTCGCAAGTTTTAGGTCGACGTTAGAAACTCAAAATTGACTTCTTTTTCAACTAAACTATAAGTGTATCTCAATTGTTTTTTATTCCCTGAACTTTATTCATTTTAATTGGCTCTCGTTTTTTACTTGAACGGGATTTTTCCTTCCAAACTTTGCCGGCAATTTCAGGAGCGGGTTTACCGTTAATGCAGTTGAGGGACATTGAGCGACAACACGAATCATATATATATATATATATATTCTCAACGGAAGAGGAATCCAATTGATTCACCTTTTTTTGCTTTGAAGTAGCCTAGTATACGTGGTATGGCATTGTGGATCGTTTGGAATTTACAGTGCTGCAGAATGCAGATGACGGAATACACGCGGAAGTCGATAAAAATGTTGGTTTGACATTTTGGGGTTAAAGACCTTTACCGGCTAGGCTAGATTTTTGTTATTGTTCGTTTCCATTCATATTTAGCAAACACATTTTCATCAGACGTAGATTTTCTTTTAAATAATGGTGTTTTGATCTCGTACAGAGATTGTAAATTTGTAAGAAACTAAAACTAAAATAGGTGCTATGGAATGGCCGAATGCACCCCACCTCCGTCTGCATTCCGCCCGAGGAAAGAGGAAAAGACAGTTCCCGTTAGATTTTACCAAACACAACTAGCCAACAGCAGGAGCAGGTTGGGGAAGGAGAGGCACCTCCAAAACTGTTTTATTTTACTTAATCTTTTTTTTCTTTCTTTCTTTCTGGAAAGATCAAGCCTGTAGAGCGTGTAAGGCTGGACAGACGTCTTTTCTGTCTGTTTCTTCTTCTACTCTTATTCTAATTTTTCTTTAGCCGTATTCTTGTTGAGTGGCCTACTTACGGGTCGGCGAGTGAATAAAACTGGCATTCGCGGCTGATGGTATCGTTCCAAACTTGGCATTACTATCCGCTACTAGCTCCATAACGGCCATATGTATGCTCTCGGTAGATATATATGTGGTCATAA
The DNA here is from genome assembly GCA_030141595.1 of Chydorus sphaericus. NCBI lineage: Eukaryota > Metazoa > Arthropoda > Branchiopoda > Diplostraca > Chydoridae > Chydorus > Chydorus sphaericus. The sequence continues at coordinate 6,956,919 of CM057929.1, read as the reverse complement.
CCACCACATATGGTGGATTGGTAAAGCGAGATCTTGGCCATGAAAATGACACATCAAGTGTTTTACTCTAAGCTCGTGGCCGTACGGTATTTATTAATAAAGGTGCTCCCTGTCCGGCTACCGCTATTTTTCAGTCTCAACTATAGGATAGGTCATCGTAAAGCACATGCCCCGTTACGCACAATCACTTGTACTGGAATCAAGGCTTATTGTCATTTCCGCTGCCATTAGATGCGCCACTTTTATTTAATTATTTTGGAAAAAGCTTTTATGTTTCCTTCGGGCCCTCTTCTTAGCTCTATAAACTTTACTTTCTTATTTTAACGGGAAAAATTAGGGAGTCGTTTGAAATGAAGAGAGAAAGGTGAGCGACCTTAAATCATTTTTCCAATCGGCCTGTTTGAAGAGGGTTCTCTTCCATCCGCATTCCTAAGTGCGACCGTGTGTAAATGGAGACTAAACGAAGATGGTGTTGAGATTTGTGTCAGTGGTGCGACCTTGACCTCAGGACGCGGAACTGCGTGAGATGCGAGCGCTCTTGTATGTACATCGTCATTTAGCCCCACTTTTCCAGCAGCTAAAGAATCGTGAAGACTAGGGGCCGAATACTTTTCTTTCTTTATTATTCCTCCTAACGGTATCTTTTACCTGGTTGTCGCGTCCTTGACTCTGACCCCCTCTTGGTCCAGCAGAGTTCCCTATTGTTGCCTCACCACTATCATAAGAGGAAATCTAGGGTATCGCCCAACGGAATCCAATACCATTTACGGGATTTGTTTACTATACGTGAACATATTTGGAGCAAATTCTTCAATATAAAAAAAATCGAATTTTTCTCAATTTATATTGCATGCCTTAAAAAAATAAGTCTAAGCTAAAAAACGACGGTGCCTTTTTTCCACCAAAGTCACAAGTAGATGCGTGAATTTGCAAAGTTTTCAGGACGTCGAACCACAACCGAAAAGAGTGTTATCACCTCGTCCTGAAAAACCTGAAATTAAGTCAGGAATTGGGACCAGGAAAGTATTTTTGTATTACCAGACCAGTCCGGGTCACTATTTTTTTGGCCGTGTGGAATAACGGGGACAAAAGATAAGGCTTCTTCGTTCCTACTTTCCCATTCGGCCGAAAGTTGCGGGTCTGCGTCGTAGACAAATATGAAGGGGAACGTATTGAATATGCTTATCCGAAAAGAAAGAAAAAATAAGGAGGTAATGGGGCAAGGGTCAACCCCATGGGCCAATCTTAAATGAGGTTTGATCACCCCCTCAAGCGGCACACACCAGCGCATCCATCCAACCGACAAGAGTGCGGAACACATTCCGTTAGTGCTGGTGGTTGACCCACTAAACAACCCTCCCTCTCTCTTTCTCCTTCCCTCTTTTCTACCTGTGGTACTCGTGCTGCGTTCACTCTATGGCTACATGCAAGCATACACCACCGGCTCAAGTTTCTCGATTTTGCTGGTCAATGACCCCTCCTGCACACGCCTAGCAGGCAGGCAAAACAAAAACTTGCGCCCTCCAAATTGTGCTTTTTTATTTTTACTTTCATACCTTGAACAAGTAAAAAAAGTACAAGTAAAAATGATTTCCATTTCATATGTTGTTTCGTTTTAGCGTCTGATTATTCAAAACACGATATAAAGTAACAAAACAAGTTAAGGAATAATGGTGTTTGAAAAAGTCATCCTACTTCATTGGGACAGCTTGTGGCATATATTCGCGCTGTAGAGGTTCAGTCTGTATACATATACTTTTTTTTAAGAACACGGCCTACTTTCAGTTTTAAATGGTTCCAACGGGGTATCCTTTTATAAATACTGAAACAAAAAGACCAACGATTTTCTTGAGTAAAAAAAAAAGACTCATATTCGTGTAGTAGTCTATGTCTTTCATCTGAAACTAATCCAGTAAATAACTAAAAATTCTAGTTGTTTTTAAATTGACGACATTGTTAGTTAGAAACGAGTAGGTCGATAGCTTGTTGATATAGATATACCTAACATTCCCTAGAAGTTTTGCATAGATAATTGCTTAACTCATATTTATATTTAAATCAATAGAGAACGTGTGAGGGACGTGAGAGAGAAGAATGAAATTGTAAATAAGGAGTGGCAAAAAAACGAACAATTGAGTAAGCGCACTTTGACGTTATATTCTTTTGACTGTTATATTCTGCGAAGATTCCTTTTACTTATTTTCAATTATTGTTTTTTAATTATGAACCACATTTAAACGTTCATATGACACTTTACATACTCATTCCACGCTTTTAGTAGAAAAAAAATGAACCCACTGATTTGGATATTTTCTGTTTTAACGCTGATAAATCATACATGAATTGCTAATAATCCCAAGATAGTAAACAATTTAATTAACCTGCTGATTTAGACATTTATCGTTTTAAAGCTGATGCATGAATTGCATGCATTGCATTTCCTGAAGTCCTAAAAATCGGCACAATACTTGATGAAACTTCCATCGTTTTTTAAATTCTATATTTAAAAAAAAATCTATTTAATTTTTCAAATCCAGTTGGTTATGGTATTTGGTAGAAGGCAAACGTGCAATACGGACGCCAGACCGGCGTTTTCTCAATTGTCAAAAATGTGGTTTGTGCTTGAAAATTGAAAGGAATTTTCAACAATTATGAGGTTTTAAATTTGTAATATTATTTATTTGTTGTTTGCTGTAAAATCAGATGTTTTACTATGCTTCAAAGGTTTAAAACCCTTATATCTCTTCAAGGTAGCTATAAAAAATGCAGAAAATGCTATGCCGATTTAAATGAAGGTTCAATATGGTTGGTGTCGACATAAACCTTAGATTTATTCCTTGTTATTCTTGTTCTTATTTGAGTTGATTACTGTGAGTTTGTGACCACCTCCATTCGGGATATTTTGAAAATTAAATTGTTTTCGAGTTGATTATTTACATTATCTAGCGAACCGGTCTTGTAGGCCTATACTATAAGTCGTAGTTTGGATATATTAATGGGGAAGTTAATTTGAATTTCTAAAAAAAAGTTATATCGTAAATTAATAAAAATATCTACATGACCATATTAGATATTGGATGTGTATTTTCTGTTGGAACTTCTCCCCTCCCCTCTTTTTAAAGATTAAAAATAAGGGTTGTAAAAACTACAAAGGCGTGTAGAATGCTTAACATTATCATTATGTGTAGATTAAGTCATACGTAAAATATCTTAGTGGTCGCAAGAAAAAGAAAGCATTTATATTTTATACGTATTGAATACATAAATTACTATAGGATACACCTAGACAACTAATATTCGCGATAAACTTAGGCCTAATAGTTTTTGTGTTAGTTGGAATTATTTCAATGTATATTTTTACATACGATTCGTTTCACGGCTAGTTCCTCAATTTGGAACCGATGGGGCTGTAGAATATAGCCTTGGCCAATCGTATGCAATTATCGTACCATTGGTTATTGCACATGTAGTAAAAAGTTATCTGTAGCTATTCTTCTAAACTGAATCAAGGTCATCCTGAAACTAGTGGGCAGCAATAAATCTTTTAATGGCTGTCATTTATTGATATTTTTTTCTGTTTTTTATTTCCTGTTTCGCAGGAGAAATGAACAAAAGATAGTTTTTTGTCACAAGGTGTCGAGAACGGAGGCTTTTTCACCATACTCTTCAGGGAAAAATAAGGATAGCCGAAGATGAAACGAGCCTTTTTAAGTTTTCCTTCCATTCCTTGCGATCTACTGGATTCCGGTAAGTCCAAGGAAGACACGACCCCCATCATACCGTCAACTACGACCAACTCCAATGGCACTACAATCACTGGTGGACGGAATAATCCACCCATATATGTCATTGGCGAAAATGGGAAAAACAGCACCAAAGTTAGCTCATATCCTCACGTGCCACCGACCAAAGGGTAAGCTCTTATTTCAAATAGAATATAAAAAAAAAATTAATATCCTTTTCTTTCTTTAGGCCGCTAAAATCCCGCTTGTCCTGCGACTTGATGGATACAGCTCTTTTAACAAGTTGTACGCCACAGCCTCACGCTGGCTCGTCCTCCACATCTACTAACGTTAACGGGCTAGAGGAAACGAGCGGTTGGAGTCGATTTAAATTATTGCTCTGGAAGAACTGGGTCGTACAGAAGCGACACAAAATTCAAACACTGGTCGAGATTGCTCTTCCCGTCTTCTTTGCCTCGCTGCTGGTCATCATCCGCGACTTGGCGCCCGCTGATGTATCTCATAATGCCACCGTCTACCCGGCTTATCGCCTCAGTCAGAATTTGCCTGACATTCCGTCCGGCTCCATCGCAAACATGCCCTTGCCAACCGTCGGATCAAAGGTAGATTTTGTTTTTCGTTGGAAAGAGCTGATTACGTAAACGTAGCCTACACTTTTGTTAATTGTACATGAAATCACGGAAGAACATGAGACAAGGAATGTCTGAGAAAGTGGGCTTGAGCTAGTGGCAAGTTGTTCTAGGTCATCAAGATGATACTTATGGTAGATCCGGATTGAGAAAAAAAGTTATCAGATTTGTAAAGAGAAAGCAGATCACTGAATACTTTCAGAGAAATCAATTTACTTGCATCAGGGGTTGAGGGAATCGGATTTATCTAGTTTTTTTTTTTATTGATTCTACGAAAGGAAAGGAATTCTATCGCTGTTGTTTTAATTAATCCATTATTGTCGCACTTCTTTGTAGATCAACCTGGATAACGTCTCTGCTCTTGAAACATTAAGTTCGCCATCAACACTTATGCTTTCGACCTTCAATTTCGATCCTTCTTTGAATTTCGACCCTTTCGGTTTACTTCCACCTCGCAAGTGGCCTGTTGCTTGGGCGCCCAACAACACAGTTGTCCGACATGTTATGGAGCGCTTGGCTACACGGTGTAATCTGCGTGTTCATGGATACGGTTTTGCCACGGAGGAAGAGATGGAAACTTTCATTTTGAAGAACTACAATGCTGGATTAGGTGTCAAAACGGCGATTGATTTTCTCGGGGGCGTCGTTTTCACCAATACCTTTGCCAAGGACGGTTCCTTCCCAAAAGATATCCAGGTTTGAAGACGGAGAAATACAAAATAAGTATCATATTCCAATCTAACAATTGTTTCTCATGCCTCAGTTCAAAATTAGAATGAAGGGAACTCCTCGAGTGATGAATACCGATAGGAGCCCTTGGTCACCGGTCGAAACATGGATGACCGACTTCCAGTTCCCCGTTTTCCAGCTTCCCGGTCCACGTTTTAAGAATCGGACTGAAGGTGGCAATCCTGGATATTACAAGGAAGGATTTCTTACTCTTCAAGATGGAATCAGCCGCGTTCTTATCGAAATGCTCTCAGGGAAGAGCACAAACGATGTGGATATAGAAATGCGCCGATTTCCTTATCCTACTTACGCTGATGACAAGTTCTTGGTAGCGCTCCAAGCTTGGCTTCCCCTCATCATTATGCTGAGCTTTATCTATCCGGCTCTCAATATTGTGAAGAGTATCGTCCACGAGAAAGAAAAGCGCTTAAAGGTGAGTTATCTTATTTCCTGAGCAAACGGATAGGTTTTAATCTCCAACATTGTCCCAAAGGAATCGATGAAAATGATGGGCCTGCCAAATTGGCTTCACTGGACTGCTTGGTTTGTTAAATCTTTGGTGTTTATGATCATCACCATCACTTTAATCACTCTGCTACTCAAAGTATGCTCTTTTAAAATAATCATTTAAGAAATGTATTGTCATTTCCTGTTAACTACTAATTTAAAAGGCTCGCTGGCATCCCGGAGGATTGGCTGTTCTTGAAAAGTCCGACGGAACACTTTTCTTTTTGTTTCTCTTGATTTTTGCCATCACCAGTATTTCCTTCTGCTTCCTCATGACAGTCTTCTTCTCAAAAGGTCAGTTACAAACTCAAAAGTTATATAGAGCAATAACAATAAAAAAAAATATGGCCGTTGAGCACTTGTTTACAAGCTTGTCCTTGTTTATGCAGCAAATTCAGCTGCCACAGGAGCTGGCATTATCTGGTTTGTCACATATTCACCTTTCTTCTTTCTACAACTGCGCTATGATACACTAACGCGAGCCGACAAACTCCTTTCGTGTTTTCTGTCCAACAACGCAATGGCATTCGCCACCCAGCTCATGACAATGTTTGAAGGATCTAGTAAGTTTCAAGAAACACGAGTATATAACTTGATTAACTTGATAATAACTTATTTCACCATAATTTCATCAAGGCGAAGGAATTCAATGGTCGAATTTGAAGCGCGGCGTCTCGCCGGATGATGATTTTACTTTCGGGGATGTACTTGTTATGCTAGGCATTGATGCCGTTCTTTATCTTGTGCTGGCCCTTTACATCGAAGCAGTCTTTCCTGGAGAGTTTGGAGTACCACAACCTTGGTACTTTCCCTTCACGGTACGAATAAATACTGTAATATAAAAAATTAACTGACTCAAATAGTTTGTCTATTATCTCTTACAGAAAGATTACTGGTGTGGAAGCTCGATTGCTGCCCAGGATGTTACTTTGGTGGGAGCAGAACGGACAACTCGAAACGCAGAATTTATTGAAGAAGAGCCCATCGGATTGAAAGCAGGAATTCAAATTAAGGGTTTGATTAAAGAATACCACAAGGACAAGCTGGCTGTCGACAACATACATTTAAACATGTATGAGGGTCAAATTACTGCTTTACTTGGGCATAATGGTGCAGGAAAGTCCACCACCATGTCGATGTTAACGGGACTATTCCCGCCCACTTCTGGAACAGCTTTGGTCAATGGTTTTGACATCCGGAAAGACATTAAAGGTAAGAATTTGGAATGATGAAGTGACAGCTGTGATGCATGCCCAGATTCATTATGATTTATCATTAACAATCAAATTTAATGGCAATAAGGTGTTCGCGGGAGTTTGGGTCTTTGTCCACAACACGACATTCTTTTCGATGAATTGACAGTGGAGGAACATCTGGATTTCTTTTGCAAACTCAAAGGATACCCGTCACATTTAGTTAGGACTGAGACGGATCGCATGGTGAAAGCCTTACAGCTGGAGAACAAACGACGAGCAATGTCATCCACTCTGTCTGGTGGCATGAAAAGAAAACTTTCTGTCGGAATTGCACTCTGCGGCGAATCAAAGGTTAATAGAATCAAGTTTCCCCAACTTTGCTTATATATTGACTTATGTCTCTTTTTACATACCCTCTTATCGTGAATACTAAATCTGTATGATTTTTTTAAAATATAGGTCGTTATGTTGGACGAACCAACATCTGGTATGGATCCATCGGCGCGTCGCTCGACGTGGGATCTCTTACAGTCAGAAAAAGTTGGTAGAACAATTCTCCTTACAACTCATTTTATGGAGGAGGCAGATTTACTGGGTGACCGCATCGCTATCATGGCGAGTGGACAAATTCAGTGTTGCGGTAAAAAATACATACAACTAACTTTGATTGATTGCGACTTTTCATGGCTTTGTCTGACACATTTACAGGTTCATCACTCTTTTTGAAGAAGAAGTATGGTGCAGGCTATCATTTAGTCATCGTGAAGGAAGCAGGCTGCGACGTTCAGCGTATAACAGAACTTATTCGTAAATCTATCCCAGAAGTCAGCATCAATCAAAACGTGGGTGCCGAGCTGACTTATTTGTTACCAAGCGACAAGTCATACCTCTTCCAACAAGTATTTGAAGAACTGGAACAGAATCGACAATCTCTTGGCATCTCAAGTTATGGGGCCTCAGTCACTACCATGGAGGAGGTTCGTTTTATTTTCTCTTAAGTTAACTAATAGATTATCTCATACATTTTAACATCTCCTAGGTTTTCATTCGAGTGGGTGAAATAAACCAAGGGCATCAGGAGACGGCAAATATTGATAAAGCAAGTCATAAACCATCAACTATGGGCTCCTCAGTAACAGATTTGTCATCCGACACAAGCCTGCTGAGTTTGCTACACGACGCTGCTGACGGGGACCTCCGAAATCGAGGCTGTCATCTGTTCTTCCAGCAATTGCAGGCTATGCTGTCTAAAAAAGCCCTGTACACGATCCGCAATTGGCTGCTTTTCACGGCCCAGCTCCTCGTCCCTATAGCCTTTCTCGTCATCAGCTTGGTGGTGGTTCAGACCATGCCAGGTGTCACCAATTCAAAGTCGTTGGCTATCCGACTAGAAAATTACTTGATGACGAGCACATCGGTGGAATTGGCTACACCTGACAACATTCTAGCGCGTAATCTAACTGAAATTTACGCAGATCAGTTTGATTCTTCGGGTAACAACAAGTACGAGCGCGTAGATCTGCGGAATCAAAGCATGCTTGAGTACTATATCGAACGATCCGCGGACGATTTGCCCGGTGCCAACCTTCACTTGCTGACGGGTGTTACTTTCCGTACTTTGCCCACTCGGAAAAGGCAAACGGATAAGGTTTTGGCCACCGCCTGGTTCAGCAACCAGCCCTACCACGTCCCTCCTCTTACTCTCAACCTTATCCACAATGCCCTACTCATCCATCGAACAGGAGATTCGGAATATCGGCTGACCGTCACGAACCACCCATTACCATTTGACGATTTTAGCAAGTTGAATAATGATGCATCCAGCAGCTCCCTTGGCTTTCAAGTTGGATTTAACATTTCCTTCGGCATGGCTTTCCTCGCCGCTAGTTTCGTCATTTTTCTAGGTGAGTCTTGACATCTAGGCATTTTGTTGTATACTTAAAATGTGTGTATTTTCTAACTACTTTTTGGAATCTAACCAATAAATAGTAAAAGAGCGCGTGACGAAAGCCAAGCATCTGCAGTACGTTTCCGGTGTCCACTTTGTGACCTTTTGGCTAGCCAACATATTCTGGGACTTTGTCAACTTTGTGGTCCCATGCGTTGGAATCCTCATCACTTTCCTGTGCTTCAGAGAGGACGGTTTCATCTCATTTGAGCAGCAAGGACGTTTCATCCTGGTTTTCCTCCTTTACGGATGGGCTGTGCTACCTTTGATGTACATCCTGTCTTTTCTATTCTCCATACCGGCTACAGGATTCACTCGAGTCACCATGTTCAATATCTTCACCGGTTAGTCTTTTCCCTAAATTTCCCTAAATTTGCGATCACATCATTAACTACATCAATCGCATCCTTTCTCATTCTTAGGCATGGCTACGTTGATAACAGTGGCTATTCTACAAATTCCAGGAACTCCAGCTGGTGGAGTTAGCGGAAGGCTTAGATTGGATTTTCATGGTTCTACCTAACTACAGCCTGGGCATGGCTTTCAACAATCTGTACACCAACTCACGAGCCGTTGAATATTGTACCCGACCGATTGTTATATTTGCTTGTAAAACTGGATTGCGACCCAATCCGTGCTGCAAAGGTAGGATTCATTCATTTCATTCAATTTAGATTCATTGACAAAAATGTAATAATTTTATTCTTTGTATTTAAATGTTAGCTACGGGAAACTGCGGCTCTTCACCTTGCATTGCATATAATGAAGACCCTCTCGGTTGGGATGGTCTTGGTATTGGACGAATGATCACTTTTTTAGCCATCGATGGTTTCATTTTTATCATCGTACTCCTTCTGGTTGAACTGCAAGTGTGGGAAAAATTCAAAGAGTTTTGCTGTTCTTCCCTCATGCCCGTCATTCCCATGGCACTACCAAGTATGTTAAGGCTCCAACGGATAATATTTGCTGCACTAGATGTGAATTGCCATTGATGACCATTTACCTTCTTACTCGATTTTGTAGCAGACGCTGAAAATGGAGCTGTGATCCCGGTCGAAGATGATGATGTTGCTCGAGAGCGTGACCTTCTTCACAGTAAACCGGTCGCCGCTCTTCAAATGGACAATAACCTCGTCATAAAGTGAGTTAACTCTCTCCCTTTTTATTAAAGGAGCAATCGATAACCATTTATCTCCTTTTTTCGTCTTTCTTTTCAGAGACTTGGTCAAATATTATGATCATGGATTTAAGGCAGTGGACCATTTATGTTTGGGTGTTCGACGAGGAGAGTGTTTTGGTTTGCTGGGCATCAACGGCGCCGGGAAAACGACAACATTTAAAATGCTAACTGGTGATATTGATGTATCCTATGGAGATGCCTTTCTGGATGGCTTCAGCATCCGCAAGAACATGAAAGCAGTTCAGCGCCGCCTTGGGTACTGTCCGCAATTCGACGCCACAATTGAAGAGATGACTGGTCGTGAGACATTGAGAATGTTTGCCAACTTGAGAGGAGTACCTGAGTATTGCATCAATGCTGTGGTCGAGGACTTGACGGATAAACTCCTACTTCGAGATCACATCGAAAAACAAGTTAAAGAACTGAGGTAAATTTTATAATTTTACTTACGCTTATAGCACTAGAAGCAATGATACATGATTTGAAAATGCAGCGGTGGCAACAAACGCAAATTGAGTACAGCAGTGGCACTCGTCGGTGATCCTCCCATCGTTTTCCTGGATGAACCGACCACTGGAATGGATCCAGTTGCCCGACGGCAATTGTGGGATACAATCGCCCAAGTCAGGGACAACGGACAAGCGATTGTTCTCACATCCCATAGGTATCTTCGGTTGATATATTTCCTCACTGGATAATATCATAGAATTTATCAATTCTTGCAGTATGGAGGAATGTGAAGCCCTCTTGCACTCGGATAGCCATCATGGTAAATGGCCAATTTAAGTGCCTCGGCTCATCACAGCACCTGAAGAGCAAATTTGGTCAAGGCTATACGTTGATCGCCAAAGTCCGAGGGTCGTCGACAGAAGCAAACAGCATTAGCAGCAGTAGTTTCAATGGTAGTCCCTCTATAGCGGAAATGCAGCCTATACATCATCATGCCCCATTGATCCATACTGACTCTGGCCGGGGAGGATCGATTCGCTTCCGGTCTGGGAGCGTCAAAGCGACCAGCAACAACATAGTCTCCCCAAACAATACACTAAGAGCCATTCCTGATATGGGTCCCGTTATGGACTTTATTACAGACCAGTTTTCCAGGTAATTTATTACCGACTATTTTTTTTTTTTTTTTTTTTGCTCATATTTTTTTATGATCTCTTGAATTTGACTCATAACATTGTCGTGCATTTTGTAAAAAAAAATTCTTTACCCCTTTTTACAGGTGCTCAGCTCAAAGATTATCATCAAGGGTTGGTTCATTATCATCTTCCCGAAGCAGGCCAATCCTGGGCGCGCATATTTGGCCTAATGGAAGGTGCTAAAACGCAATACCAAATTGAAGACTACTCAGTCGGTCAAACCACTTTGGAACAGGTAACATAATTTCCATCGACCTTGGACTGTAGCATGATTATGTTATTTTTTTTACAGGTATTTTTGAATTTTGCCAAGAGTCAAGTAAGCGAGGACGTCAATAGCCGGGGGTGGGCTGGTTCTACCCTATGCAATAGCCTCTTTTATTCCCTCTGCCGGATACCCTGTTCAGCCCTTTGCTCCTTTTGCGAAAGTCTTTTCGACTTGGACTAGCTGGTTGACTAACGAGTAGGAAAGCATGTATTGTATATGAAAAAATATACATGCTGGTGCAACAAAAGGAGCGCTCTGACGAGGACAAGAAATTCAATATTTCTTCGCGCGCGGCCTTTATGTGTGCTGTACCTCCTTGTATTTACTGCGACGGATGTGTGTATCTGCCTTTGGTGCCAACAAGTTCTGAGTGGTTCATGCCTCGTCTCAACCAACCAATCAGCAAGGAGAATTGTTTCTTGCTTTTCAAGTTTTAGTGTTTTAACATTTATTGTCAACCGTCTATTTTAACGAAATCGTATGTTTGAGTGTCGAGTTTTTGTTTGCGATGTGTATGCATGCCCTGTATTCTTCTTTATTTTCACTGACTTTCGCTCTGTCAAATGGAGCCATTTCATATCGAATTCTGTACTTAAATTACAACATGTGCCTACGTGATGGGGCACGACACGCACATATATACCGAATCGTAGGTCTATATGCCGTTTTCTTTTCTTATTCCCCCTTGAAATAAGCTATAACAGCACAAAAAGAAGCAACAAACAAGCTGTAAACTTATTTATGCTTTTCTTTGGATATTTATTTCATCTAACTTATTTGCGATAAAAAAATTAAGACACATTCTTATTTTCTTTCATTCTGAATGTGATGTATGTGTGCGCGCATGTTTCTTTATATACATATATATTTATATGCTGCAGCATCATTTGTGTGACAATATAAATTGCTCAAAGCCGCGAACGAGTGACACGTTGTTAATTTTTTTTCTTTGTGTTATTGCTACTTTGGAACTCGGAACTAGCAGGCTTTAATATCTTGCCATTCACAGCGAAACTATGAAAGAACATTAAATTCGACTAATATGCTAAGTAGACTTATATTGCTATGTCTGCAACTAACCTGTATAAGACTTAGTAGGCTTTAGTAGGCCTATCGAAACCAGCTGACATAGCTGTATTTGCAGGCTATTTCGGCTCAGTTTTATATTACCCGATACTATACAGTATAATATCTTGCACTGTACATGACATACAGTATGGTCCAAATAAACTTGAGGGGCCCACAGCACTAAACAGGTAAGGGCCCCTCAAGTTTATTTGAACCATACTGTACATAGTAGTTGACATAGCCCTACCGATACCGTACAATGATACAACTGTTTTTAAGCGTAGAGTTCTCATTTTCTCAGAGCGGGCTCTCCCTATATCTCTAACGGGGCTCAAAAACCGGAAGTCCATAAGACCCTGTACATTTTATCCGATCCCGGCGGGGGCTCGAGCCCCGGAGCCCCCGCGTACTTTACGCCTATGGCTTTTATCGTTAAGTTATGATTCAGATGATTCATCACAACTATATCCCTTGTTTTTTTGTTGAAGAATCGCACCCCAAAGTTAAGATGGTAGGTACATCTTACAGTTGGAAGCGAACAATACGCTACAGTACTTCGCTGTCAGAGCTCACTGATTGATGATACTCGCCTTAAATTTCATTCGCCGAAATGATCTAGTTTTTTCACTGCGGAGTACAAATGAATATGAAAACCAACATGAAATTATCAACATGACATTATTTATTGCCATCATTCGAATTAAAATTTAAATCAATAGAAGAATGGCGAGTATTGTGAAGGGCTACGATCGTGTGGCAAACAACTTTTTTAAAATATAAAACAACAGAACAGTTTACCACGGTGGCTTCGCTTTACAGATATTGTTTTAAAGATGGTGTAAACTTCATGAGTAATGGAAAAGAGTTTTCGATTTTAGTTAAGGTTGTTTTGTGGCCACGGGCCAACTCGGTTCATCCAGGGAAAAGAATGATCATGTTACAGGAAAATGAAGGGCGCCAATGATAGACTCACTTTATGAGTCGACTGATACAAATAATAATAGTAAGTAAAAGTGAAGATAAGTAACGCGTGTTTAACAGTAAGAAAAGGGAAAAAACAACGGAGTAGATTACGTTACATTAGTAAAAGAAAGAAACAAGTAATAAGATGGGCGTATTTACCTGTGCGCGTATTATTGAATTTGCATATCTGAACCAAGAGGCTGGTTTCCAGCCAAATTATGCCAATTAGGTCTGTTGGCGTCAATAATTGTTAACATCATACTTAATACTTTGTCAAAGTCTAATAAGAATATGAATATCCCAATAGTAATAAATTCGTTGAAGTAAGAAAATGTTGGCGCAAAAAACAAAAAAAAACATCACAAACTAAATTGAATTGAGATAACAATAATGCTTGGCAAATTATATGAGGCCTATATGTGTGTAGAGAAGTAAAGAGATAATTAAGAAATAAAATCAGTCTAATATACATATCAGATGTGTCGGCTAAAGGCCTACTATTTTCGTAATTTAGTCGTCACCTGCGACGAAGAGAATTCAGGAAAATCTATGAACGGACGTTATACATTAACGCTCTTCAATAACAATAATAACATGCAATAATAAATAACGTCAAAATTCAACAAGATTTTCTCTTCTCACGCACGAATCAAGATTGAGGATCAACATAAGGTTTTGTTTTTGCGTTCATCATTGTTACATTTGATTTCAGATTCTCCTAGTCATCGCATGTCCTCTTAATTGAATGTTAATGTATGAATCTAGACGGGGCATTTGATAGTTCCGTACTCAAACCCAAGTGAAACGGCGACGAATACAAAGTAGAAGAGGAACATGGTGATGCCGAGAGCTTTGTTCATCTTCCAGCGGAAGCAAGCAATGCTCAGAACTACGAAGCACAGCATCCCGAAGAGTACTAGGACAGAACATGCCATCCCTGAGCTGCTCACCTGCACAGGCGTTCCAATAATTATTGTATACAACAACCACGGAAGCGGTAACCTGAAACAAAACAAAAAAAAATGGGCACGTGAGTTAAATGAATAAATTCTGTACATATTTTTTTATGGTACTGAATAATTGATCAAATTTATCAGATGATTAAATTTTCCTCTTAACAGGTTTATAAATTATATTATAAAATATTAAGCTCTTTTGATTATGGGAAAATATAGGATATTGAAGAAGGCATATCGCGACTTTCTATCTTCTACCAGCTTTCTAAAAAAACTAAGGAATGCTATTCCATGAAAGGTATTACATCTACTAAATCGGTTGCATAATACATTATATGACGGAGTCATGACAAAAGGTCGAAAAACGACTGAAATCAAAACTAGCATGCTACATAAACTTGCACACCATGAAGCTTGTGCGGCTTTGCCAATCATGAAGAAAAAAAAATTAGCTGAGGGGAAAATAAGCAGCTTTGAGCTTTATCCTCGCAACTCGCAAGTAGTTTGAGATTTGTGCCTCACTACTTTGCTATTATCGTTACCATGGATACTATCAATACGGTACATATACATTATCTTACAACATCATGCACATCATATCTAAAATCTCTGTCTGCATTGTATCTATCAGGCAGAATCCTAATACCGATAAATAATAATATCATACTAAAAAGAAAGATTAAACCCTTTATGCCACAGTCAACGAGGCAATGCACATTTTCTTATGTTATTTTACAGGGTAAAACAAACTCGATAAAAATAAAAGTAAAACAATTGAATTGGAGACATACCCGACGCAGATGTCGAAAATGTTCGAACCAACAGAAGAGGAAACGGCCATGTCTCCAAGCCCCTTCCTCGCCACAATAACCGAGGTTATCAAATCGGGGATCGAGGTTCCGGCAGCTAGAAAAGTCAGTCCCATCACCTAGATGTAAACCAGAACATCATTCAAAATTAAAATCAAAACTCGAGTATACTGAAAAGGAAATAACATCTGTATGATTCATTTTTTTTTCTTTTAGCTTCTAAAAAATAAAGAGAATAGTATTAAGATAAACAGGGATAAAATAAAAAGGGAATAAGGAGGGAATAGTATGATGGCTTAGAACTAGAAAGAAACGAATTTAATCTGAAATGCAAAATAAATCCCGCTCGTATCAG
Organism: Chydorus sphaericus; assembly: GCA_030141595.1. Classification (NCBI taxonomy): domain Eukaryota; kingdom Metazoa; phylum Arthropoda; class Branchiopoda; order Diplostraca; family Chydoridae; genus Chydorus; species Chydorus sphaericus. Next base: position 6,941,423 of record CM057929.1, on the reverse strand, counting down.
GGAAATTGATGGATCAATATTCTATTTTCTCGGAGGCGCAGGCTGCATCGCTCGAGCATATTATGGACGATGTGAAAAGTCATCGATCGTGAATCTCGCGCACACAAAACAAGCTATCTCGAACGGAGAGAGAGGATCGGGTGGCACTGATGGGCGCCTATATTACTACAGTATTCCGTATAAACTCGGCATTGCACCAAGATTGAAGAAACGACCACGAAAGCCGGAAGCGATAGCCATGCAATTACGTTCCTTTCCATGTTTCTCGTTCATCCACCACAGCCCATAACTCAATAAACTGAGGGTGTTTCCTGCTGCCGCTAGAACTTGCTGCATACAATTTCATAAGCACACAATGACTCTTATAGTCTCGAATGCTAGGCCCTTTGGACGACAAAATATAAACTTTCTTTTTCAAATGGATTGAGTTAGATACCCACTTTGTAAGGAAGACTATGAACCATGGTGACTTTGTCCTGTCCTGCCCTAACGTTTTGGGTATGAGTATGCCTCTCACTGTTCCTAGCTTCCTTCCTGCAGACATCGCGTCAAGTGCTAGCACTACTGGAGTACCATCACAGATCGTCGGACATCGCTAGTCATGACAATTTAAACAAAATATCCTTTTTCAGTGTTTAAAAGAGTGTGGATATGTCTTTTTCTTCATGATAATTACATAGCAAGTTGCTCAGCTTTTTAAAACTAATTTAGTAGGAATTCTTGGTTAGGTAGAAAATTTGATTTTTAAATGGGCACATTACAGGAAATGGAAAGTTCTGCTGCTTCTTGCTTTCTTGAAAGGACACAAAATAAACAAACTGAAGAAGAGTACGACAATTAAAAGATGTGGGGATAATATTATTACCAATTTGATTTATTTATCGAATGGTTCGAGACGACAAGATTAAAAGAACGATCATAATCATATAAGCATAATGTAAAATTCATACGTAATATCGAATTTTTCCTTAAAAAACCCATAAAATTGCCGAACCGATCATTTTCAAATAGCGAGAAATTGGAAACTATAATAGACACACCGTAGTAACTTATAGGTTATCAAGCAGCATGACAAAAGTCCATTGAGCAGTTTGACAACAAATTTTGTTTTGTCCATTGAATGCCCTTTTTCACATGTTATCGATAAGTAGAAATATAATGCAGTTTGTATTTTACCTCAGGTGGGATGTGGACTGTTTCACCGGTCAGGTTGGCCCACCAGACCATCAAATACGAATATGCAGCAATCCAAAGTATACTGCCCAGGAAGCTTACGACAAAGAATCGCTTCCCTAAAAATGGAAATGTATAAGAAACAGAGAAAGGAAAAGAAATGTTAAGAAAAGAAAATGAGGCAACGGTGAATCCATTCGTCTATTATTTGTCATTGGTGCGGGGCTCATCAATCGATTTAACAGTCTTCTTTCTTCTTGTTGTCCCAGCAACGTGACCTCAAAATAAAAGTCTATAAAATATACAGGACGTGTAGGTACTGTATGCAATGGCGAAATGAACATTCCTTCTTTTCCCTATTTTTTTCAGACCACGGTTTCTTCGGATCATAGTTAAGTCCCTGCGTATCGAGGTATGTTACTAAGAACAATCAAATGCGCAGGCTACCGTACCTAACATTTTCAGCATTATGCAAGAATATTTAGTTCTATTAGCCTCTATACAAAATGTGTGACATAGGAGGAGTTGTAATTGAAATACAAAAAAAAAATTCTAGGTGTATAAAACAACATATCTAATGTGACTCTTGCAGCGCCGTATTACATTAGTCAAACGGTATGACAATAAACGAGTATAAAAATAGAAGCTAGAAGCTATATGTGAGTACTGATTACTGAATAAATCGGTCTAGCAAGTCGTCGCTGCCAACATTTGTGGGTGGGGTTGGTTTAGTTGGTGCTCAAGTTAGTTTGATCCGGGATACCAGTTAACTTCATCCTAGTATCGTGCTAGCTATAAGCTTAATTCTTGTTTTTAGATTGATTAAATGGAAAGACTGATTCATTCATCCATTCAAACTGAAGATGAAAGACGTCTAGCCTATGATCTATACATGCCGCCCTTTCTACGCGTACTCTACAGAATTGCTCTTAAAAAAAAGCAAAGTAGAATAAGAATAAGCTAGATATAGGCTTCTTGGATTGATTCGTGTTGGCACCATTCGATCCATCAAGGGCGGCTGTCATTGCTGTTTGTAATGAGTTTTGTACTATTGTGGGTTCTAACGTAGCTCCTGCATCGTATTCGTACGACATGCGCGTTCTTATCGCTAACCCGAGCAGCATTCGGAATGAGGACGCAACATCAAGCTTCATGAATTCCTCCTTTCCTATAGTTCCCATCCTACCCATAACATCTCAAAGTCTATGTGCAGGACAATAAGTGCTATTTCCACACCAAAGCCAAAAGCATTGAAGGGGAAAAAAAGAAGAAAGGAGCTTCTCCTTCCCTCCACGGTAAAACTATAAGTCTACGAAGGAAGGGTAATGGGCTAAACAGCGCCAAACGTATAAAAGAGGCGCTCTTCCGATCTTGCTGTCTTTTTTTTTGTCGCTGTGCCACAAACTTATATCGTTCTCTGTCCTAGAAAGCTATAGGAGTAGCATTCCCCCCCCCCCCCCCCCCCCTTGAGATAGAAGAAATCAAGAAATGGCTACGAAACGACTTTTTGCTATAAAATATAGCCTAACCACGTTTTTTGTACGGCACCAAAATATTGTAGAGTAAAGAAGGGGGAAACTCTTTTCAATGCAATGATGGGTGCAAGCAGTAATGGGTTTGGACTGTATGCACTTACTTATATATGAGATTAAGAGTTCGACGAGCCTAAACACAAAAAGGATACTAAATAACGATGATGAAAATAAAAGAACAAGGAAATGCATTGTGATTGCCATGGTTACATCATCAAGTTAAACAGAGGAAGTAAAATGTAGCCCAGATAGATGTGTGCATAGTTGTGTCTCAGTATTTGCGTTGGTGCCATAATGAAATACCTTGCGGAGTACGCGTATCGGGAAGGGTCAACCACAGAGGCCACAGGATCGGTGCCAGGAAAATGTATGTTATCCTTTTTCGCCACCCTTCCGGCCAAGACAAATCAAGGGGTTTGCTGCCCTCATCGTCATCATCTCCACCGCCACCACCGCCACCATTCACCTGTGTCTGAACTGGTAGATCAACCAGGCCAGTAGAAGGCGCAATAACTGAGGCACCGTCCACGATGGCCGATACACCGGAAGCCGTTTTGGCAACGGTGACTGTCGAAGCAGAGTTCCCAATGGCTGCAGCAACTGCAGCTGTTGTCTCTGCATTTACGATCGTCTCAACGGGGGTGATTTCTCCACCAATTACCTGTCAATGATTCAAATTATTATCATTTCTGGATTTCGGAAAGTGCAATTTAATCAGTAATTTATTTATGTATGGATTTCGACCGCCTTTCGTAGTATATCATGTCTAATGGTAATTGAATGTAAAAAAGAATAATTCCAAAGAAATTTTCCCTCGTACTGTTTATCGGCCTCGTTCAGGTTTCAAGTTCAAGCTTCGAACTTTAAAATCATCATGAGCGAACCAGAAAATATTGCTGGGGAATGACTTTTAAAATTAAAAAAAATGCTTTCCCATGTGGTTACGATGATAAAAAGGGAAGCCACTGAAGAGAGAGACAAATCATTTATCCGTGTAGTGTACCTCTTCGATAGTCGGCTCACGTCCATTGGCCGCTACGGCTTGCTCCTTGGTAGCGTCCAGCAAAACTCGCAACGACGCGATGGCATGCAATTTGTTGGCTTTGTCGTCGACGTGACCTACGCGAGCAGTTTATTTTTGTTGTTTGATGTCGTCGTTCAACGAATGATGGCACGGGTAAAATAAGCGTCGAAGAAAAGTGTATAAAAAAGGGGAAAACATATATGAATATATTAGAATTCAGACGGGAAAATAACAACATATCCCGTTATCGCATGAAAGATATAAATCCATCAAGTGCTTGCCAGCACGGTATATTATTGACTCGAGCCTTGTATGTCTAATTTTTATTTGCGTGTTGCTTATTCAGTTTTAAAAGTAAACCAAGCACTATGAAATCATCGTCACATACTCAATCTACGAACATGCTCTTGTTATTTTACAAGAGGAGGAAAATCAATATATTAGGTTTGTTTAAAAAGAAAAGGGCATCAGAGCATTCAAAAAAAAAAAAAAAAAATGAAAAATGAGAATTATGTGTTAACTAATTGTGATGTGTCTGAGTATTCGCGAACATTACTAATTTAAATTTACAAAAAAGTCAATTAAAAAGATAATGATTGATAACTATTTACAAAGCGAAATTAAACTATAAATATATTTTTTCTCCTTTTCTTCATCACCTCAGCATTTTCTATAACCTACAACTGATTTCGTTAATTATACTTAAAAAAAATATGTCATAATTTATTACCTCCATCATGCATAGGATCAATGCTGTGAATCATCAATGTGAGAAGACCGTGACGGAACTTGGAACCACGGATACCGGCACTTGCCGCTCGACCTCTATCATTACTGGAAGCTCCCGCACCACCTTTGCATTTCAGACATGTTCTCATAACAAAGTAATCTTACTCTCAAAAGATTAACTCAGAAAATAACACAAAAATCATAGAACAAAATAATGAGCTATAGTGGGAGGTAGGAGGGGGAGGGGGAATAGTTCAATCATTGAACGTTACCAAATGTATTTGGTATATTGGTGGAGTAAATATTTTTCCTTTCTCCAGTCAAATTTTCAAAAAAAGCGAATTTTTATCACCATTTGGTTTCATGAAATTAAATTGTTTTAAATGTGAGCCTTCATGCAAGAGAATATGGAAAAAAATTGAACAAAGGAATGAAAGTGTTATCATTCTGCTGTTACGTTGTAGACTAATAATCCTCGATTTTCATTCCAATGCTGAAGATTTTTTAACAATTTTGTTTCATTAATATATTATGTACATTACGGAATAAAAGCTATTCATTTAGATGGATGAGTAATACATTATTATATATGTTGCTAAATGCTCACCAATGGCTATGGGTGGGAAAACGCCTGTCGTCCCCGAAGATCCACCACCGCTGCTCACCGACGCTTGACTCGGAGGGCCCACCGTTCGGTTGTTAGCCTGAAGTAGACAACGCCCACGAAAATTTAATTAAAGTTTTGTGTTCATGAATGACAAGTAAATGAAGTGTGGTTGGCCTAAGCATTTGAAGTTTCAGGGAGGATACAAAAAATACGATTCCCTATACCTTCCATATTTAGTTAGTACGTTTATACGATAGCTGACAACGAAAAAATAAAAGAAAAAAAAATAATAAGAAAAAAACTTGAAAAAAATCAATAGTGGAAAAATATTGACCCATACACTCCCTCTTGGTTTCTCCTCTCTTGTCTCTTTTTTTTCGCCCGTTGTGTTGTTGGCGTAGATATATGACTGTTACTTCCCGTGCGAGGAAAGGGTAAGGTCCGCGTGCTGCTCCTTTCCAATAGTATTGTTGGACTGGTAGGCAGCTAATCCTGCTATAGTGGCATAGATGTACAGTACAATACAGTACAGTCGGCTTGCGTATGCGAGTATCACGCCATGTCGTATAAGGAGAAACTTGGGCACAAGAGTAGTCAGTCGAGTTGGAGGCGGGGAGTTTCAATTTGAGGACTGCCAATGCGCTGCACGGAGGTCTCAAATATTACCAGCGGAGCACTCGAACTTTTCCTAAGCAAACCCCGTGTCGTAAGACTATTTATGAAGAATCGAGTACCCACTGCAAAACTACCAGAGGATACCAAAATCATGAGCGGTTCAGTAGGTATATCAGCACTTGGTACTCGATGCAGTCCTCGTTCATAGCTTGAGCAGGTCAAAGAGATGCCAAGTTCAAAGTCATCATTATCCTATCCTCTTTATTTTCCTCTCTAACTCTGACTCTCTCTGTCTCGACTCGCGAGTTGATTCGATAACCAAGTCAAAGGACGTGTCGATTCGTTTTACGCATCCTCGCACTCGAGAGAGTTGATGCTTCTGGATCCTTGCTTTACTTTCTCCGCTTTAATGACTAGAGCAGTAGCCGACATCCTCTCGTCCTCGGTAAGATAAAGTTGCATCGACAGCAGCAGCCGGAACACCGACGATTTCCTTCAACAGCCAGCGGATTCGTTGTGCAGTCATTGATTTGGATGTGCGTACGCGCGGACTGCACGCGAAAGCCCAATCAGCGCCTTGCTAGAGGCGAGTCGCTTCCTATACGACGGAGGTTCATGCCTCTCTGTCTTCCCGTGCGCGTCTTGACACATCACATTTCCTTTCAACTTTCTTTCATAATTTAGTTTTCTTTTCTTTTTATTGAGCTCCAGGATGGTGGGATTTAAGGCTGGTGGGGAGGAACGAGAGGCTAGAGAACGTTTCTTTTTTAATGTTTTTACTCCGGCCTTTAGACTCCCGCGCTAATCTTCCCTTCTCCAAAGATGAATTATGGGGATTTCTCTAATTTCTATCTTTCTTGAAAAAAATACTGGTTGTAAGTTGTAACTACACTCTGGGGTATGATATTGAGCACTCAAACGGATACGTATACGGATGGAGTGCGATCTTCTGACGGGTTATACGTATAAAGCATGTATGCCTCTGCGAATATGATGAAAAGGCCCATCCGCTCGTCCATAAAGACAGCTCATAAAAACATCTGCTAGCTTTTAGGAGACTAGCCGAGCCGGTATATAGCTGCCTACTGTTGTACAAGGAAGGTGGAGATCGATGAGTGTCTCTCCACACTACTCTTGCTGGAACCGTACTAGGCACGATGAAATAATGGCGTGCCGTGCACTACTCTTTGCCATGGATAAAGCTTGCTGACGAATTCCAGATGGACGGCTCGGTAGCGGCCACCGCTGGCGCACAGCAACTGATGGCCCTTTAGCATGTTTCTCGCCTCGCCAAGTGTGGTCACGTTATACCATCAGATTACTATACTCCTCTTTCCCGGTTTTTTCCCTTCCGCTGAACAATGTGTATTACGTGAACCGCCCCTTTTATATTCGCCTTCATGGCCGACATCATTCAGGGCAGTAAAGCGCATGAAACAAATTCCCCCTGCCGCTATTGACCTCCTCTATAATTTATTCGCTCTGCTGCACCCTGTACACGACCCTACGAAAAATGTCTTGAAGTGTGCTCTGCTGAAGAAAAAAAAACAACAACAGCGGCAACAAAACTCGACAAGAACAACAGTTGATGGATGACTCTGATAGCAGCAGCTCTTAATAATAGCTCACAAAAACCTTGCTTCTCATTCTAGCTCCTAGTGGCATAAAATCCATTCGAATTGCTTCCATGTAGCAGCTTTTGGTGGCCATTAAACACGTCATTTAATACTGTATGAATTAAATGTTATTCTTGAGGAGAACCAAAAATACACTCGAAATATGAAAAATAATGAAAATTGTAACAATACAAAACTTTAACATCAAAGAAGTATTCAAAAAGATAATTAAAGTATATTGTACGATTGAAATTTTCAGTAGAATAGCATTTTTTTTATCCTAGTAAGGAAACTAACTAAATTTAGCTGTAATCCATTTGGTGACCGTATAAAATATATATATGTTTGTAAAAGTTATGTGAATCCCAACCGTAATCAAACTAGTACGATTGAACAAAAAGGCAGCAGACAATAAGAGAACACGAAGATGACTTTCAAAACCATGTTTATGATTGTTTCAATTCAATACTTCGATGGTGCCATTGACTATTATTATTTTTTTATTTTAAAATGGAGTTAAAAACAAATGAAGCGTATACCGGGAAAAGATTTTACACCCACTTGTGATCGACCTTTTCCATACTTTTCTGATTTACTTGCTTAACAGCAGCTCTAACTCGAGCAGTTTTATGCGTTCTTGCTCTCATCTATTCTGAAGTTTTTCAATATGCACACTGAACATTAATGTTAGCAATGTTATGGAGTTGGATACCACTGGACAAAAGGATAGCGTAGTCTTTAACCATTGAAGATGGTGAGTCACCTCTTCTGCTTATTGTTGAATTGGATAATAATAGCCTAATATGACGATTACCTAAATACTACATTCATGGAGCTCGGTATGAAGCAAAAGAAGAGCACACAACCCCAATCTACTATTTACTCTGAGCATTAACGTAGTGTCCTTTCCAACATTCAGCCATCAATCGGTCGCCGGATCTAGTGCGTAACCAATTCTATGCAGTCCAGCTCAGTGATCATGCGTACCCAGTATCGATACTGTACGAGCTTTTTTAAATCCCACAATATATAGATATATAATAAATAAGACTGGCATATCGATCCGGCACTCCGATTCTGGATACACAAGAATAGTTAATCTTCTACCATATCCGTCTTTTAAAAGCTGAACATAGTTAACTGTACCGTACAGTACGTCTGTATATTACATCATTGTTGACTTTATCACTTTCAAATACTTTCCATATACTGTTTCAGTTATTTTTTGTTGGTTGATGAAAAAAACCCAAGAGACCCAATCAAGAATGATGAACCCTGGCAATTAAGGTTGAAATCTACTTCTATTGTAGAAAGGAGATAACAAAAGACCAGTGGATTCTATAGTACCTATATATTGCTTTGTTGCTACTGCTGCTGCTTGCTCAGCAAAGCAGGGAGACAGGGAGGACCAGCAAACGGACGTGTCGACTGCTGTCGGCCACCATCATCCGGCAGCAATAACATCAGCCAGGCTGCTGTTATAGATGACGCGGCAGAACGGGAGAACGCAGCAGCAGTCCATGGCTGGGATAAGCTGTGCAGTACCACTGCTGTCACAGCCGCCGGGCCACATTACGGCTGCTCACCACTCAGCTCAGCTCGTCGTTGAAATCGATCGATCCTGGGGGCCCGTCTTCTTGCACGGATATATATACTGCAGGTTCAGCTAGCTGTTCCCGTTTCCGCCAAGCAGACAATGCCAAAAGCTGGTGCACCGTCGTTCAATAAACCAAGGACAGCTACGACGGCACACGGCAGTGATTCTTGTGTTCATCCTTCTATCTCTTTCTCTCTCTACATTTCGCAATCACTGATACCAATTCACGCATTGTCTTCAAAATCTTCAATTTAAATTTTCTAATCACTTTTTAACGCCAACTTGTTTAATTTGCGGTTCATCGTATTTATTTAATGGATTACGGCTAGGCTGTTTGGTTAGTCTAGTTGGATAGTTTTTCTTCATCTGATGTAAATACAGAAATGGAAAACCCATCGAGGTCGTAATATTAAGATAATGTATTTTTGATATAGCTGGTGTCACATAAAAACGGAATGAGAAGAGCATCCAATTGGATTGTGCTTTTCTTCTTTTTTTGATGGAACATGGCCATAGAGCTTTGGCCATTTTTTTTATTATTAGATTTCTGGGCATAGAGAAAGAGCGTTGCTGAGTAATGCAGGCACTCGTCCGTAAGGCAGGGCCTTAACACGTAAAAGATAAATAATTTCCCGACATAATATCCTTTCTTCTTCCCATGGAACCCCAGAAAACGATATAAACATGCCGCCATCATATGGTATTTTCCCATCAGACGCACCTCTAGAAACCTTGTCACGGTGGAACCATCACTCCTCACCAGGAGAGTTAGCCGATAAAATCCCTCCCTCAATTGTGAAGAGTACTGGCAATATTGCGATCTAAAAAACCAACTGCTGAACGCTTCTAGGTAGTATGCTTATAATTCATGTCCTGAAGATTCGTTGCATTGTAGGCCACTTTGAAAAGTAAGAGTAGGAGCCCTTATTTGCTTGAACCCAGTTGAAGAGATACCCATAAGAGATCAAGGATAACTTGAGCACGACTTACGTTGTTTGAAGCGGACGTGTTGACCAAGTGATCCGTGCTCGAGATGCGTGGCATGGTGTTGCGATAGAGGAAGCGTTTAACAACCCGCTCTACGTCCTCATTCCAACGCATGAAGGAAACGTAGGCAGCGTAGAGGGAGAGGAGTAAGGCTGCCTCCCACCAAACAATTTTGTTGTCCATGAAGAAGAGGACAAGAGCGATGAGGCTGATACTGTAGAAGGTACAGTCGCGGAAGAGCGGCCACCACGTCAACGTAAGAATCGTCTTGCTGAAGAGGGCACACATGCCGATGACGAAGAGAATGTTGAAAACAGCTGATCCCACAATGGTTCCGATCCCGACGTCGTCAAAAGAAACGAAGACGCCAATAACGCTAGTGAAGAGTTCGGGTGCGCTACCACCGGCCGCCATGAAAGTAGCCCCAGCAACGTCATCTGGAATATTGAGCTTTTCGATGATGACGTCCAAGGATGGAACGAAAAACTCGTCGCAGACGATAGCAAGAGCTACAAACATGTAGACTACACCGGCCATGTGAAAGATGACGGCGCCGTGCTGCCTCTGTTCCTGTGTGAATAGATCTTCGGGAAACAGTGGTTGTGGTTTGCTCTCATTACCTGCAAGCCCATTTTTGCTTTCGTTTCCGCTGCTACTGACACTGCTTAAGGAGCGACCAACTCTCCGCCTCTCTTGATGATCATTCTCCATTGCATCATCATCTTTATCGGAAGACACGCCTTCTATCATGGTGGAGATGGAGGCAGCGGCCAACAGTTTGCGCTGTTCCGTCCTGCTCCTAGGTGGACCTCGTTTATTCACCGACGAAAAAGCCGATTGCTTCTGCTGCTCAAGCAACTGCTCCAATTTTTCCTTCTTCTCTCGTCCCACACGGATGTATTCTCCGATGTCACGAACTCCAAGTTCTGCAACGAAAACCACAGCATTTACTTCAATAGCGTACAGACTACAGGAAGTCGCAATCACAATACACTCAGGAAGTTACAGCAGGGATCCATTACGTATCGATCCGTGTGATGCAGAGAATTATTCGTTCTGACTATTGTCTGCAGTCCTGAAATACGGCGAAACATTTCAGGAGACTACCGCGGAATCGTCTTGAATACAATTTATGCTACAAATCATATCCTAATTTCCTACAAAGGCAAAATGTTTTTTTTAAGACCCTATCCTGTTAGCCACTACTGAGTTCGTATACCCCTGACATAGTTCGCTTCCCACCAGTCCCAGCCTCGTTTCCTTCCTTTTTAGCGAAGCTCTGCTTGTGCACGCGCGATCAATGCTTGCTGCGAGTCTTCCCTCCCACATCAGCCTCTCTCTTCCTCACTCTCTCTCCCCTTCTTTTTCTCTTCCTCCTCCTCCTCCTTTTTTTTTATTTTTTTATTTTTTTTATTTTCCCACCATTCTATATCCTTTCAAGCATGTTGGTTAGAAATAAACCTAAATCTTTTCCCTTTTATTTTCTAAATCCGACTAACAAAGGTATCAAACAGCCCAGTGAGTTGGTACAATCATCTGGTTTCATACAAAAGTGAACCGTATTTTGTTTTACAATTAAAGCCTAAAATAATGGGCGATACATCTTCTTTACTGTTTTAACGCTGAGTAACTAGAAGAAAAACATTTTATCGATTTTGCGCCCATTTATAAGATTGGAGTCCGATTGGCCGATTCTTTATTGATCTGATGCGTACCGTGCCACTTGGTTCTACTGAACACGATACATCGTATAATACAGTTTCAAAAACGTTTTCTGAAAATGGAGGTTTACATTGACCATTTTTAGGACAATGTTCCCATTGTGTTCAAATAAGATTAATAAGTTGGTTAATCAACCTACTTATTTGTTAAGTTTAAAAAAAATCAGTCATGTCCGCAACAGCGCTATTTTCAGTACGGTACTGATTCAGTCCTGAATATCTGATTAACGACTCATAAAAATACAAATACAGCACTGGACTTTACACATACAAGAGTATTATAGTAGGTACGGTATAGTAAACCGTTATTTTCTGTATTTTTTTTAAGTTCTCGGACAACGACGTTGCCACTTCGACGTATCATCTTATACCACAATAATTGTTTAGGTAACGAGAGTGTTGATTATTTTTCTAGCTTACTAATCAAAGCGGAAAGTCTGAGGGTAATATCAATTACGTTCATGACTTCCCGATACACTCCTAGCTTTTTGCTTTAGATGCATTAGAATCCCTGCAAAAGCTGATTTCATAGAACCTCGTTTGGTTATTTCAATACAAGTTTACCTTTGACTCTCATCTCCCAGTCGACGGGTTGGCCAACATTATGTTGAAATTCATGGATTTTCCCATCGTCAAATTGATTTTGGCTCCTGATGTACTGTGATGGAATTCTTTCTGAAGTTTTACCTCCACCGCGTGCGCCACGGACATCTTGACGTCGAGAGCCTGCGGATTCGTCTGCTGTCGAGGCCGTCAACGATGCTGTCGATGATGCTGCTGTCAACCCTTTGGCACCGATGTAACCATTCAAGTGAAGGAAACTGTACAGGCAAATGGCGTAAAGTAGGAGCGATGTACAGCTGATAATAAGAAAGTATGAGTCACGGCGAATATTGATGCCAGTTTTTAACCGCGATCGTACCAGGCGACCCATCGCCACACTCTGTGCTCCAAAAGAAGACTAAAGTCTTCTTTTGATTAGTAATGAACCAATGTGCACTTTATGTTATCTTCTGACTATCTTGATAAAACAGTGCGTTTATGAGGACCAAATTCGCCACACAGCAAGCATGGCTTCTGTGTGGTTCGTCTATGTCACTCGTCCGCCTAGATCAAGAGATCAGCGCCGACTGCTGCTAGATGTTAGTAGACTCGGAATTGAAGAACAGCCCAAGACCACACTATACCGTCTGCTTCTACCATCTAGTCCGCGCGTTCTCTCCGTTGCTCAGAATGCATGCGCATAGATTCAGCTAGTAGCTCTGCTACAGTTTTAATCGATATCACATCGACTCGCTTTTAATAGGTCAAATAAACTTCCTCATCAACCAACTATTTTCCATGATTTTCGTATCTTATACTAAAAATGGTATGGCGACAATGCTCCGACAGGGCACGAGTACGGTACAATTTCGACACAACACCGACGCCAAAAGTCGACTGTACACCGCACATAAGAGACAGCAAAATTCAAATTTTACACCGACAGAAGTCCAGCATCGGGCCTTCGAATCCATTCGTTCCGGATGAATACGTAAAACGATAACATAACAGTAAAATAAATTGTATAGTTAGTATCTGAAAGTTGCTTTAAGACAGTACGTAGTGCTCAGAAACCGGGGCAAGATTCACAATCATACCAGAAGTTAAACTGCACTATACGGTAGCGTACTTTTCCCTCCCGTATTTGCCATTTCATGTGCACTTATTGATTTGCCCTTTATTCATCAATTAATCCCTGTCGATTTTCTTTACATAAAAGGCTCGAACAATCTTAATTTATTATCTGTAGAGTTGGCAAGCTGAAGAATACACCACTTGTACCCACCAGACCACAACCGATTCTCAATTCTCATTGTCAATGACCATTGATCAAACAGAGATTTGTGTTTTTATAGAGGTTCCACCATAACGTTCATTGGCATTCATCATTCATCGTTCTCCTCACTTTTTACTTAGAGGGGCTATTGAGGAATATTCACTAAATTTTAAGAAGAAGCATTACCAGCGACCAAGATGGCGCGTTGCATCACAAGGCCAAATCAGGAAGCAAAGCTTCGGCTAGATCACCGTAACTGAGCCGAAGCGAGACCCAAGCGAGGCCCTGTCGTTGGTCTTGACTATATATATAAGCGCCGCACACTGTTATGTGCTGTGTAAACTTTTCTTTTCCTCTTTTTCTTCGTTCCTTCGTTTCCCGTAAAGAACGCAGGAAAATCGATAGAGGAAACGAACTCTGGCGAGAGCGAAGGAACTCGCTATTCTATAGTGAAAGTCGAGAGGGAAAAAGCTAAACGACGACCCGCTACTGAGATATAGCAAGCGTTCCGGCAAATAAAAGAAGCGCATGAATCGGAGCTACTGAAAATACTTCAATGTCGTTACCAGTCGGAAGTCCGGCGTGCTGCTACCATCCGTTGCGGGCTCGAAGCTCTAGAAGATGACGAAAGTGTAGTCATGTATGTATACGGTGCATCAATCTTGAAGGAACGATGTGATTTTCGAATATATTATCGGAAAAGTATGGCATTACTCTCATCCATTGTGTATTTGACATAGTCGTGAAAAAAAACTTAAGAACGTGTTTTATGAGTGTTTTGAATTTCTTTTTTAATGCTAGTAATTGTAAAATTTCATAATAGCCGTATCATAGCAAAGGCCTAATTACATAACGTAGGCCTACCAGCAACTGCTGGTAGATTATATTATTGCAAAAACTCATTCTAGAATTCATTTTCGTTGGGAAATCAGCTATGGAGAGCGGATTTTCGGGGTTTTACTACGATGTACTTTTGAAAATTGACTGCTATGCTCGACGCAACCGACTCATCTAGAAATATCTTATCTGAAGAAAAATGTTTTCTACTAAAACGTTTCATGCAAGAAATTATAATTTATTAGGCCTCGACTATTCGAATTGTTAGATTTAAATCTTAGCAAAATTAAGCCAGTCGTAATTTCATGTTGTTACCTTCTCTAGTTTAACTAAATTGCATAGCCAGGAAAGTCAGAAGTCCCAATTCCAATGAACTTTAAAACGTTTCGATAGCTACTAATATTCGTTTGGATCGCTAGAGAAGAATAAACATTTTCAGTTCCCCTTACACAGAAAAAAATGTAATTTTAAAATAACCAATACATTTTTAGAATGTAATGGGACTTATCAGTCTATATCCGCCACAAATACAGTTATATAACAATCAAGCTTGAAAGAAGGGTATAATGTGTTCATGTTGTATTTCGGATTTCCCGCCACTACATTAAAAGCTATTAAGTTTAACCTATTGTCCATCTAGTCTTAATAATGGCGATTAAGCAGCGGTAGTTTGGAGGTACTGAAATAAAATAACAATATAAAATAATAATTAAACTGATGAAAAACACATGTTTAATATTCCCATGACAACACATGCAATGAAAACTGAACCACACACACATCAGGACCAAAACAAAATATTGAGGGACATAAGAACACAAGCAAGTGCTACATATTGACTCTTTCTCTCTCCAATACGAGCACTTTTCCAAAACAGACCAAGAAATCTGCAAGATTAATGAAAATAAAAAATTAAATACAGTTATTCACTTCAACTTGCTTAGGTAGAAGATGGATTTTTTAAACAAATAAAACAAGCAATACAATTTTTTTTGTTCTCAAAATAATTACATTAAAACTTACCCAGTTTTATTTCGATCAAGAATGCTAGGAGCCAATGATCGTATGTATGCACAAGAACATATCAATAACAAAGTTATTGTGAGAAGACTCTGGAAGTTGAAAAGGGCTGACTGGATAAAAAAGGAAAGTTAACCATTTTATGCAGCACAGCAGTGATTGTAAGAGGAATTAAGTTCTTTAAATACCATGCTTAAATTTTTTTTGGGAATTAAGTGCTTTCCAAGTTAACCATCAAGAGATTTTCTTCCTAAAATTTAGAAAACATTTTGGTGATGTTTCTACTTTCTTTTCTATGATTGGCAAAGTTGAACTCACATTTAAACCCTGTAGCAGTGGGCTGTTCAAAGTGCATTAACAGATGTGGAAACTGAAACCATGTGTGGCAAATAGGTAAAATGAAGAACCAACTGGCAACTACATAGATTGGGATTCAATCAGTTGTCAAACAAGTTTAATATAAGCGACTAGCAGATATTTACTTGAGTTGGTTAAAACTTTTATTTCCGTCTTAGCGCCAAGGCTATGGTTTTCCAGGGACCTGACAACTTTAAAATTTACCACTATCAGAGGCTTTCAACTACGGAATCACCGACTCCCCGTGCCAACTATGAAAGAGTGACGTATGCAGTCAATACGGTATGACACGAAACAAATTATTAAACAAACCATAAGAAATCTTCAGTAGGACAGTAGATCTTCTCAAAGCTCACTGCTGGTCGCTGAATGGCGCTGCAAACGAAATATCGAATCTAAAGTTCAGTTAGTCATAGTCGTAGCCTCACAGGCGGTGAGTTTCGGCAGTTCCACACTGTTCCACGGAAAACGGAGTCCACTTCCACAGTTCCACGTTTAAGTGATTCCCAGTCAGGTCTACAAGCCTACAACTAAAATGTGCTGTACAGTACAGTCCCAGATGACCACACTCTATGACTCTATGTCTCAATAGCATTTTCTGCGTTTTGCCGTCTTCTAGACTCGAGAAAGAGAGAGGAGTAGGGTCTAGAATGACGCCATCTATTGATTGGCACAATTCATTCATATTTATAAAAAGGTGTTCATTCTAAAATGAATAATAAAATAAAATAATTCTTTAATTGCATTTGAATAAATATGATATGGAGTTTGTTCCATGTGAATTGAATCGAAGAAGGAATTTCCATTCGATCGAACCAAATGTAAAAAAAAAACCTTTCCATAGAAATATCTCTTGATAATTTAATTTGATTTAATTTAAAAGAGGCTAAAGAGGGGATAATTTAATTTACTTAAATAGAGGCTGGGCAGAAAAATTGTAATAACTCTTCATCCCTTGTTCATTCATTTTTCATTGATAGACTTAGACCTTGCCAGCCCACGACTTCATTTATACATAGGATAAAGGACCTACACTAGATGGCGTAGAAAAGAGAGCGGCGGCACAGTTTGAATTTAGAGGTGTTGACGGGTTTCAGATTCTGCAACGGCCGCCGGGCTTACAAGACTGCTGCATATTAACGGTCGTTAACAGTATCAGACGGAAGGCAAACAACACTTATTAACTACAATTATTTTAAGTAGTACTTCCTATTCCTACAGCTGGTTTTGTTGATAATCTGGTATGTTTGATTTGTTAGTGGTCCAGAAAGTTCGAAAGGAATTAGTTCATTTCTTCATTTTCATCAAAAAGTTTGCTTTCGTTCGAAAATGTCAAAAGGTACCCATTACTTTATTTTTGTTGCACTACCTAAGCCCTAAGTCATTATTGCCTTATTGTTTACTCATACTAGTTTCCTGTAAACAGGTTCCCCATTTGTAGGAAAGGTTTCTACACCTAAGTCTTGTTGGAGTGGTGCAGTGACAGTTAATCCCAGAGAAGAAGAAGTAAGGAAGATAGCTGGTTCAGTTCCCGATTATCTGAGTAATTGTGGGAAGAGTCGGAGCAAGAATGATTTGTTTGGATCTTGTGGTGGTTTATCAAAGTCAACATGGATGGCTAGTCCAAGTGCTGCTTTGCCAAAAAAGGTTGGCAGAGGACCCAATTCTGTTTTGGCAGAACTGAGGCATTCTTCTGACAGTCCGTCAAGAATTGTGACTCCAAACAAATTGCAAAACCGTTTGGCTAAAAACTCAGAATTTGGCAATGATTGCAAGCCAAGCACTCCTGAGATCTATTCTACTGCTCGGTTTATTGATACACCTCGGAGAAATGTAGCTATTGCGGGAGACCATAGACAGCTAGGTGTGGACAAGAGTAATCTAGTGGTTGCAGTCCGTGTTCGTCCTCTCAATTCAAGAGAAAATTCAGATCAAGACCAGAAGCAAGTGGTGTCTGTAAAGGAAAACCAAGTGAACATCATCACTAGTTATGGCCAGACCCACACCTTTTCCTATGATCACTGCTTTTCTTCTTGTTATCCTGAGGACCAGCAGTCAAATGATCAGGAAACAGTATACCAAAGCTTGGCTAGGCCTTTGCTTGATAAAGCTTTTGAAGGCTACAACACTTGCTTGTTTGCTTACGGGCAAACTGGCTCGGGCAAAAGTTATAGCGTGATGGGACCAATAGGTGTAGAGCATGACCTACACGAATCCGCCGGAATCGTTCCTCGATTTTGTCACGAATTGTTTTCAAAAGTGGAATCGCTGAAAGCAACTGAAAAAGATGCTGCCATTCAAGTTCACATAAGTTTCTTTGAAATTTATAAAGAGAAAATTCACGATCTTCTATGTCAGATAAAACCGACGTTAGGAAGTTTAAGAGTCCGAGAACATCCTCAAACGGTAAGTCATTTGATTTATCTTTTACTTATAAATTATAATGTTTTATGATAGTTGTAGAACCAACACCTATGCATTTGAATTAAAAAACGAGCATAATATTTTTTGACGATTAATTTCAGGGTCCTTACGTTGTGGATTTGTCACAGCATGCCGTAAACTCTTTCGATCAAGTCCAGCGCTGGCTTTTGATGGGAAACCGACAAAGGGCAACAGCTTCGACATCTGTTAACGAACGGAGTTCCCGATCCCATGCAATATTCACTATCACATTGATTCAGCGTACGTCTTTATAGCTTTAATTTAATTTACATGACAAATTTATATTTTAAATTTGAATTTGGAGGCAGAAGTGTAATTTTTAAATGCAACTGTGCATGTGCATGTTTAATTAATTCCATTGTTGCTATCCCAGGTATTGAAAAGGAAGTGGATGGTCAGTCACATGAAGTTACTATGACAAGTCGAATAAACTTTATCGATTTGGCTGGGAGCGAAAGGATTGCCTCTGTTAATTCAGTAGGTGATAGACGAGAAGAAGGCCTGACGATCAACCAATCGCTTCTCACGCTTGGTCGTGTTATTACTGCTTTGGCTGAACAAACGTTTGTTCCTTACAGGTATGTTTTTGATGCTTAATTTCCTTTTTTCTTCTTCTTCTTACATGCGCCATATCAACAACTATTTGGTGAATACTGTTGAAAAATTATCCCGATTTCTCGTTTCTACTCAACGAAATCAGGGAATCGGTGTTAACTTGGTTGCTGAAGGACAGTCTGGGCGGAGATTCCAAAACAGTGATGTTGGCCACCGTAAGCCCTTGTGCTGCACATGTTGAAGAGACGTTAGCTACCTTACGCTACGCTTGCCAGGTTAGTGACCATTTTGAAAATCACTCTCATCAACTTCCAAAAGTCATCCGCTTTTCTATCAATCAACAACAGGCTCGGACCATAATCAACACGGCACGAATCTGTGAAGATCCCAATGCTCGCCTCATTCGACATTTGCGAGAGCAGATTCGAATACTGGAAGAGCAGGTTATGGTGCAGGATAAGAGCGAAAACCAGTGTGCTCCTAGTGAGTCAATTATTTCTGGGAGCCATCCATCGTCATCAACCGCTCGACAAGTTGACGAACTGACCAGTGAAATTGAAAAACTGAAAGGTCGCCTTGCGGATTTGACGGAACAACAGCAGAATGTTGACCAGACATGGCACGAGAGGATTGCTGAAGCCGAAATGAAACGATCATCGGCTGAACGAGTCCTAGCCAGTTACGGACTTGTTGAAGCCAAAGATCCTTTACAGCCATGCTTAGTCAACGTCAATCAGGTTCAGTCAAATAGTGTCTTTTTAAAAGGGTTGATATGTGTATCTGATTAACAATCTTTTCTTTAACCATTGGTTTTCTGTTTCGTGCACTGAAGGATCCTTCTTTGTCTGGAACTCTATTCTTTCCTATCAAATCTGGCAAGAATTCGATTGGGCCTGCTACTTGTTCCTCGAATCCTCCAGAAATCCAGTTAAATGGTGTCATGATTGAAGAAGACCACTGTTGTATAGAAAATTCAGGAGGCATTTTGACTTTAACCGCACGTGGAGAAACTTACGTCAATGGACAACTGGTGGACAGTACTGGCCTCGTTGCTCTTCATCACGGGGATCGCGTGATCCTAGCTGGAACACATTTTTTCCATTTACATTATCCGACTGATAGTCGTAGAACAGTCTTGGAAACCAAGGTACGTAATCTAGTCATCCTGTGAAGATAAGAGTGGAATTTAAGTCATTATGTACAACTTTGGCGGCAGATTCCCGATTTTCAAACGGCTTGTGATGAACTCCGACGATCTCAAGACGAACGCTTGCAAGTTGCTGTCCGTGAAGCACAGGAAAAAACTCGTTCTCAGATGTTAACCGAAATTGAAGAGCTCCGTGACAAAGCATCGTTAGAAATATCCATGCAGAAACACAGCTACGAAGATGAAATCGCATCCCTCAATCGAGTACTTCAACAACAACAAAAATCTGATCTCTATTCTCCACCCCACACAGCCACATTCGCTACATCCAACGTAGTATCGGCGGAGGAGGTTGAAGCCATGTTACGAGACACCCAACAAAGGTTGACGCTCCCTTCCAAGGATCCCGATGTAATTATTATTTAAAACGTCATCTTTATGACTGTGAAAGAGTCATGAAATAATGACTGGTCACTTTGATTCCTTCCTATTTTTGGTTTATTTTTAATTTGTTTGCATCTTTAATCATACAGGAATCTACCTTTGTTATACATTCGATGATAAAGGAGGGAAATGCAATTTGCAAACGTTTTCAATCCCCTTACTCATTTAGCCGGAAGGATACGCTATCTGATAGAATGGAAACTGCCATACTTGTTCACGACAGAGACCGACAACTGATTCTGCACTGGAGCATCGAAACCATGAAAGAAAAGCTTCAAATTTTACGAGAGGCTATAGAAGAAGAGTCACCTTCTTTTCCATCACATATGCTGTTTGACCGTCGGGACGTATGGCGACCGGAAGATGAATCACCATTAACCCTTGTTGAAGCTACGATACGAGATAAGCTAGCACACTTGACTCAGAATCAAAGTGAATCCCATAATAGCTTCCTCGACGAAAGCCGATTTAGTATAGATTTATCCTCGAGACGTTCCAGTTTGCTCTGTAAATCTCCTCCTGTCACCAACTCCTGTTCTATCACCGCCGATGCTTGCAAAGAGCTCATCATGACATCTTTGCCCCATGATTGCCTTACTCGTACCTTCTGGTCTGCGTGCTTCTCTTTGAGGAATTCTTTGGCACATCCAGAACATACTTCCCGTTTCGCAGTCTTTGTTACAAGTCATACTTTTACGATAGTCTCCATGCTTCCTGGTGTGATTTCGCACATCAGTTCCCGGAAAGATATGCCTTCCGAACTTAAATCTGCTTGGTTTGAAACTGCTAGGGATCAAGGCCAGAAACTCCAAAATGCGATTGAGTTTGTTTTACAGGTAAGCCTTAAAGCCAATACTTATTTAATATTCCTTATTTTATTAGACGTTTCATGCCTTAAATTGTTTCGTATTCTATATTACCACTTAGGGCATCAAGCTAGATTCACAAGGACTCTTTGCTGAATGGGTTGCGCACGCTCAAAGCGCTCTTTCAGCCATATTAGTCCTCCTCTGTGAAGTGACCGTAGTCTTCGAAGCGAACATCGAAGGGCTAGAAGAGCTACCTCTTTCTGTAGCTATCACGGGTTACCTGTCGGCGCAGAAGAAAGTTCACCAGGCCGTTACTAACATAGCGGATGATGTTCGAATGAAAATCACTCAATTGCCCGACGAGAACTCGATTGATTCGATTACCGACAGTGTCGGTTCGAATTACTCCATCAATAACGGATGGCTAGTCAAGGCCTGCCATGATAGCATTACGCAAGTGCTCATCCTTCTCGAGCGATTATCTGATTGTATCCGGGTTCCAATTTGCCCGGTAGATTCCAATTGCCTTAATATGTCACACTTAAAATTTCACCAACGCATCGACGTCCTATTGCGCATTGGGAGCACAATCGAAAATGTATTGGCGTACTTGGAACACGCCGATATGAATCAAGTCAAAATTAGTGCCGCAGCTTTAGAAGTGCAAGTGACAACTTATGCCGACCAGATGGATGCTACAGGAGATGTATTTTTAGGTGATCTTTCTTTTGCCGTTGGAATGGTCCACAAGATCGTAGCCGAACGGAGAAGAATGTTAGTCTTAAGACGTGGTCGAGACATTTCCTACAGTCCTCTACCACCTCGGCTTTTGGCTTCTTCGCCTTCTCGGAAAAGGGCCTCAAGTGTTGAGGATGACGCTGGAGAAATTAATATCCCAGGTCCTTATGAGCAATCATCGGTATAATAGTCTTAATTTTTTTTACATCTTCAAAATTTTCATAATTTCTATTTTATCTTTCTTTAGAATTGTCAAGACGAAGATGGTGATGAATTTGTAGAAAATATGTTTATATCTTCTCTGGTGATTCAACGAGCCCTCCGATTTGAGGCCCCTACCAAATCCAGTCTGAAATCTGCATCTGTACTGCCACGATACAACGGGAAAAATGTTCGTTTTAACCTCTCAGATTTGACTGCTCACCAAGACTTCCTCGATTAATGAAATCATCACATTCAGTCTAGCTCCAAATAGAATCGAAACGCACTCCAGTTTTTATAAAACAAGTATCAAGATAGGAATGTTCAAAAGTTGTCATTTTTGCTATACGCTGTATAGTATATTATTATTCCGTTACGTCAATTAATAGTGTGTAACAATATATTGTTCCCCAATTGAAACGCCAGTAACTTTAATAATTTTTTAAAGAGAATACAGAAGGTACGTGTTGAAGTCAAGCTTGCTAAGGCTACACGATTGAATTGTAATTTGTTTAAATTAAAGAAAATTGTATGTTCTTCGCAGTCATAAGGAAAGAGAGGCGAACTTAAAAGGAGTTCAGGAATCGGCCAACTATTGCTCCTGCTTAACGTAGTGTACAGTACTTTAGCTGTTTGCATAAGTATGGTGAGCTTCCCGAATGCTATGCACCTCTTAGCGGACCGCCGCGGCAATGATTAATTCATGAATTGAGTACCAGATCCCGGTCAATATTTGTGTCAATGCAGCCACGGCGGCAAATAGCCCATCCAAACATGTTAAGCCTGTAACTGCCTGTAGACCACTAAATACAACAGGTAACGCCCCAACATATGTGGAAAAGGTTTACTGTAGTGTGAACGAATATTTTTATGCGGATTTCGGGTGATAGGGAAAAACGCAAAATTATTCACTATTGAGCATTTGAATCATATTATACATGACTTATTACTCAATTTGTTTAAATTATTTATTCATTCAAAGGCCTACAAAGCTACAGAAAAATTTAATTTTCATTCATATTAATCCTAGTGAATTTTGATTCACGTTTGCATAAACGTTTTTCTATGTGAAATGAATGCAATCCTGAACCCTCCTAGTTAATTACTTAGTTCAGAATCGTCGTTTGATTGGTTCACTCGTAAGGCCGCAACGTTTGCCAATCGCCATCTCCGCTGCGGCACTTTTCCGACTGTGCCTCTCCCATGGCTCTGTCTTATTTTTTCCCATCATGGGTGAACAAAGTATCAAACTGGCAACTCTGCAAGCATAGTTATCGTTGGGCATGATGGCGGATCCGCTTGAAAGTATTATTTTTAGTTTTTATTTTCAAATATGTTACGAAGATATTTATTTTGTAATAGTTCTAGCTAATACTTTACAGATTTAAATTCTTGTTTAGAGTGCACATTGCAATTGAAAATTATTTTGTAGATTTAGTACCTAGTCCAATGCAAATTCGAAGAACTTGAAAGGTCGAAGCCCTGTACGGTTTAGTCGTCGTCTTTTTTCTTATTTTATAAATAAAAACATACTTTTCTATTAGGTATTAGGTGCTAGCATTTTGTACAAGTCAAATTTATGAATTCTTTGCATACTGTACTAGCGTAATTAAAAAATTTAATGCTGGGTATATTAAATATCTAAAAAAAAAAAATTAATCTTCTGTATACTACTAATAAATACCACTTTAAATTTGATCAGAAGAATCAGCAGAGGCCCTGCTATCTTTCAAAAATGGTGGAATTCCTGCTAAAAGAGAATTGGATTTCGGAGATGACTCAGACCAAGGAAATGAGCCCATGACTTTGGGCCCTGAGATGTTTGGACTAAAACGGATCAGTGATGTAAACACTACCCAACCCACTAACAAGGGTAATGGCAGTACAGGTTCAAATCCTGTTGCACTTAACAGGAGAGGAGTTGTAAGTTAACTATTTTTTTTTTACTCATTACATTTAATTTACTAATTTAACCAAACATTAAATGTTTATTCAGCCTGCCAGAATAAGAAAGAAGAATCCTCTGTTTTATGATGATGAAACTATTGTTAATCAGTCAGTGAACAAATCTCCTAGGAAATCATCTAAAACCAGTGCACCTGGAAATGTAGTTATTGCTAATCAAGTAACAGCCCAACCTTCTCAAACCAAAGTGGTGAAAAAAGGTACCGTATCACATAATCAGTTTGAAATATTAATCATACTGAAGTTGTATTGCACAAATTTATTTACAGGCCAAACAAGATCAGCTCCTGGAAGTGCCTCTGCCACTCCAGAACGCCGCAACGCTGGGTCTAATTTTTCAACGCCCATTAAATCGGCAAGCAAAATACAGAAAGCCAAGTTGAAAAAGATGAAGATAAAACCTGCATTCAAGGTCCTTAACAACACTACTTGTTATGTACAATTTCACAGATTATCGGGCGCATTTATTTTTAAGGCTACTTTTCTCCAGTTTTCAAAATTTTAATTCCGCTACTAGTTGTAAACTTTATTGATAAACGTTCTAGTTTGGGACTTCATTTATTATGATCGGTTTTAATTCTGTTGCCTCTCTTTTTCTGTTTAGCTACCGGATAAGCAGCAAAAAAATGAAGGAGTGATTATGGGGCGTCGGGCTCGTGCTGCTGTAGCATCGGTTAGTGTTCCTCCAGCTGTAACTCCTTCCGTAGAACTGGAAGCTGAAGACCTGAAAAAGTTGGGCGTGCGTTTGCGCAACCTACTGAAATTACCCAAGGCTCATAAATGGGTGTGCTATGAGTGGTTTTACAGCAATTTGGACCAGTACGTGTTTTTTTTTTCTTAATTGTTTCTCAATTCCTTCTAAAAATTAACTTACTTTTTCCGTTTTAGGGCATTGTTTGAAGGAGACAATGACTTTACACTGTGTCTGAAGGAATCCTTCCCAAATCTGAAGATGAGACAGCTTACTCGATCCCAGTGGTGTACTATTCGCCGTTTAATGGGAAGACCCAGACGTTGTTCTCAGGTTCGATTTTAATATGGTTCAGAGTTATGATTCAAATATTATTAAATTCCTTGTAAAATTCTTTAGGCTTTTTTTAGCGAAGAACGAGGAGAACTTGCCAAAAAGCGACAAAAAATACGGTTGGTTCAACAACGGAAAGTGAGTGACATGGCCTCTCTGTGCCGCGACTTACCTGATCTAATTCCCATGCCACTAGTAATCGGAACGAAGGTGACGGCAAGACTACGTGAACCCCAGGTTGGTTAGTTTTTACTGTTGCTAATTAATATATTTATAATAAGTTATGTAAGGTGTAAAAGTGCTCCACAGAATTTCCCTATTTTAACGCAGCGATTTCGGGGAATAACGATATTGTTTTGCATGCCCCCTTTCAATATTAGTTCATAAAATGTTTTTAGGAAAATTCTCGGCTTATTTTTAGATCTTTTCTTTTCAAGACAAATTCTATTCAATTCCTTTTTTTCAGGATGGACTGTTTGTGGGCCAAATTGATGCTGTTGATACTTCCAATAACACTTATCGGATTACATTTGATCGTCAAGGACTGGGAACTCATTCTGTTCCCGACTATGAAGTTTTGGTATTTAAAGCTTCTCATGAAAAGTCTTCACTTTATTTCACCATATTGTTAATTCCCTTATACCTTTCAGTCGAACGATGTTGTGGATATGATTTCGATATCAAGTTTAGCCCAACGCTTCCGACCACGTCCTACAGTACTGCCACCATCATCTTCCTTAACATCTTCGACATCAACACCCATTCAACAACATTCAATCCATCAGTCGGTTCTATCGAGTGCAGGCCTTGCGACTCCTACCATTTCACTTGTTTCCTCAACAAGTGCGTCCCATACTTCATCTTCTCAAGCGGATTCCACGAATCTCGTAGGCGATCCTATTTTAGGAGGTTCTCCTCGTCCAGTTTTTACGTCGCAAGATACTGCTTTGGGCACCTTTCCCATGCATGTATTGACTCCAATTGTAAGCCTTATTTTCTTTAAACTTATCTTTCAGTTCACCGTGAAACGTTTGTTGAAGTGGAACTTACCGCGTCAAACTTTTTCCTAGGTGCGCTTGTCTAAAGTACTAAATTTCAAAAAGGAGAAAATAAGTGCCCTGAAAGATATGAACACGGAAGTAGAAAGGAGAGAATCTGTTGGAGAAGCCGTGGCTCCTGATTTTCAACGACGCTATGCTCGCACCATTCTAGATCTAGAGGAGCTCAATACGGAACTCAACAGCCTTTTAGTCAAGGTCAGGCAGCAATGTCAGGAGGTATCCAGCTTTGACACTTCTTTGACTTAAGTTGAATCATTTCTGACAATTCTCTTTTAATTGTATAAATTTTATCTAGATTGCCCCGGATTCTGAACATGGACTGTCTCCTCTTGCCGGCCCCGATAGTATCCGTCAGTTATGTTACCAAGAGGCTAGAGAACTAGTTGAAACGCAAATAGACTCTCGTAGTGGAACTCATCCGAATATAACATCAACTCCTATTTTGTCACTCGTAACAGGACTCACATCACTCATGCTTCAAATTAAAGTAATTTGTTTATCATATTTATAGAAAAGTTTCTTCCCAACAGTTATTGAATTAAAAATGCTTTATCCCCATTTTTAGTGTCTTGCGGAAAGTGAAAGAAACGCATATGAGCTGCAAGCTTTACACGATTCATTGGATGATTTACGTGCATCATTGGACAAATCGAATTTAACTTCCTTACGCAACCATGTTCTTGTCCACGTACAACATATTCAATCTGGACTCTGCAAGTTCAACAATTTGACATCATTCAACGGTCCCGAAGGTAGCACCTCCAATCTCGGAACAGCAACCAGGAATCTAACCACGATAGATAATGAAAACAATTAATGGCTACTCGGATTAATTCAAACCAAACAGGCTCTCCTTTGTTGATGCATGTCATCACCAGCCCTTTGGCAGTTTGTGGATATAGCCTAATGTACTGACTATCCATTTTCTATGCACTAAGCCCTGATTTGCAATCTTCATTGATTATCTTATATTAATCTCGACTCGAGGTTGGTTATGATATCGTATTGAAAATGTCATGAATGCGCTTTACAGTTTTTTAATTGTGAAACTAAGTGTCGACGGAATTACGTGGAATGAGGTGTGAGCGGGGAATGTTGAATTTCGTGGCAGTGTATTTTTTCGTTCATTTTAAAAAGTCTACATCTTAAATTCTTAATAACAGTAGCCTGTTGTGTTCCCATATATGTCTGTAAATGTATTTCTTTTTCTCTGCTTGAATGGATTACGCTATGCTTATGGTGAGTTAAAATTCGTCCACCAGCAGGATGCAAATGCCGTCTTTATCAGCGCTAAAACGGATTTCCTGTCTCGCTCAAAAAAGGTGCGTGTGCCCATCACTTTTTTTCTTGCGAGTTCTAGGTACCGTAGGTTGTACGTAAAAGAATTCGAATAGAAAGCAAATACATTATTATCAGATAACGGATTACAAGTCAACTTTTTTCTTTTATCAAAATTCTGATTTATGGGAACCTTACCAAATTCGAATTGTTATATAGGGGAGTGATTATAAATTTGAAAAGAAATGTGGCATACTCTGTAATAAGAAACATGGTGCTTTTATGTTTGAGTTGCGGTTTCGGGTCACCAAGCCTCTCGAGTCTTGGATAAAACGGCGCCGCTTTTTAAAAATTTCTTCCCCTGGAAATAGTTGCTACTTGCTGGTTGCTATGGACACCAAAGCAGACTAAACCAGCTGATATTATTAGCTGATGGTTCCTTTCTTCATGGACATGGTGATTAGGAGCTTGCCTCCAAATATTGATGTTGCGCCTTTTCGAATTTGTCTCCAATTCCATTTCACTTTTTGGGTTAGGACTTGCAGAAAAACTGTTAAAGATTTGATTCATACCATTTGAAATTGTGTATCACTATTCATTGGGTTACCTGTGCAAAAAGTCAGCAAGAAGTGAAACATGAAATTGATCGGTTCCATCGCGAGGAATTGGGCAGTAATATTTAACATAAATACTTATTAAAATATCTTTTAAATCGTTATGTGTGTTTGGAGTAAAGAGCCTTTACAAATTTATTTTTATATTCCAGGTAATCAAAAGACATGTTCCTATGATTAAGTTTCGAAAACCACCCAACAACAGTATGATTGAGAATGTTGATCATAGTCATGGTAAGGTCATTAAAGATAACTTACCTGTGAATAAATTGTGTATTCATTATTTGTTTCTTAATCATAATGCAGCACAAGCTCAACTTGTTCCTAATCACCCTGGAACTTCTGGCACCCCTCAAAACACAAATTTTGCTTCTTTTGTTTTGGAAGATTGGCAGTTAGCTGGGAAGTATAAAAGGAAAGCAATTACTGAAGAAGAAATCGGATACATCAATGTAAAGGAATTTATATTTTTTCATTTAATTAGGTCTAAATTAATTTATTTTTAACAATTTCAGAGAGGAGGCCCTCAATGACATAGCCAGGCCCCTTGAAAATCCGTTTGACTGATGTTAATGTAATGGATTAGTGTCATGTTCATTAAATTTTAGCCATCTCAAATACAACAAAATGCTGATGCATCCCGTCTTTCTGCTGCTTAGTGAATATAATATAAATTTGGTTGGATTGATGAATTATGAATGGTTCAGTCATATTATTAATGAAATTACTAGGAAGTAAGTACATCCAGCAATTAACTTAAAGCTGCTGGTATTAGTAGTGAATATCTCTAATCGAGACAACTAATAAGTAACTCCAATAACAATGAGCCCACGGCTGTTAAATCCGAGGTTAAATCTTCATCAGTTGAACAAAATGGGAAATGAATACCACGTAATTTTGCCACGGCTGAAGGAGAATAGTTAAGCTTTAAATATTATGGAGAATCGGAGGAAAATAGCTGAGTTAAAAAACAATCTGATAATGAACCCCTCGTTCGTAGTCTCTGAGAGATTGCGAACTCTTAAACGATTAGTTTATATAACAGCTAAGAACACCTCTTTGATATTGGTATGAGTTATGCAACAATAAATGCATAACGACTAAAAAGACACTTTGTAGAAATAATTTATTTCCGAAATTTTTAAAGAAGAAACTGAAACCCATGAGAAAAAGGGGTGTTGCTTCGAGAGATGGAAGCCTTAAACTACGGGTGTAACTTGACTCTTCCCACGTGTGGAAATCTATTTAAACCGGAAGTTTGCTATTTTTTTTTTGAAGGTGGGGGTGGGGGATGGGTGTGTGTGTCCCTTTGTAATTTACTATTTGAAGTGTTGAGTCACGGCTCACGACTCAGTACTGAACCGAAAGTGAAAGAAATGTGCTGGCTGCCGCCCGAAATAATGTTATACTTGTAAATTTTTTGATTGTTCTATTTCGAGAGAGAAACGAAACAGTTTGAGTAAACAGCCAACGATTTTGTTTAAAACTGTTCAACTGTCCCCGCAGGACTATTGCAAAAACATGTTAATATCAGATTTAAAGACTCGCTTAAGCGGTTTGAACAGAAGTGTCTCTTTTTGCTTGGGATTATCCATTCTAGTTGTGGCTGTAACTTTCAGCAACGAATTTGTTCAACTATTTTTCTCGTCACTTTTGTACCACTTTAAAGAGGTCCGTTGTGTACTTAAAAACAACTACGCCTTAATGGAAATTTCTCGACCAATGAGTGAATGTAGTATGTGCCAAGATGTCAGTGGGCCTATTGTGCTACTAAATGAAGCCGAATATACGGAAAAATTTTCACACCATGCGTATTCATCAGTGCCGATTTTAATCAAAGGAGCCGCAAGTCAGTAGCTCAATTCTTAATCCGACTTCAGAGTGTAATGATTTGAAATTCCTATGTGAAATTCTACTAGGACGAAATCTTAGATATTATGATAAAATAAAAAAAATAAAAAAAAGCCTTAATAGGATTTACTATACCTACAGTACGATTATTAAAACTGCGCTAAATTTTGGGACGATTTTCATGAAAATGAAAAAAAAATAATAACCAGAATTGGACTAAGACTAAGCAATGAACACGTTGTAATCGCTTCCGGTAATCATTTGACCTAGAATTGTGTTTTATTATTTTTTTTTATAAGCTCCTAAGAAAAGACTTTCAAACATTAGCTTTTTTTTAACGAAAAAAAAATCTTATCAATTAAATGATTACTTTAAATAGGATTTATATTCTGACCAGTTTGACCCTGTAAGCTTGATATTATTTGAAGGGTCTATAATTTCAAATTTTATTTCAGGGGATTGGCCTGCGATTAAATATTTCAGCTTTAGATTTTTTGCTGAACTGTATGCTGATGTCGGCCCTAGATGCTTACAGTTCTTCGGAAGAAGACTGCCAATTCCTACCATTCAAATCAGAGTTTATATCTTTGCACCAAGCATTTCACATGAAAACAGAAAAATCCTTCGTTAACCGCTCGTCGTGGTATATAGGATGGTAATAATGGCGCAATTGTATACAAATCATTGTTTTAAGATAACAATTTTTTTTTTTTTTCATTTTCAAAAGGAGTAACTGTCACCCTATAATCAGACAAATTTTGCGACGGTATTACTATCCAACAGATTTTCTCCCCTTTGGTTCAGAATCATCAGCTTTGGACTGGATATTTATGGGCTCCCCTGGTCCTGCAACTGCGATGCACGTAAATTAATGATCATAAAAATCATATTTTTGAATGTCTTCTTTTGAAAATAGCATTTACGCACCTAAATTCGTAACTCACATAATTTTGTCTTAAAACATTGCTTCAATAAATAATAGCAAGTCGCTAATATAAAATACTTTTATCATTAAATAGTTGGATTATGTTTTGCGACCATCTTGGCAGGCCCAGATAAGTGGAAAAAAGTTATGGATACTTAGCCCTCCTCCCGAGTGCGAATACATATGTTCAGGATTCAATATAACTGTAGAAAAAGGAGACGTTGGTAAGTTGATTTAAATTACTTTTACATGTATAATGACATGTTAAATGGTGAACCCTATCTGACGAGTTTCTTCTGTGTTCTTAATTTTCGATTAGTTTTCATCGATACGAACGAATGGTACCACGCTACTTTTGTAATTCCGGACGAAGATGGGCTCTCTATTTCAATTGGGTCCGAATACGATTAAATCGTAATTAAATAGAAAGTAAATTTTTTACAAAATGGTGGTATTTTATTACCTAAATTTATGTGGTATTACCAAAGTACTGTACATGATTAGTTATTTAAAAATACAGTTGGTTACATATGCGCAAAGCATATGCGTTGGCCATCAAGCAGATTTAGTCCCCCTCCCCTTGAACACACTATTATTCCCAATACTGAGCAAGGGGGCCGAAAAAAATTACTTTAATGTTAAATGTATATCAATTCACACATCCTTTATTAACTGCTGAGAGGCATCGTTAATAAATTCAAAAGTATCAAGAAAATTCCTTGGTTTATTTTTCACTTTGTCACTTTCTTTAGCACTTCAAGAGGCCATTGAAAGGTAGATTGAGATAGTTTTAACAATGGACAAGCCGAAACACAGTCATCAATGTGTTTTATACCAAAACACTAAAAATAATGCCATTTTCCTAAAATGGCTTCCTTGATTGCATCAACATACTGAGCAGGAACCCAGTAGATCCAATACCTTGATGCCTCAGTTGGTCCCAATTGGATTCCCTAATGCCAAAAGTAAATTATCGGAGCGTGCAATATACGTACGCTTTAAATAAAAACCTACAATCATATGATATTCTTCATGGCCTTCAATTGGTTCATTCACAACATTTTTTATTGAAGACATGCTGATTTTCTCAGTTCTTTCTTTTGTGCCTAAACATAAAAACAATGGATAAATTAATATGTGTGATTAAGTTTGAGATTTTAAACTATGGTGACAATCATAGTGAATAGTAGAAACCATACCAATCCAAATTTGATCATTTTCCATCTTGAATGTTAATCTCACTTTCCCTCCAGTTCGATTGACCATTCCACTAAGAGGGTGATGAGGCAGACCTTCCTATTACAAATAATAAAATCAAAAGATGTCAAAAGGAATTAAAAAAAATTATATCAATAAAAAAATAATAACATAGCAATAATGACCTGTACAATTAAAAACTATAAAAGCTGATTCTCAGCAAATATTCTTGGGTATAGGATATTCTATGTAAAGGAAGTATTATACTACCTTGATATTTTTTATACCAGGCATAACATCTTCAGGGATTCCTTTGTCCAACACTTTCTTGTGAGCCTTCTGTTGTGATAATGGTTCTTTGATATTAGTAGTTATTTTTGGCTTGTCCTCTGAAACCTTGGAAATTTAGCAAGAGTTGGTATGTAAAACAATAGTGTACACACACACACACACACAAATGTAAGCAAAATGTGTTTACTGCAGTTGTTGATGACTGAGAAAGTGCCAATACATCATCAAATGTTGATCCAACTACCAGTATCTTGGATCCTGCAACAACCCCTGCTTCTTTCAGTGACTTTTCATCCCGTGCCAACCCTTTCACCATAACTTTCTGCATTTCTCTTGGAACACCTGATAAAGTGAAGATAGTAAGTTGATGAGATTTAAAAAAAATTAACAGTCTGAAAGTGCATTGATGTACTAACCAATCACAGAATGTAAATGAGCTTTCAATTGTCCAATTGTAGAGTTGAGATCAAATCTTATGTCAAACTTCTGTTTGTTGAAGATAACTCGGAAATCACACATATCATTTTCCCCACTGATTGGTTTGGCAGAAGGCTCTGCTTCTGTCGTGGTTTCCATAATATCTGTAAAAAGGACAGTTGTTCAGTTACACATTATGAAACTGGTAGATACTTCAACAAGACTTGTTATGAGGTTTAATCTCACTTTTACTGATGGAAGAGTCCATGTATCATATGTATCAGTAGTGTATGATAATGTACCATTGGCATTTAGTGCATGGATCCTAGCTCGTATTATTTTAAATGGTACTATTCAGATTTTCATAATTGGATTAATTTAAGTCTTTTACAATAGAATCTTCATGTAAACTTGTACAAATCAAATTTTAGGTTGCGCTAACGTGTTCTCTTCTGTCACTTCTTTTCTTTTAAATTTTTTAAGTCTAAGATCTAAGAAGATTTTTGTTGCACGGCTGTGGTACTTGCAACCGTAGCAAATGAACTATTTACTTTACTAAACGCCATCTGTGCTTTTCAATAGAAACTGTGAAGCATGGCAATGATATCTCTCCGTCTCCAGCAGCGTTTTTTAACTGGTGGGGAAAATGCCTTCCCACCATGGGGGAGCGGAAAGGATCCAGTCATCCAGTCATCCAGGGGAAGAGCGGAGCGACTCACGATCAAATTTGTTACATGCAAGGAATAGGCATGGAATAGGTATTCCCGGGAGGACGTAAGGCATACCCGCAAAGGGAAAGAACGAGCAGCTGAGCCAAAGTTTGGGGAGGTGTAAAGATTCAGAACCATTTCTTTAGCTTAGCGGATTTCTTTAGCTTCCGGTCAACCCACTATTGCTCTTATATTCGTATCATGATACATTGCGGTCGAACCGTGTTTTTGATTTATATAGGAACTGTCATAAAATATTACTTATCAGGGCACCAGGGGCTTTCATACCATTCTTGTAGTTTAGAACATTTTTTCCGTGTATTATATTTTTGCACCCTCTTGGTAGCAATAATATTACAAAGAAGAATTGGGAATCATAGCAATTTAAGTTAACGTAAATAGATAAAAAATATAATAATTTAACATAAATGTCTCAATAAAATTGAACTTGAAAGAATTGCAATATTTTAAAGACATTTATAATTATATGGTAAACATGGAAAAGAAAGAAAAAGGACAAGATGATCCAAACTGATCCTGGCATTGACCCTTTTTTCCATGATGATATGCAGTAACATACTCATCGTGATACAATTCATCCGACATTCCGCAGGTGTCACAGGATGTTACGTTAGCATGGGTCGAGAATGGACGATCCATAAAATCACGACCCGTAATCCACCGACTGAAATCAGCTGCTCTTGGAGGACTATCGGAACATGAGCATGTGGACAGATTATATAAGAGAAAGGAAGATCTTAATTCAATAAGTACTATTTAAAAAAAAAACATTTAAAATACATACGTAAATAGGAGATTCAAAACATTTCCAAACAAGTCATTGTGTCCGATAGGTGCTTCAGCTAATTCGCAGATTGTTCGTTGAACGCAAGCCATACCGTCGATCCCAAAACTAAGAAAAAATAAATTCTATTTATTTTAAGAAAGGTTTTAAATAAGTAGAGGGGATAAAGACCTGGAAAGTAGAGATTCAATATTTTTATAGATGAAGCGGCGTTCTTCGTTTGCGCGTTCTTGCTCTTGCTGGTGAAATTGCCTTTCTATTTCATTATCCTGATCTTCGTCCGTTCGACCGTAGTAAGATGTAATTTGGTTATAAGTCGGAATGAAAAAACGAAAGGGCACTCTCATATTGTAAAAACCGAGTTGTGCTGCTAGCGCGGCAACTGGCATGGACAAGTCAAATGTTATGGTTATACTAGTGCCGGCTGGAAGGAGGATTACGGAACGTTTTTCTCTGGATTTTTTAGGTCCATTTTGGTCATTATCCTCTGCCTGATATTCTTCGACACCTTCCTTACACTTTACCATCGTCGTAAATAAAACTAAAAAAACTATGTTTGTTTTCAGTTGCATGCCGATATTAAGACGTTATGAACACCAGGGAATTCAACAGGGCACAACGATCGAGCCGCCGGTAACAAGGTTATATATGCTTTTGCTCCAACAAACCATGCCTCCAGTTTTGTCTGGAACGTTCCCATCAATGTAACGGAATCTTCCTAAAATTGTATTCATTTTATTTTCCGAATTCATTGAAATAAATATACGCAAGTCTTGTACGTAAATAACGGAGTAGTGCAACGAGTTTGCCGGTCACCGATATTTGCTTTGTGTGAAATGGGAAAAAAGAAAATACGAGCTTTAGAAGTTTCTAGTCTTGATTTTTCTATTTGTTCAAAAGAAAAATGGAACAGCACGAAAGACCGAAAATAAGCTTCGCTTTGTAACCCAGTTGACCAAAGTAAACTGTAAACAAAGATGACAACGGCAATGAACTTCCCTTAGGCTTTTAAATGTGCAGTGTATTTGAAATTCCCGGACGTAAAAATGCACATGGAAAGCATGTATATTTTTGTTTGGTACATAACTTATATCATCATATGAGTAGAAGGACAGGTAGACAAATGAGGTGAAACAGCTGAAAATAGAACAGCAGGCTATACGATTTGTATGCTCGACAGGCTAGCTCACGGATCTGGCTCCTTTTTTCGATACAATATATTATATTGGCATGAATTTCCCGGCTGTTTGAGGACCTAATCCGTGATATTAGCACTCACATCACACACGTTTTTAAATTGTCTGACCCGCGAACAATATGGCTAGGATTAAGCCCGTGGCTTAGAACTCTTTCTACCCTCAGTTGGCGATGATTTTCCAATTTTATCAGAAGATGTTTCCCGAATCAAAGAAGTAGGAAGACAGGCATGAGAAATAGGCCCAAGTGGGACTGGGAAACTGGATTGTATCCATCGCCGGTAATCAATAACATCGTCTGTTACCCGAATGATGCGCCCCAAAATACTATAATGAACAACATTCGAAATTAAATTTAAAAATAACGATAAATATAAAAAATTTAATTCGCTTACCTGTGAACATTTGGGTCATTTATATCCTTTCTCAGTGGATGAACAGCTTGGGTGAGAGTAATATAAGCAAATTCGAAAGCAGTCTTGACATGTAATGCTCCGTATGAACTACGACCAATATCGTTGGACGGATTTAACGGATCCTCTATACATAAGAGGGACGGGCGATAGCCATCGGACATGTGAAGTTGAATCTAGGAAAATAATTTATATTTAGTATACATACTTAATTTGAAACGAAAAACCAGGGGTGAGATTCTGAACGTAGACTTAAGTCAAGTTCCCGAAGGTGTCTGACTTGGCGCCAAGTCTACCATGTTATAAGTCACCTCAAGAGGTGACTTAGAGCTCGACTTAGCGCTAAGTCAGACTTAAAGAAGTTCAGAATCTCACCCCAGCTATATATTTTATTATAAGTATAAAAAAAACCTCATCTTTCGGAACATAACTTCCGCCATTTCGTATCCGAAGCGCCGTTTTAAGGTAATTAAAATGCCGTCCGTATAATTCTAAAAACTCGATAAGCAAAACTCCCAAATTGGCGTTAGGCTGTGTCGCTTCTGGTCGAGGATGCAGCTTAAAAAAAAAAGGGGATAAACAAAGTTAGTTACTTCAATAAAGATCTAGGAAAATTACGCTCACCTGAAGGAAACTAATTGTCATTAATATGAGACTGTATGAGCTAATTCCACCCGTGAACACCTCGTTGAGGTCACGCTGTAAAAGGAACTGTTTCAGAACAAATACAAGACGCTGAAGAGTTGGATATATTCCTAAAAACAAATGAAAATTGAAAAAAATG
The DNA here is from genome assembly GCA_030141595.1 of Chydorus sphaericus. Classification (NCBI taxonomy): domain Eukaryota; kingdom Metazoa; phylum Arthropoda; class Branchiopoda; order Diplostraca; family Chydoridae; genus Chydorus; species Chydorus sphaericus. The sequence continues at coordinate 6,904,919 of CM057929.1, read as the reverse complement.
TTCGCATACTAGAACTGGGTAACTTACGCTTAAAATGGCAGATCAATTCAGCACTTTTAACGCCATTATTTGTGTTGAAACCGATGTCCACTTTTACATCCGTAGCACGGTCAGTTAACTTAACAATCGGTACCTTAGAATTTTAATTAGTTAAAATAATTATCACTAACATACTGATACAAATCACAGACTTACAGAGGCTTTGTCAAGCACTTTTAGAGTATTTGGATCAGCTATACCCTTTTCCAATAAAGCTTTTTCCAGAGTATACAGAGGCAGTGCATCCCACTTCCCAAGGACTACAAGGTCAATATCACTGAGTAAAAGTGCAACAGTAATATTTAAGGGTGATGAAATAACATAATCTCACATTTACAATTCAAAGTCGAAAAGACAAACCTTGTGGGAAGATAAAGGCCTGTATAAAAAGACCCAAATATGTGGACACTAGCATGAGGCCAAATTTTCATTATAACTTCCTTGATTCCATTAACAACATTTAGCCTAACTTGATGTTCTTCAGGAGTTGGTGTCATGTATTGGAAGAAATCTTCTATCTCTTCATGGAGTCTATTCCAACAACCAGTAAATTTTTTAAATGTGTAGAAGGTGATTAGTGTATATAGATTCATACCCTATGATCCCTGAAGAATACTGCTTTCCATCTAAAAGCCAAGGACAGCCTTCATATTTTCCAATAAGTCTCTGTCTATGTTTGCTACTAAGACCAAGTCCTGTACTAGCCTTGTTTGAACCATCTCGTTTCCTTTTCAGTCCTTTGGAATGCCCACTATCTTCTAACAAAATGAATGATTCTGCTGCATGTGGACTAATGTTTGGTGACTGAGTCATTGAGGTAGAATTAAGGCTCTCAATTAAATTTTGCTCCTTTTCCCAGAGGTTTTGCCAAAAATTAAAAGCTTCTCCTAGTTGCTCGGGCTGCACCCAACCAAAAGCTGGATCCATAAAATTGATAAGAACTAGAGAATTAAGTATATGAATGATTCTTTAGTTATTTAGCAACATAAAACAGAAACATGGTTGATATCAAGATAGAACCTACCTAGTCCGATTGAATTAGAAGCACTTGCAAACTGGTACACCACGCACACGTGACCAATTGACACACAATGATAAGCAACGACTATTCGTTTGATCTAATGTCAATTAGATTCACCCTGAATGAACGAAAAATCAGGTGAGCACATTGATTTTGGACGAAAAATTGAAAATCTTCTGTCTCGATACAATATATTTACACACTACGAAAACAGAATTTAGGAATTTAATCAAGATTTACATTAAATAGAGGTGGATATTTAATTATCATACGGAAAAGGATCATAAGAGTACGTACTTACATACAAACTAAATCACGAGGCTCCGGCAGAACTTCATACAGAACTTGATATCTGCTTATCGACGCCAGTCACCATGTACAGTACAAATATGAACAATCTATGAGAAAAGGGTAAAGCAGTGTGACAATTCAGTGCCTGAAGGCCGGTTATACCCATACTCATGCCATTTCTCACCTTACGCTTCGATAATTGGCTCGTGGCTTGTTGATGTCTAGAGTTCGTTTCCTAAATTCTTCTCCCAGACGATGTTCGTCATGTTTCCACGGTTTTCACCCAATCACTTTAAAGATCTGCAGATTTTTAGTACTGAGTATTGTACAGTACAGTATCTACCACATAACACCCTATTCCATAAAACCATTGGGACCGTTATAGGGATACGCCCCGGCCTTTTAAATATCGTGTCCCATTCGCTTATGAGATCGGATGCCGAATGCCGGAAGCCCCGAGAGCGAGAGAGGATTCAGAAAAAAAAATACTTATTTTACCGCATGATCAACTGATAAAAAAAATGCTAATTCTGATTTAAAGATTAATTTAAGAGGGACTGCTAGATTCTACTGAACCAATTCCTTCGAAAGTACTTGAAAGTACTCCTCGAAAGTGATTGACCTACTATGAATAAATATCACCTAATATAAATATGTACGAAATATTTACGCACGTAAATAATCACATCCATATGCCTGCTGCTAACGCGAATAAAAACTTGGTTATGACCTGTTGAAAACCTAACGAGATAACCATGACATACCAATGAGAAAACATGACTCTTTCATAGTGAACGTTAAATATCTCAGATTTGTCAACACTTGACTTAGTAGGTATTATGTGTATTCATAACTTATAATTCATTATCTGTAATATTGCCGTAAATTGCAATTCCAACCATAGGCTGATGGGCAAAAACTTCCTCGTTCTTGACTTAGGAAAATATTTCGTCTAGATGTTCCCGCGAATGTAACAAACACATAATAGTCGACAGATAATGAGATAGAGATGAATGAATTGAATATTGATCGAAAACTTTACTTGATGACATAACTTAAATGCTTTAAGTGGGAGTAAGTTTTGCTGTAGCTTAAAATGAAGTTGGCTAAACTGTTCCGCTTTTGCTTGTTCTCAGTGCTGCAAAACGTCATCTCACGTGATTGAACCTCCCAAGACTATTAACACCACCGTTGAAGAGTCATTTACGATCCTAATAATACCGCCACACACCGGACACCTTATTCTGGCTTATTAAAGCCATTATTCTGACTTAAACCTTATTCAAGATTTTTTTTTGCATGGACGCCATTGGAGATTTTACCCCCGCCGATGAATAAGACTCCATATAATGTGTAGACGCCTATGACAAGGAATGGTTAATTCTTGCAGGGACGTAGAAGTCAATTTACAAACGCATCATTTTCTTGTGATGACTCCTCGTTCTAGTTTGAACTCAAATAATAACCATTTTTTTTTATATTGCCGACGCCAAAAAATGTATTCGCTTATTCGTATTTGCTACAACGAAAGAAGCTTGATACTCGAGGCTAATCCATAAAGAACGGCCACGCACGCAGTCATATGTAAGATGTAAAATAAAAAGGGCGGCTGACGTAATAATAAACCATTTTTAGTCCAGACAACTGGACAAAGATTTAAAAGTGAATTGACTAAATAAAATTTCTTTTAGAATCTACCTACCGTTAGCGAGATTTGGAATTTTTGTTAGCTACTATGGCGTAGTAAACGGTTAAGCAGGTAAGCAATCTACATTTATTAGTTATAATACGAAAGAAATGACTTGTGGTTTGGAAACGCCGAGTGTTTTATCTCTACCAAATGCGAATACATCTTACGGATTACTCAAGAGAAATTTAAAACATCATTCACATAAACGGAAATAATCTTAAATATTTTTGGAATGCATGAGAAACAATCAACGAGCTCTTTCAGCAGTGAATATAAGATAAAAAGATAAGATTGATTACTAGAAAGGAGATAGAGAGAATGATTGAATTACGACTAGTATCTTTAGGGAACAAAAAGAAAACACCAAATTTAAATTTCTGGGGAAGTCGCCATGCGGTATGATCTAATCTGTTCAAGACAAAGAAGAAAGGACCCAATTATTATAGGTAATAAAGGTGAATCACCTGATTCACTACAACAATTGATACCAGATTCAAATAACCTAACACTCTTCTAAATATAGGCCAAATATAGGCCATAATTTCCGCAAAATGGTTAAGACAAAAAACATGGGGCTTAACAGAAAAAAGAAGGATTTAAGAAGAGCCGTCAACGACAAAAGAGTAGTCGGAGAGAAGAAAACCCATCTAGAAATGGAAACCTTCAAAGCGTCAACAATCTATATCTATCCGGGCCCATCGTGACGACAATAACCTTGCTACACACAACTTTCTTCTTTACTTTTGCTATATTAGATGAATCGTTCAGTTTCCGTTGCTGAGTTCTTTCAAATCGTTCAAGAAACCTTCAGGAGTCAGAATGTGAGTGGAACCTGTAACAAAAGAGATAAAAAAAATTAACAGAATAGACAGAACTTGTGTTTACGTGGACCTACCGACGATAACTTCCCAGTTCTTAACTGCAGCTGTCACTTCGTAAGCTGATCGCATTTCGGAATAAGAAATCCCACCGACGACAAAGATGAAGATTCTTGGAACGTTTCTCACATTTTGTTGCGATTTATCCTTGTGCCAGTGGCCGTAATAGCGAGCACTAAGCGATAAAAATATTTAATTTTCAGACTCCTTAACAATATGTATGTTAGATACCTAGGAGGTGCATTTTTAGACACAGGAGCTGCAGGGCGTCCAGCCAAAAATGGAAAATGCCTCTGGTCTAATTTGTCTTCAAATTGCATCCTCGGCAATGTCTTTCAAAATGGGCGTCCAACGTGACATTTGGTACGTCTGCTCAGTGATGCGTTCCTTCCGAGTGATTTGATGGATTTTTTTGCGATTTCCCTACGTGCGACATGGAGTGGTATTACGACTGAGAAACACTACTTGAAAGTTGAAAGTATTATTAAAAAACTTACATCGACAATAACGTTGAGACCAAGGAGAGCGAGGTTGATTATAATACTTCGCTCATTGGCTGGAATCTGAGCGTGTTGGATAAGCTTGGTCAAATTTTCCTCCGAAATCCCATTCTTCGACAAAATGTAGAGCAAAATGATGCGAATTTTATCGTAGTTTGATACTTTAGTATCCAGCAAAATAGGGACAATATTCCTCATATGGTCCTTAATCTTTTCCCCCTCAGCGTCGGTGCCCATAGCCAAATCCTGTATCCAATAATAAGATTAACCAGTAAATTCACGAAAGAACGAAGTGATAACTATAGATGTGGTATAGTTACCTGTTCCACTTTGCACAGTTTGTCCACGTTTCCCTGATAGCATTTCATACAATCTTCAGCTAGGTGAAGATGAGGTTCCATATTTCGACAATTCTTTCTGATATTGTGGCATTTTCTTTATCATTTGAGACAAATCTCTCATCGAAGATTTATCAGAGGCTGGCATACGTTTCGATTCAGTAAACTTTTTCATGTTCTTCGTAACGTTACTAAAAATATTAAATTTTTTCAGAAATCGGAATTTAGTGTAGTTAAAAAACTAATGTAATAGTTAAAGAAAATAAGAAGCAGCCAAACTTACGTGGATACCACGGCAATGTGCTGGTGGCGTAGTTCAACCCACAAATCATCGTTTTCATCAAGTAAAACTTCTTTTTCCGGTCCATTAGCAGTATTTTTCGTACCTGTCGATTAAATTAAATTTAAGTCAAAAGGAAATGGAAGAAAACATAACAAAAAGCTTAAAGCGGAAATAATAAGAAAAGAAAACTACTTGTAGACATCGTTTTCTATTGGAAGAAGGTCATATGCCATCGCTTGCAAAGTGAGCTCATGAAGCAAGGAGAGACGCAGTCAAATCCACGATCAAGAATTATAAGCTGTGAGCGCGCTTTTTCCGGGCCTGTTCATCGAAATGATTATGTATCGGGAATACAGCGAGAACTTTTTTAGCAATAAAAATACCTTCACCCATCGTAGGCTCATCAGCTTTATAAGCGTTAAGTTTTTGCTGAACTAGTTGTGCTATTTCAGCATTCCTTTCATGATCCCTGCAAAATTGCGAAAATTAAGAAATTTGGAGGAAGAGAACAGATTGGCTGTAAACTTACACTCGATAGCGAATTATGGGATATTCGCCCAACGTTGCGCACAAAGTAGCAATCTGTTCTGCAGTACGTTCCATTTCTGCCGTTCGCCCTTGTGATTTTGTGGATTGTAGTAATATTGAAAAGCATCACGGTTGTCCAAAGAGAAGACCTAGGAGAAATTTAGGTTAGATCATTTCATAAGGATTACAGTTGACAATTCATATTTCCCCTGAAAGGAATTGTATTCAAGCAATGATACGTAAACATTAGTTAGCTACCTGGGACTCGTATGGGAGAAACGCTATGTTAATTTCTTTCAAAGTTTTAATAACTTCGATACTTGGTGCTTGCAAACTTCATTAAACAATTCTTCAGCACATGCTATGCAATTTAAAGAAGTAAGAACCTTTGTAAGAAAATTATTACACCACCTAATACTTATCATATGAATACCTTCAGTGAAATACACATGTGCACATTTGTACTTTGCACGGCTAGGGGAAAGAAAGTCATTCATCAAACCAGTACAGAACTGTCACAAGGAGTGATTAGATAGATTGCTTCCATAGCTGGGAGAGGTTCACGCTTTTTATTCAGGTCTTCCACCACTGTTAAAAAGATTTAAGAAAATATTTCTTTACAAATTCTGGATCTGAAAAAAAAACACACAATCATAAACAAGCTGATCCATACATGTGATTCCTTCAGATGCAATTTCATTGCATCTTGCACACAGGCTGAAACCATCCTCATGGATAGCTGGTCAACTAGTAGAATCCGCCAGTCTAGACCCTGGGCTCCAGTCCCAGTGGTCTTTCGATTAGATCTTATAACCTCTTGCATGATTTCTAAAGAAAAACACAATGTAAAATTGTCTTAAGTATTTATTCATTTTAAGTATAGATAAGAACTCTTTTGCATTTTCAATCTGCCCTTCATAAAATTAGAAAAAATCTAGCACCTCCTTTGCTAATAGCTTATAAAACCTCCAATTTATCATATACTACATTTTAGAGTAAGCAAAAAATAAAATCTGACAACATTATTGATTTCTAAACCTGTCCTACATTTTAGTTGAATAAAACTGTATAAATATAATGCATAAGCAGACTAAGAAGTTCAAAAATCTAAAAAAACTAAATCAAAGGTTCTTAGGGAGGAATGACGTCACAGACCGGATCGATAAATGATCACTGTGGCCAATGTCAGTATTCTACGGACTACAACAGTTCCTTTGAAGAAATGTCTTTCCAGTCTTAAGAGACATAAATTATAGTCACAAATACTCAATTATGCTATTTATAATCCTGAAAAGTGTAATTACTTTGTCCAACAGTCGCTTTTAAACGCCATTTGCAGAAGAATAGTAGAATAATAAATACACAACGATAACTTCAGTCTGCACTAGGCGTCTGTAACTCTACAACAACAGAAAAGTTAACATACTCGGGGTCTCAGAGTCTCAGACCCCTTCATGGCCGACTTGACGAACCGGTGGTCGACGTATAGGTGTTACTGCCGCCCTGTACAGGCCCTGTATCGGTAAGCGACTGA
>CM057929.1:6690078-6897317 GCA_030141595.1 Chydorus sphaericus | reverse complement strand
TTAAAGAAAGAAAGGAAAAGACAAAGTCATTTAAGCCATTTTTAAACAAACATCCAAGTTTGAACATGATCTGATATTCAATTAGCTATAGAATCGGTCATAAATAGTTTTGAGGCGCGTTCTTCCTGGGGTTTTATCCAAGAGATGAAAGAAGAATGTGTTCCTCAATCAACCCTTTTCCTATAAAATTGTCTTTATCATCACACCACTCTCGCCTTCAGAGTGCGTTTGCTGCATAGGTTTAGAGATTCCGACCGTCGATTATTCTCCATCTATTTTAGGACCGCGTTGATGTCGTTGATTATTACAGGTGCAATTTGACCCGGGAACCTCCATCTAATGCGCCGCCCTTTTATTCGACATTCATTCTTAGAGTGGAAAGAAGAAAACAGCTCTTCTTTTTTCTCTGATACTGTTTTTATTTGGAACGACTTGAGAGAGCCTTAAAATTTCGCAAGAATGACATCCGAGGATAAAGATAGAAAATGAGTCCATTTTTCCTCTTCAATCCAAGTTCTTCCGCCCGTCCATCCGTCTCCCTTTTTCCGTATAACTAGCCTCAGGGCAAAAAAATTCCTGTTTGGTATGAGCTGTCCAAACTCCTCCCTTATCGTGTTTCCCTCTCTTTCTTCGCGTCTCTTTCCTTCTCTTTTTTAGTTTCTCTTTCCTCTTTCTTGCTTCATTCTCACGACTTACCTGTGATCTTCCAGTCGTTGCCGTTGAAGTCGGGTTGCGGCACATCCACTTCATCTCCTCAACTGCCGATGGCGTGCACTTGCTGGACGGCGGGCGCTCGTTTATAAATCATCTGTTTGATCAGCTGATGAGTTTGGAGCGAGGGTATTCTCCATTCCCCTTCTAATGCCGATGCCCCTGCTGATGCTCATCGAAACGCCCCTCAGCACAAAAAAAAATACTAAAGGGAAATAAAATAAAATATAAACTGCTCCAAGCCTCCAAGAGAGCAGTTCATTATTTCCATTAATTAGCTTTCCTCGTCTCGTTCCATCTCTTTGTCTAGTATCAATATTTGTTAGGAGAAGATAAGTTTCTTATGAATATCTCACAATAGAGAAGAAAGGATGCAAGGTTGGAATGATATCCATTCCAGCAAGCATAGGTAGGTATGCGAGATAAATTCTATACGTAAGACTTCTCCATAATTTGCATTGACACGGGACCATAGGAAACGGTTCCATTGGATGTGGTCGTCTCTCGCACATCTCTTCCTCTTTCCAGCAGTCGTCGTCTTCAATTATTATTCCACTATGAATAATTTTCCCGCCATACAAGGCTGCAAGCGAGCTCGCGCGACTGCATTTGTATTCAAATTTCGTCGTTTTGAACGCATCAACACCGAGACTCCCTTCGTGTGCAGCTCTTATGAGACGATGGCAAAGTCCAATCAAGTCATAAAGATAGCAGCCGACGCCACATGTACTCTATTCAAAATAAATTTAGCTTATATAAAAATAAAATTTAAAAAAATAGAGAATCGAACCAAGCAGACATGAAAAGATCGCGTCAAACTAGTTACCAAGAGATTTGGGTTTACACAAAACCTACTAGGTACTGTATACAGCAACGAGGTGCTGTTAATCAAACACTATATCTTACTATATCGGTATGCCACATTGCAATAAGCAGCTAAATATCAGACAAATATATTCTCATGACTTCAATGATTTTTTTCCATTTCATAATAAACCATTACACAAGGTAAATATATTTTATTTGTTAGTTTGTTTAATCGCTTCTTGTTTTGATCTTTTTCTTCTTTGTCGGATGAGAAATATTCATTATTTGTTAAAGCAGAAGAGGGAAGAAAAAGTGTGAGAAGAAAAGGAAAGAAAAGCCTAATAAGGCAAGAGCCCCCTTCATTTAAATAGGCCAGGGATCCGTTACGATAATGAGCGTCGAGCTCGCAGCGTGCACACAGCACCAACCAATTGGGAATTATTTTGAATAAATATTGAAAGAAGGCCAGCTCTAAACAAAGAACAGGGTTCTTCTCCATTATCATTATCTTCCTCTCACTCACGTTGTCTAATTGGATTATATGAGAACGACTTGCGAGTTGCATAATGGTTACAAAGGTTATTACTGGCAAAAGACGTTAGAGAAACACGCCATGTGTCTTTGCTGTCGACAAGATTTGATCCATCTGACCTTTTTTTGGAAAAAAGGCCACAGTAGAAGAAACATGTTCATGGTTTAAGAAAAATAAAATAATTCTCTTTATACTGTAGGTAATGATATTCCCAGCTCTCGTTCCAACTGAAACCCTCAATAGACCGTAGAGACTCGGAGACTGCCATCCTTGTCGTGACCGCAAAAACGAACAACTCAACAGCTCTGTAATCGTGGCTCTACATTTTCGACGAATGAGAGATACAGGAAAAGAGGTAACGTACATTTCCGTTATTTCTCTCATCAAACTTTGTTCATTTAAATAAAATAGAAATATGTTCCGATACCATGCCAAATTCTGTTCGGGATGATCTTTTCGGTTTGTAGTAAAAAAAAGAATCTGATGTCCCATAGTCCAGTCTTTTTCTCGACACCTCTCAACCAGCTGATAATAATATTTGTCTTATCATAATTCCCCCCCCCCCTTTTAGGTTGTATATTTATAGGAAGAAACATATCCGGAGGGAAGGGGGAAATGAAAGAAATGAGAGCCTTATTAAAGGACATAACAATAGAAAGTAATACAGATAGCAAGTCTTGCCGTCGTCGTCGTTCTTTCTTCTTTTTTTTATATTCTTTTTGGTTTTCTTTCGTTGGTATTTTCCTATCCTGAAGGTAGGGGTCGACGCGCTGACTTTTTTGTTGTTTTCTGTTGGGTTATATTCTTTACTCCTTCAAAAGTATCACAGTGTAGCGAGCTCGACGGAGGAAAGCATTTACCACCCTTTTAGTTCCGCCCAGCTCTCCTTAGATCCGCGGAGCCGGATGAGGTGCGTTAAAGTGTATCCGAAAATTCTCGCCACAGCAGGGATCTACACAATTAGTAGATCATCATTATACACACAATGATGACGAAGACGGTATCATGATGGTATTCTATACCTTATAAAAAAGAGCGATCAGACTGAAGAAAAGAATAGAGAAAAAAATCATTATATTATTGAGGGCTTGACGGCGTTAAACCGCTCGCGCCTCTGTCTCACAAAAAATTGCATTCTTTTTTATTAAAAAGACGACGAAGGAAAAGAAAGGAGCAACACAATAGAAGTATATTTTCCTCTTGGTTCATAATATTCACCGTGCTCTGATAATTCTAAACATTATTTCCTGCAGCATCGTCGGCTGATTTACGATCGTGCACTTGTACTCGACACATAAGTATCATTCATCATGCAATGACATTCGAATTATAAAATGCTGATGAGTCGGTATACAGGTGCCGGTGCATAGCACGGAAATGAAACCAACAACTTCATTCTCAGAGTACCGTGCAGCCAATTAAAAACGAAACAAAAAAAAACTGCCCGAATCAACGAGGCTATTTCGTTTTCATGGGGTTATGCCTTTTCCTTAATTGGGTGTATCCACACACTTAAATTACACTTAAAATCGTGAATGCTACATTAACAGAAAAGGAATAGGAACAGCTGGATGGAAGGAGTCGTTATGCGGATGGAGCCATAATTCGTGTATACTAGTGACAGGGAGGATTTGTTACTTTTACCATTTTTTCGTGAACTAACGCGTAAGGTGCACACCTATTTACCAATTCATCATTTGTCGAAGAAAGAGCCTCGCTAGAATTCCTTCAGGAGTATAACTGTATAGGGGAAAATCGACCACAAAATGGGGGAAAGAGAACCAGACAAGAGTCTAATCAAAACCGCAAAAACTGCAATATGTACAGTACAACATCTCACAAAACAAAGGCTTTAAAAAAAACAAACACCTTAATCAAATAATAATAGTAAAATAAAAATACGTGCCGTAAAAAAGATTGGGCGAGACGCACCGGTAATACGATTCCTCTTGTTTTCAAGAAACTCACAGTACTCTTTCACCAGGTGAAACAGTCGGTCCATTTTGGTGGAACGAGAAATTCGATTTGAAAAGGTTTATTTCTTTGTACCTAGATTATCATCACTGAAAGCTGTAGGAAAGAAATAGGAGTCGCATATTGTACTGCACTAGCTGTTGTTACTTAAAAAATGAAAACTCTAGAACGAAGTGAAATGAAACATGAGTTCATTTCTGCATTATCAACGAACCAGTGAGCCCTGTCATATCGAATTTCCTTCCTTCTTACACTATGGTGTAATTTCTTATTACATAGTATCATCACATGTCTTTGATTCTATAAGTAAAAGCAGCTATCTTGAAGCTGGCAATATAGTAATTTAATCAATATATCACACAGTACCTGCAGTCCAAAACGTGCCCATGGCAGCAGCCGCAGCATAGATAAATAAAAAATAATAAAAAACTATTCTACTGATGAAGATAAAGAGCTGTTCAGTCTCTTCTTCTCATTCCGGCTCGCATGTTCAACACAAAAACGAAGAAATGGAAGGTAAGGGAAAATCCGTTACCTGAATTGCGCCGGCTCTACGAACACTGCTTACACTTACTCCTAGACGCTGTCACACGAATATACCTTGTTCCTTTTGACAGTGACGGCTTCGTCGTCTTGAGAATATCTTCATACAACAATAAATACATTCTTAGGGGTCTGACCTCTTCTAGTCTTGTCTAGGAAAGGAAGGCGGACAGTGATGCAAGCACATGCATTTACCGACAACTACTACATACGAATAGATCATCTTGTCAGGTAAGAAGAAAAACACAGGCCGTGTTTGTTGTGGAGGTTGAGTGACAGGAACAACGAAATCCCACTTTCATCATCTTGAAGTCTGTTTCTGTTTCCATAATAGAAAATCAACACAAGAAGTACATCGTTTCGAGTTCCAAGTCTAATTATTTTCACATTTTGCGGCAAACCGCACTTTTTATTACGTTGTACCTATTTCAGTCTGGAAATCTAAGAGGTGTTTGATCTCAGCGTAAAACAAACCTAACGGATGAATTGTTGCGGAACGTTGATATAATAATCGTGCTACCCTGTCACAGTGAAGGGCTTTAATATCGGTAATACCGTTGCGTGCTGACGCTATACGTATGAGATATCAAAGGTTAGTTTTTTTGACAATGTTTCTACAGATGCACGTTTGCCTGACTTCCTTCGGCTTGGTGAAGTCGCTCGAGAAAGAGAGAGAATGAGGGGGAGAGAGAACACTTAGCGCCCTAGGTAGAATGTGAGGCTGTGAATCGACTTTGGAGAGAGAAAAAAACCAATCAGAGGTTGTAAAAATTCGTTTGAAAGCCACAGAGTGAATGTTCATCCGCACTCATGTGTGGGTTCTTATACAACTTCTGACACCTACAACACGGAAATTCAAATCAATATAAAATGCTTATGTGACCCTTCTTTTTAAGATATCGATTGAAACTCTTTTGAAAGTCCTACCATTTTTATATGCCCTAAAGCATTTTTCCTTGTTTTACTCTTCTCAAAAAGATATTAGGAGACCTGTGAAAGTATTTTTTTCTCACACTCTTTTTTGGTCTTTCTAAAGAAGAAAGTAGGGTTCATTTAAAGAGGAAAAAGAGATTAACCTCCTCCCCCTCTAAATGGACTCGTTCCTAAAAATTGAATATCGTTTGGATAGTGGAATAAAATAAATAAATGCAAGATCAATTTTATTTTTATTTACTTTTTAAGAGCAATAACACTCTGAATATATGTATATATATATATTTATATATATAAAGACGACAAAACTTTTTGCACAATCATACGGACATTCAAACATATAAAGGGAAACGCAAATTTTTTTAAGAGAGCAGCCAAAAATGAGGAAAAATGTTTTGTCATCCATATTAACGAAGCACATTTGACTTTTGCCACTTATTATTTTGTATGAATGACATCCTTAGAAAGCAAGCATCGAGCAAACACGTAATTATCACAAGAAAGGTTAATAATGTAAATTGATGTGTCTCCTCATATCTTGATTATGTGCATGGAAATATATACAGATATCACAATTTCGGAATTTCCTTGATGCGGCGGTTCATCTATTTGTTCTCGATTCCAACTTTTCAACTCATGTTGAGCGTTAACAGTTCGTTGCGGAATGGCGACGTTGGAGCACGGACGTTGCTGTTGTTGCTGGATGCTCATTCGTTGCTGATGAAGATGCATCTGATGGACAGCGGATAAGGTGGCCACTGATGGGGGAGGTGGAGCTGACGAGGTTCATGACGGTGATGGGAGGTTGTCCAGCACAAGGTCTGGTCTTGTGCGTTTGTTGAAGCAGTTGCTGCGCTCCACGACTCGAGTGTTGTGACGATGACGGCTGAACAGGATCAGGAGGGCAAAGCGCAGTTTGTCCCAAAAACCTACTCGCCCCACTGGAGATAAGTGTTGGTCTTAAGGTAGAGCTTCAAGTCGGGATCAAGGTCCTTCTGAGCCACGTCTCCGATGAGAATAACGATGAGTCGCTTTGCCGGTTTGTTGTACAGACGTTGATTACCAAACAACTGATGCAAGGCTGATTTGTACTCGAATCGGACACCACTCAGCTTTGATAAAATTGGGCGAAATTATCATTACTGTGCGACGAGATGATTCTACTGCCTGACTAATCGTTTCCGACAGTCCATATGCTCCTCCTCCGGATGGGCAATCCCGGTGCTGCAAGCACAATTTGTAGGTTGGAGAACCATATTCCAAGTTTGTGGCCAGCATTTGTTGAACAAAAGAGTCATCCTTAGCACTGTAGGATAGAAAAGCGTCAAAGAGCTTGTTCTGATCGCTAGCTGAATGATCGTGACCGGCCATCCACAATCGGATTCCGTAGCGAGCGTGACACCAGACGCGACCGGCTGTCGGTAGATGAAGATCAACAACACCAGCAGGGTAACGGCGATAAAGGCGACCAATGTGGTGACCAACAATGGCAAGTAGTCGTGGATGACACGCTGTTGGACGATGGTAGTGGCGGACGGCGGGGTGGGGCTAATGCATTGAACACTTTTATTAAACTGTGAGTCAATGTTGGCCTCCGTCCTCAGCACTGGAATGGTAGAAACCGTTGAGTCACGTTCATTGGTGACACAGACCAAGTGTCCAACATCTGGAATTTTGGAACGGGCCTGCATCAAAGCAGAACGGAATTCAGCCAAGAAAGCGCAGTCACAGCTCCAAGGATTGCCTGTCAGTGTCAGAGCGTTGAGTTCTCCAGCACTGTGAATTAGATTCCAGACGGCAAAATCTACCAAACGATTGCCATCCAGACGAAGAACCTGGAGATGTTTCAGTGAAGCAAAAGTTCGGTTTCCAATAGCTGTCAAGGCGTTGTTGTGCAGATAAAGCTCACGAAGCGACTCTAAATCTCCAAATTCAAAGCCTTCAAGAGTACGAATCCGATTGTCCTCTAAATGAAGAACGTAGAGACCACGGAGACCGTTAAACGTCCGGTTGTGGATGATTTCCACTCCACTCGAGTTGAGGAAGAGGAGGCGCAAATTCTGCGGCCAATGATTTGTGCGACGTGAGCGTATGCAGCTGGGGCACCATCAAGGTATAATTCTGTCGCATCCATTGGGATCCGTTCAGGTAACTGAGGATGGGAACCAGCAGAGCAATCGACAATGTTTGCCGACCAAGATTGATCATGGTAACAGGTACAGTTTGTTGGACATGTCATCTCACAATCGCATGCGTCAAAATCACAACAGTGGCACAGAGCAAAGCAATGTGTCTCGTACGTGCAAAGGAAATTTCGCCGGAGTGGCCTCCACCAATGGAACGTAAGAACGTTGAGGACGGCTGCTATGCAACAGACGGCAATAGATGCCCTCCAGGTCCATGACACGCGGGTGCTGGCGCAGGTGGTCGGGCGTGTTGATCCGTTGTAGCCACTCCCTGTAAAGAAAACAGAGGGGCAAAAGAGAAAATAAGTATTCGTGTTTCCATCGCATGAGTCTCGGCATCATAACAAGACTAATTGCGTTTGTACATAACTATTATCGTGGCTTCCTCTCCTATCGACATTCCCACATATATCCTGACTTTCTTTCCTCATTATTTTAATTATCAAGTAAGTGGTTTTTATTTAAGATTCTTTATTTATTTAAGAACCTTTTCAATATTTATACCAACATACGAATGAACTTTAAAGGTAAATATATATAGAATTCGTAAGGCAAACTAAAAATAACTAGGAAGTAACGACATATATTATGTTTGAAATCTTTTGTAAAATATGAAAAAGAAGAGACTTTGAAAGAGTGAAATGGAAACTTACATATTACAGTCGCATTGAAAGGGATTTCCACCGATATAGAACTCTGGCAAGGGTCTTCCGTCAGTTGCAGGTGAGACGCGCAAGGCATTCTGATCTAGATCAGAAATGTGATTGGCATAAAGGTCCACTCGTGTCAAGTTATCCTTTCGGAAGAAAGTGTACGGCTGTACAGAAGAGATGAGGTTATCGTTAAGGACAAGACTTGAAGACTGTCCGGCAACATGCTGGCAGTCAACTCCGTTAATCGATTAAAGCTGGCGTCAAGTGTTTGCAAAGAGAGTTGGTCGTCCAACTGAAAGTAGTTGCCAAGCTCTGGTATGTGGTTGAGGTGCATGTCCAACCACTGAAGAGATTTTGGAATAAGCGAATAGTCAAAATGGGCTAGTCGGTTGTCGCTGACGTTGAGCCACACCAAATTAGGTAAAGAATGGAATAGGCCGGACAAATCTGTTAATTCATTGGCGTCAAAACGGACAGCCTGTAATAGTAAGTTCTGACTAAATGCTCCTTCTTCCACAGATGCGATTTGATTTTTAGATAAATTGAGAATCCGCAAACTGGGTAGACTGGCAAATGTAGATCGGCTTATATTTCCGATATGGTTGTCAAGCAATCTTAAACTGGAAAGTTCCTTCATTCCTGCTACGACATTGTGGTCGAACCCAACGATCCGATTCTCGCCCAAATCCAAAGACTGAAGTTGGATCAAAGGAGTAAGAGCGACTGGTACTGCAGGCAAGTAGTTACCACTCAGGTTCAAATCTTGCAAATGAGTGGTGTTGGCAAAAGCTTCCGGTTCAATTCGCTCAATCAGATTGTTATCCAGGGCTAAGATGGAGAGGGAAGGTAAATTGGCCAGCAGCTGGCCGTCTAGCCGTGACAGCCGGTTTCGTGACAGGATCAGTGTGTGCAGATGCGGAAGTGAAGCGAATATTCCGTCTGGGATACTTTCCAACAAATTGCCATCAAGACGGAGGATTTGGAGGTTAGTAAGGTCAGATAGGAGAGCCACATCCAACCGAGCAATTCGATTGTTATGCAAACTGAGGACTGCCAAGCGAGAGAGACCGCTCAATGTGGTTGGACCGAAAGAAGAGGCCGTAAGTTGATTCTCGGACAAATCCAAAACTAGTAATTGACTGAGACCGTGGAAGAGCCTCGGAGCCAAAACGCTCAAACTGTTGGCACTAACATACACTTCCGTCAAATGCGTAGTAGCTGATGATAGCAAACCAGGCGGCAAGGAAGATAGCTGGTTGCCTGCCAAGTTGATGAGTCTTAACGACTTGAGTCCATCAAGACTCTGATCGTCTAAATTGGTCAGTTTATTTCCTTGCAGATGAAGTTCCTCTAGATGAGTCAAGTTGGTCAAGGATTTGGCTGGTAAAGTGACAAGACGATTGTTGGAAACATCTAGCACTTTGAGAGGAGAATGTGTGGTCATACATCCGAGCCATTGGAGATCAACCAGAAGATTGCTCGTCAGGTTAAGGTGAACGAGTTCACGTAACGAACAGATCGAAGAGCCAGGCAGAGTCCGGATGTCGTTGAAAGCCAAGTCGAGAGAGTCGAGGAATCTAGCGTGATCCAACACCTGATCCGATAAGGTGAGAGAAGTAGTTGATGACGACGTGAGTAAGGGAGTGTTGGTCATCTGCTCTTCTTCAGACATATCGTTGAGACTGCTGCTGCTGCTAATGGATTGAATACGTAGTTTGCGAAGTTTGTTTGGTCCCATAAGGGATCCAGTCGGCAGTTCCGAGAGTCGACAAGACTCGAGGTGTAACCATTCGAGACGGGAGAAAGCAGCAAAGACTTTAACCGGAAGCGCTGTGGGGTAAGTGGAAGCATCGGCGACGCATTCAATCCACAGTCCAGGAGCGGATTCTTGTTCCGCCCGGCTAACACCGCTACTCCATTCTGAGGTAAAAGCTCGTAGTTGGCAGTGAATGCTGCCGTCTTCCTTGGCCACTCGACATCCCTTCACTAGAGTAACCCCCACGGTGTTCACCACCAACAGCATCGTCAACCAGCGCATCAGGGAAGAATTGATCCTGGCCATGATTTTCCGGCGGTCTCGGTGAACTGACCAGTAGCAGCTGCCCGTAACGGATTGATCATCCGGTGATTGAGATGACATTGTCACTTGGTCGAATTCGAGGAGGGCAAAAACAAAACTGATAAAGGGCAGCAGATGTGTATAGACTGATGAAAATAACTTAAGACCAACGCATGGTGGTCGCTCGTCTTGTCTTTCAAGTATTCCAAGAAGAGGGTGGAGGGGAACTAATGCACGCACAAGAAAACTCACATTCACTACAATGCGGCCAGGTTCTTTTTATTGTTGTTAAGCAGAACGTAAAGGTAAATTGAGGACACGTTCGAAGAGGAGGGCACCTCGGGTGAGACTAAAGCTCGATGGCCGACAACAAGAGAGAATCAACCCCTAGGCCAGCAAGGAATTGAGGGGAGGAGCCTAATACAAACTCGAAGCAGCGCCACCGCCGCCGCAGGGACTTTATTGCTCCGGCGAAGCAAAGCCCAGCTCTAGAATGCTCAGTTATTTTTTCACTTTGCCTCTTCTTCCTCCGCTTTATCACATCACCTGTGTGAACCCTCAGGCTTTCTCTCCCAGAGCCTGCCTCTCTTTGCTTCTCTCAGAAAAGGCAGGACTGTATATTTATTTTAATGTATTTAAATACCAGGTAGACGACAAGGTAGAGACGAGGGAAAAGAAGGGGAGAAAGAAAACCGGTTGTTGCGCGCGCTGTGTGAGATGATTCATTGAAGAGGCCTCTTTCTTTCTCCCCATCTTTTCGACTGACGAGGATGAACAAACGGTGGGAATTTTTATGAAACATCCAAACACAACAAAGAGTGCAAGTCGAGTAGGACAATTGCCTTAAATTTTGATAAAATCAACACCGTCATTACGGCACTTGTTTGAATTGCAGTAATCTAGGGCTGTTACAGACGAGATGCTGATCAGGTGAGACTGGACAAGGGGCCACGCACGAGGCCCTACATTATTATCTACGGTGACGGACGGGATGACAGCTCAATGAACGTTTATTTATTTGCGTACAGTCCATATACAACAATTAGCATTCGCCCCTTGTGTCCTTTTACTCTTGATTCCTTTACTCGCTTCTTTTAATATTAAACGAGAGAATGCATTTTCTTATTATGTCGCTTTTATTTTACCTGGATTGTATTTTGAGTGTTTATTTATTTTAAAAACCATATAAAAAGTGGTAATAGAGATTGTTCTAAAAATAAATACTCACATTCATAAGAGAAAAAATCCCCTAGTGGAGTAGTCGTAAACAAAATCATAAAAATCTGTTAAGACATAGACGCTAATAATCATTCAATAAATGAATTCACCGCCTATATAATTTTTATCCCAGGTTATTGTTCGAAATGAAAAGCAAGGAGAGAACATTTTTAGGTACCAATCTTTTTGTAAAATGATAAATAATTTAAATCACTCTTAAAATTAAGTGAATAGAAGTATCAACAGATGTTTTCGTTTTTTTTAATACCAATGCTATGAAATATATCTGACCAGCATTCCCATTTTGGGGCTTGCACACGTTTGAATGCGTAGATATGCAAGAGCCTCGCGACAGCTGCCTACCTCGTTTCTTTCTTCGTCTTGAAAAGAGCAGCGCAATTCGGTAGCTTTAGGGAATGGAACACAATCAGAGCCGTAAATGTTGTACGCATAGCTGGGCCCGAGGACAGTCACATCAAAGGTATACGTATATGCCGCTCAAAAATCGGAAAAGGGCATCAGGGAAGTAGGGTGGATTAAAATAATTCACATCAAGGTAACACTTTTCAAATAAGGAAAGGAAGAACTTTCTATAGTCTTTGCTATATCAGATGAGTTGATCAATGAGTAGCTAGGCGTAATATACTATGTGTGCATCTTTCTTCTCGTGTTTCAGAAATTTGAATACCTACTCTATACTACAGAGTAGGAATTATACTGCAGATAAAGGACAGAGAGTAACTTTGCCATAGCATGACCAACTCTGCTTGCTATAAGATTGTATAAATGAAAACGAAGCAAAAGTAAGGAAGCAAAAAAAAAAAAGGTAAAAGATGTTTCAAAGCGCGCTAACTTTTTCGTCTTCTCCTTTCGAAGGTCCGCGTGTCAGTACACACACACACACAACATTCTGATAAGCTGGACCGATAACACGGGCGGCATTCCAAGCCAAGAAAAATGAAGGGGGACGGACGAGCAAGAGCAAAAAGATGCAGTGCTTGGTGCAACACAAAGCAATAAATAAACGATTCTCTTTTTTTTAAGTTGTTTTATTTTTATGTTTTTCTTGCTGTGTTTGTTGTTGGGCGTCTTCTCGGTCGTGGCACTGGCGGCAATGGGTGTGCAGTCAAGCACCGGCAAGCACAGCATCTTTTCAGCAACGAAAGATGAGGGGAAATGTATATAATAGGCAAGTTGATGAACGTTGTGGAAGAGCATGATTCATTGTTAGTTGTCGAGCTCTGTGCTTTATCTGAGTGTTAAAGCGTCCTCAACCATGAAAAAACAGACTGAAAGAAGAATCAACACGCAGGCCACAATAATCCCGTCTTGCTTGGAATGTTTAAGCCAAAGCCATCATCAGCTAAAAATCAACCATCGAGCAAGGATTAGAATAAGACAAAAAGCGCACCTTTTGACACTAGGAGAGCACATGTCAATCACCTCAAAAGCCCCATGGATGTCAACTACATGGCGATTATCGAGTTCCGGAAACTCAAGTTGAATTCCATTTTCCTTTTTTCCTACAGCAAAATCTAATCCTTAGTCAAGAGGAGAAGCGCCTTTTTCACTTGACTTGTCCCCGTCCTTTTTTTTTCTTTTTTTTTGACAGGTGACAGGTGACGGAAGGCCCTAGCTATGTGTGACAGGCTGATTGTCACTTTCATTTGTTTCGTTCTGTGCTTTGTGTAGACCATGCCTTCTGTGCCTTCTTTAGATACAACTGGGAAAAAATTTAGGGATTTGAGAGTTAAAAAAAGGAGGTGGAGCGCAGTCCCCCTCGGCCAAGCGGTCATGGCGGAAACGGACACCATTCATTTACTCCTCCTTTCCGCTTGTATATATTCTTGTTTCTTTACTGCCGTATGTTTAAGCATTAGTAAAGCAAACTCAATTTAGCAACAACTTGCTAGTGTAACCCCTGAAGGTATATGCTTAAGTTTTAACGGGCCAATCAAGATGAAGTCTAGGCAGGACATTCAAAGGGAATAAGAAGAGAGAAAGAAACAAGAACTAACTTGGCGGCTACTAATTGGCAGCGAGTCCCTTGCGGACATGTTATAATGATATGCTCAGGCGCAGAGCAATAACCATCTAAGGGGAAGGCGAGGGGTACAAGACACACGCATACATTGTCTAGTAGAGAGCCGCTGAGTTCGTCAGTAGATATAGAATAGATGATGAAGACCTTTTGTTTACTCTCGCCTTACTGCTGTACCGAACGATTGCCAAGAGTATTTACGATGACTAGAGAGAAGACAAAAGAGATCCTACAATAAGCCGCGCTTAGGTAGCGGCGGCAGAGACTTCGATTTGTGTGTTGTGCAAACACAATCACCGGTTAGGTCACGAGTCTTTTTGCCTATAGAAAGCCTTACTTACGAGTGCGTATGGTCTTCCGTGGGGAAATGAGCTAGGTATCTAGGTATACTGGATAAAAACTGTTGGGGGCGGGCACCAGTTAAGACACTTTAATGAAAGGTAGCCTTCTAGGAGAGGGATAAACTCAAAGTCATTGCAGAACATTTTTCTCTATAACCGTATTGTTTCCTATAATTACTTCGATAAGGTTTAGCTAAGATGAATGAGTTTTAGCTAGGGTAGCGGTGGCAGCAGAAGGTTAATCGATTTACTGGGAACTTGACTGATTGACGACCGCGCTTCCTTTCCGGTAAATAGGGAAGCGCAATATCGATATTGATTTTCACTAAAATGTATCTGCTTTCTTCTACATCCCCCGCAATATGCCGACAAATGAAATTTCTGTTTTTAAATTGGTTTAACCCGCTTCCATCTACTAAGTATTTAAGTACTGTATTTACAATAGTTCATTTAGATTTTTTTTAGCCTAATAATTTTTTTTAATCGATGCATTGCATAAAACGTTTTGAAAAATCAAAATAACACTTTTATTAATAATAAAATTACTGTTATACATTTACTTTTTTATTGTGAACAGTTGTTATCGTTTCAAAAACATAGTTTATTACTAAAGCCAATATTTAAATAAAAGACAGGTCACAAAACAATGGTGAACACAAGTACATACGCAAAGTCATTGATTAAAGCTTTCAAACAACAGTGATTGAATTAATTTATAGTAATAAAACAAGTAACGACACAGAGAAACGAATATAGTGTTGACTATTGATTCTTGGAGGCTCAGGACGCAGGTGCGGACAAGTGGTTGGTCTTATATTTCCTCAGTTTCTCACGGATTTAGTAGGAACCACTTTACTCTGTAGTCTGTGCGTGTGAGCAATTCCGTACTTGCGTGTAGACCATAATCTTTCGAAGGAGAGAGAGAATTAAGAAAGAGTGTAATCAGTGGAGCTTCCCGCGAGTCAACCAGAGTGGAATAAATCTCACTCAGACCACCACCACACTTGCACTCTTCCCAGTCTCTCGGCTTCTATCTTGTGATGCTAGTACTAGCACTACACAAGTAAGCAGCGACGTCCAAACTCTTGCTTGGTTGGACGCAATCCAGCTAAAAGTGCTGGGAATAAAACTGATGCTGAGGACACGAACTGCTTGATTAAAGTTTCCTTTTCCTCTTCCCTTCCTTCTTCTTTTCTTTACGCATATACACACATAATAATATAAGGGATGTGATGATGATGGATGTACACAGCAGCTCCGTCCGGTTGATGGATGGATGCGCTCGTCATAGGGCTAGGCTTACACAACTCAGAAGATGAGAACGAGTAGCAGCCGCGAATGATATTTAATTGAAGCGCTGTTAATTATTATTTTCATAAGCATATTTACTTACGTCCTTTTTAGTTGAAAAACACGAGTGAAAGAGATTAGAAGTAAGATCTATAATCATTGATGGAGGTCTGTATTATTCTCATCAGGTTTCCTTTCTCTCTCATTTGCTTTTCGTTAAAGAGAACGGGATCAATGAACTATTTTATTGCACACAAGTAATACGAAAGATTACAAAAAGAGGAACGTACAAGGCTCGTAACCGGAAGGGAAATTAATCAGCTTTTGTTTGTACCTCCCTACAAACCGAAGATGAATGGTAGAGGAGGAAGAACAATGAACTCGTTTGTATTTATCGTCGACTTTATTATAGCTTTATTATCAGGCTCATAATACTCGTTTCTTTGAGTTGATGAGGGCAACGACGAGGTGGAAGGCCCAATGGGCCTCATTTTGTCTATCGCATAATAGGCCGTGAAATAGTCGATTTATGCAGATATGCGTGCACCTCCCCCTCCAGCCTCATAGTCCGCCTTTCTTTGCTTTTTACGCCCACCTTTGAAATAGATATTCGCCAGCAGGAGCAGCGGCAGGTGAGGCGGGAGAATAGGGGAATAACACAAACGATGAAATGAGCAACTGCCCTTATTCTCATCAAAGGGCAGATGGTCCCACGAGATCGCCGGTAGAGCTATGTGCTATGCCGCTTGTTCTTTGCTATGCACTAGGTAGGACTATGCATACACATAGTACATATAGATTGCCCTGTACAACAACTTTTTTGAACGAATAATGAGGGAAAGAAAAGGAAAAGAAGGGGGAAAAAGAAGGGAAAAACATCTATTATATACAGTCATGGACACGCCTCCTCCGTTATAAGGCTCAGTTTGACAAGGGCAGCGCACTCCTTTAAAAACGAAAAATAAAGGTCCCGACTAGAGCTCATTTGAGAACAACAGAAGGGGATTTTAAGGGAACGAAAGAGGAAATATACCTCCACTACTGCTGGTCAAAGAAGGAGATATATATGTATCGATTGGCGTGCTATCAGCTCTTTTTCTCCATCTTGTTTTGTCCATCTGTATAGTAGAAGGGCCTAAGGAAGAGCAGTAGTTTCTCCATCTTATCTATGGCCTACAAAAAAATGTAGCAATTAACAACCAATTGGTCCGAAGCTAAGGTCAATGAACACAACAGATACATACACAAACCAATCACTTGGGCTTTTGTTTTATTATTATAACAAAGGGAAATATTCCTTCCACATTTTACTTTAGAGGGGCGCTATCATCCTCCCAGAATTGGTGCTGGTCTACTATTAAGCGAAGAAAAAACCACACACAAGTAAGGCGATAATTATTTCAAGAGGGATTTTGATCATACATTTCTTCTTTTTCTCGATGCCATACTCATCACTCTGTGGGACTCCTTCTATTGCCAGGATACCCGCACCGTGAAAATTACCATCCCGCACCCCTACGAATTATAAACGGATTGGGATTGCTGCTGCGCGATGCTGTCGAGGCTGCTTTTCCTTCTTTGCTGCTGTTGCGGCTGACATTAAGCTAGAATTATTTGCTTAATAAAATTCCTCAACGGATAAATCATCTTGGGGTACTGAGCACGAGTCATATGGAAGCTCTGAAAGGTAAGTCTTTATATATGAAGGACCCGATGATGGTGATGACGACAATGAGGAGTGTTCTCCATTAACATCCATCAACACTAATCGATTCGTAATTTGACGATAACCTGATGAATTTCATTAAATTATACAACCAAGATTTGAGTTTAACTGGTACTGTATTATTGCTTTTATTTTAATTATTAGGTAAACGAACATTAAAACACACCGGAAACTTAAAGTAAAGTACATACCGTACTTTTTTTGCCAAAGTTGGTGTTAGATAAAACATGAAACAAGCACACTAACAAAATGTCAGTGAATGATTGGCAGTGTAGAGTCAAGAAGTTTGCGCACCATCATATATACATGTTGATGAAAATCAGCTAGGACATTTATTTATTTCCACGGAAGAAAAATGTGAAACAAAGCTAGTACTGTCTGCACAGACTTTATGGATGGGCAAGCTATTCGTTACATTTGGGTGCATTTTTGGCATTCTGACAGCAGAGGACGAAGAGGAATACACTCGGAACGCGCGTCTCTCTCTTTCTCGCGCGCCTTGGCCACCACAGATTCACATCTCTTTTCGTCTTGCAGCTGCAGTGACTCGGAAAGATGATGTTGGGCACCAGCTGCAGGCAAGATTGACAACGCATTCAAAAGAAGAACCATCAAAATGTGCTACGGCCAACTAGAGATTTATAAGTTTTGATAGAGGAAATTTTTTCCCTTCGTTCATGTCCGCCATGGTCCCACGTAAAGTAAACACATGTGGAACCCGTAGATGGTAACATAGGTACTAAATCCGAAATATGTTTCACATATACTATGGTGCATGTTGTAACTTATATGGTATAGCTATAATCTACACACAATTAACGTACCAAATGTATGTATTTCTGTCCTATTTACAGCTAATCGGACCTACTTTTTTCAACTTTTATAAAGTTATCCATTTTTGGGGAAAACTTTATGTTTCATAAGGAAATTACATGCTGAGGCAATCTTTCGTTGCCTTGAAAATAACGTAGAAAAGCTCATATCAAAACATGATGGTGTAAATGTTAATGAAAATAAACTACGCCGTTCGGTCAATATGAGAAAAATAGAAAAACTCCAAGAAAATCCAAGAAACACTTGCTTGGAGGAAAAGCACCAGCAATATGGTTGATAAATTAATAGAATTAATTCAACTTATCTTGGTAGAAGGAAGTGTGTGTCTTTCGATTTAATAGCAGGATGATTCGGCAAGATTCTGTTTTCCTCGTCGACTGCTGTCGTCCACAATACATAGCTTACGTATATACTTAGGAATCGGACACAAAAGCGAAACAAGATGACGCCCTTGAAAAACATACAAGGGACAGACACACTACACACGAAAATGATGGTAAACACTGTACTTAATGAAAGAAAGAGGGAGAAAAAAATTATTTTGACTTGTTGGCGTCGAGGATGAACATAAGGCCAAGAAAGAAGAATGCCCTTTGTGTTGGAATGTTTCGCACGGCTAATCAAGGAAACTTGAAGGGATGGGCTTTTTACCGAGAGCTGGCGGGATCCCTCGTCATTTCTGACAGTTCAAACTCCGCCCTGCAGTTCATTCGGTCAAGCCAGAATGGAATAAAAAGTTTCTCACATTCGTCTTTTTGCAGCAAAGGCCGAAGGAAAAGAGTTATCGGCTAAGAGGATCAAAATGTTGTCAACTTGAACTAAGCAGCAACGGTGCTATAGGTGACCTGGTGGTTGACCCCTTTCTCCTTAGCTGACTTTGCAATGATACCGAGGAGGCACCCCTGCTGCCTAATGTTCGGCAAAAAATCGACGACAATAACAACAGTGCATATTTAAGAAGAAAAACAGCAACACCGGAAAAGGATAAGAACTATTATTATTATATTATTTTCATTTAAGTATAACCCGTCATTCACTAATTCAGAAGCATTAAGACAGTAGTCAGTCGATACAGGTGAAAAAATCGTTTCATGTCTCGTATGGATCGATACTGGAATTTAATCTACCTAATATTTTTGTTCCTATTAGTTAATTTCAAGAGCTTCTTCTCTGTCTCTGGATAGAAACTAAGAAGGGCAACGAAGGATGCGCTTCTCTTGATGGCGACGGTAAAAGCGGCATTCAAGCGGGGACGACGCGCGCCGCCAGTAAAATGGATTGATACAAGTCTTTTCAATTTCGGGTGCTGGAATATTAGCATATTGACCGGCAGGAGCAGCAGGTAAAAGGCCAACAGCAACCAAGAAGAGGGAGGGACAGGAAATTGAAAATTCATGCGTTGCACACGCGCGAGCTGCTCCCGTCAGTCCTTAGTCATCAAACGAACCTTCGTCCAGCTGCTGCTCCTAATGATAATGGCTGACGAAGCAGAAACTCGATGCAAGAAAGTTTTTTAATAAATAATAAATAGTATTGAGTTTGTCTGGAATCCTAAACCAATATTTGATTCATCATTTTCCCATCTTCCTGTCTAGTTCGTCCAAGATTACAATTAGGTGACGCAGCGGGAATCCCAAAAAGGATCGAATTTTCTTTATCATTTCGCTGGAATTTTAAAAATAAATAAATATAAATACGCACAAAAAGGTACAAGCATGGTTTACAAAATGCTTCTAATCATATCACGTGGTGCGGATTAAGTCGACTGAGTGTTGAGTGGAACAGCTGCCCACATAGCTATACTTTTTTAGATGGAATAATGGCTCAGATGGTTTTTCCTTGTTACTTTTAGCCGGGGTGAATGCTCTTTTGATATAGAGTGAACAAAATCCCCTCCTATAAATGGCATGAGCTCAGTATATGAACGTTCGTTTCTTGAATCGAATTAAATCTAGTCTCCTATAGGTCTCACATAACAAGGATTCAGCAAGTACAAAAAAAAAAAACGATTGAAAGGGTCGATGTATGAAAAAACGCACCGCCAACACAACGATCAGATTCACTTTACATATTTTATTTTAAACTTACTGTAAGCTATAAAGTATACAGAATGTATGTTAATAAGATTTTTCTGAAGCTTAAGTTTTGAATTGGAAGCCTCTAACTTCTTCTCGAATACGGACACACACATTATATATATACGGATAAAAAAACATAATAGAAATGTAAGTCCTATCAAATCCTAGCAATTCAAGAAACTGGAATCCCTTATAGGATGCTTGATTAACTCTCAACTATTCCATATCGGCCATCATCATTCTAGTAGCACTCGTGACGAGGAAAACTCCAGACAACAAGAAAAGAATATGAAGAGGGGAGAATGTTGGATTAGTTACGCAAGGGCAGACTGTCGACCAATGTCACATCCAGCCCAATAACGGTTCATTGCTTTCTACCCCTGTCGAAAAATTCTCTAAAGTAGCCCTTCACAATTCTTAATCTAGATTTATTAAATTAAGGGCTCCACACACGAGCGCGTTTTTACGCTCTTATGTACCTTTATGCACTAGTGAATTAGGGGACTTTAGGGTTTCGGACTTCAAGCAGTGTAGTCTTAAAGCAAGTGGACAGCCCAAAACCCTCAAGTCCCCTGTTGCATTAGTGCATTAGGTACATAAGTAACATAAAAAAGCCTCCGTGTGTGGCATGCTTTAAGAAACCAGTCATCTGGACCAACACAGCCTAGAGCAAATCATTGTTTCTTGTTATAGTTATTTACATACATTACTTATACACATACATTTAAAATTCCCAATTTATGGTACTTCAATTGAAGTTAGATGACCCCGGTTTTGTACATCACGATTACCTATATAGCAGTTGACACTACGTGCTAAAGCCATTAACTGATCCCTTTAGAAAGTTTGCTCAGCAACTTGAATCCCTAAAGGTCGACAAAGGCATAATACAATTAAAAGCAGCGTGTGGTCATCAGATTTCAGGGATCTACCCTTTTGCAGCGTATCCCGCTGTCTGAATTTGGTTGTTTGAATGGATAAAGTTTTTTGTTACGTCCCATCCATTTTTTTAAATATGCACCTAACAAAAGATTTTCTTTTACGTGATAAGGTTACAATAGTTGGAGAAACTCTTAGCTGCTACTCTTGTGAAATATGAATTGAAGAAGCGTGACGTTCTTTTTGATCTTGTTTCACGACGAAGTGGCAGTACGGAATGCAGCCTCCCCTCGGCCTCCACCAGAAAAGATGAGAGCAGAAATCTGAAACGTTCTATCGGCGCCACTCTACTCTTACCTTTTTTATACCCAACAATCAAAACTTGAGAAAAAAAAATTCGTCAGCTAAAAGAGAAGAGCAAAGAAGATGCACTTGAACACGAAACATTTCTTGGTCCTTGTCATGCTGGTTTGGCACTCGAGCGCGAAATGTGAAAGATGTCCCCATCAGACTACTGACACTGCTGTGCCTTTATTATAGATAGAGCAGCGGGAGCACTGTAATTGACGTGCCGAACAGGTATTGTCCTATTTGAACAGCATTCCTTTGATGTCTCTGTAGATTTTTAATACTTGCTGTACAGTAGTATAGGTAAATGTGAAAACGGGGTCGGCGCTCTCTGCTGGATCGAAGCGACGAAAACTATAATAAAATCTTAAGTAAAAAAAAAAGTTCGTTGACCGGCACATATTATCAAATGTCGAGTTTGTAATTGTTCTTTTAGGATTTAGGTGTCATGCTGGGAGATTCTTGGCCAACTATATCTCGCTGCTGTACGCCTTGTCTCTCTTTCTCTTTGTGGGTGTTGTGTTATTTGATGCTCCTCTTATTCCCTGCAACTCCCTGCTGTTTCTCCTTGGGAAACGAAAAAATGGAAACATGATCTGTTTTGCCCTGTAGTCAAAATTGTTCCTCTTCTTCGTATGTAGAATGGGGGGGGGGCCATAAAAAATCCACCCCCTCAACTACAATTAAGTCTACAACAGCCACAACAACGAGCAGATCATCTCACGCAACTTAATCATTATCAAAATGTTATTTATTGAGAATACGTATGTGAATAGGGAACATAAATCTGTGCTTGTTTCGATATATCAAACCATTCCCCAAACTAAGTACCAACTTTCCAAATTACGAATTTACCTAGAATCCATAACTATTTAGAGTTGACAAGAGGAAGCAATTGCCGGCTGCGCTTGCGTGTCACAAGGCTGGTCGAACCAGGAAGGGACATGTTTGACAACAAATTCGACCAATGTTGTGCCTATTCCTTCATAGGGCCCCCTCTCTGCACAATAACTGCTGAATAATAGATCGAGAAAAGGGGGAAACAGTGGTGTTCATGAATTTTAGAGAAGAAAGACAGCCCTCGGTTTCCGCCGCTCAATCCCCTTCTCTCTACGTGGAAAAGAAAACTCTCCGGCTCTCCCTTATTCTTCTTCCTTTCTTTCGGGTTAAACGGTTTCAGTGTGTACGTTATATATCTAGGAAAAATGGGAAAAGAAGGAAAGTTGGCCCATATAGCGCGTTAGGACATGGGCTAAGCATTGTGTCGGCTGATGCTGACTGTGGAGGACCCCCTCGGCGTAGCCGCATCAACTCCTCTTGGTTGGCTCGTTCCTAGGTATACATTTCCTTGTCTCTCCCCCCTCCCTCTCTCGCCCTCTCTTTCGTCCTCCAGTTCTTGTGTTGAGAAATATATAATGGCTTGGTTGAGACCACTGCGCGCCCTTGGTTCGTACAGAGGGATACCTCTAAGGGTCTCTCGGCTCCCCGAAGCGAAAGGTGGGCCAACAAACACAATCCAAAATACAAGCCAACGGAGGAATGTGGCAAGGGTCCTTATTCTTCTTCTCCTCCTTTCTCCGTCCGTCTTCGAGTCACATTTTACATTCTAAAGCAATGTTTGACTTGCATCTTGTATGTGCAACTTTTTTACCTTTTTCGTCCAACGTATCATTCTTATTTTATTACAATAAAAAAAGAGGTTCCGTCAAGATGAGCTGAAATTTTTATCTTTGAGAATGTCAATAAGATCCTTATACGAATCATTTAAAGGAACTAAAGAAGAAAGGGTGAAAAACTGGAATAAATCTGGATAGGTTGTATAAATAAATATGTTTTTCTATCAATTACAATGTATGAGAGACTGGATGTAACTAATTGGGAAGGCCTATTCTTACAGTACAAGAACGGGAAAAAAAAGTAAGTTTTAAAATCATTTTTGTTTGCTAATTCTAATTCTGTTTTGAAATTCTATTGTTGTTTTGCGTAAAGTATAGAAAAATAATTGTTGAGCCATGTTTATATGCTTTTTAAACGGCAGTTTTAACTATGCCAATACCCACCTGTTTATTTTGACTAGCCTAGCACTAAAAATCTAATGAAACCAAAAATAAAATTTTAAAAATGACAATCAAAGTGTTTAAAAAACTAAGAATGAGCTTTATTTTACATATATATATATGTAACATACTCGTTTATTTATATCTATTGTATTACAGCATACATGCATTAATAAATTCAATAAATAAATAATTCGTGATACTAAACTTGAGTTACGTGTGATACGGTCCGTATAGTATAGTGAAAAATTGTTAATGTGCCATTAAAATAAACATAGGAGAAAAATAATAGTAAGTATCTGTTTCGAAAAAAATTTAGACACGTGTTTTTATGCGCACGTCTTTTCTAATGGTGGGGTCCGGATATAACATATCTGAAATGCAGATGTACATCTGTTGTATTTATTTTTTTCCCATGTTGACTTTAATTAGAATCTTTCTCACTGGTGACCTCCTTAGTATATGTCTCTCTTTAGTCTTCAACGAGTTAAAAAAAAAGGAGGGTTCAGTCGAAGATGCGGAGGAAAGTGTTAAAAGTCCTGCTAGACATGTGTGCGCTCGTACTGTTTGCTGTTTAAAGTACCCTTCCTGTTCGTCATTGGCACTCGTTAATATTGTGACAGCTTTAGAAGTACGTCTGACTATCCCCACACTAAAATGACACGAAAGGAGAAGACAAGAAACATGTGTGCTCCAGACCTAAAATTGTAACTTGCAATGTCATGGGGGCTGCCGTGCGACGACAATGAAGATGATAAAGAACGAGGGACGAAGGCGAGCTGGCAGCTGCTCGTGCTAGAAAGAAAGACAACTTCCATCAGCCTCTCTTCCCAGTCCCCACTGATTCTCATTACGTTCTCCTCTCTAGTCTCCCCTCAAATCAGTAGTATTCTTCTTCTTCCCTTCTCAGTAATTGAAAAACTTAAATGTAGAATGATATGACAAGGTTCCTTAGCTATAAGAAGCTACACACACTGCGGGGAAATGAAAAAAGAAAAAGGCTTATCAGTGACACGCATCCATTAAGCTAGAGGAAAGAAAATGAAAGAAAATTCAGTATCGGTGCGAAGAAACAGCCCACATTTCTCAGGATAAGCAACGTTTAGAACTTTTTTTTTACTTTTATTTCATTTATTTCACCTATTTCCGTTTCTATATGCTTAACGTATAACTTTTCCAAACTTATCTATAATATATATAGGTCTATACCTAGTTATATAGTTTTTAACTTCGCCTAATAATAAGGCATGCCGAACTACGCCTCATTATCTAAGGTTTATAGAATTGCCAAGGTTTTAATTGTTTTTAACGGAAAAATGAATGATTTTACGATTTAAAGTTGTCGGTTGTCAAGGTGAACAGCGTTTTTTTTACCCGATCACTAGATTTACTAGAAGGATGGATCTGATTGCCATCTTTGCTCCTGTCTTCTGTGGCAATAAAGTTATAAAGTTGTTTTTTCTTTTTTCTTACAGCTTGTGAAAGATAGAAGGAAAGACCGACAAAAACAATGTTGGCTCCTCAAGCGGTATCTTCCAAGTTCTAAAGCTGATAAGCTACGACCCTTTGACTATGAGAAGGTATATTTATCGGAAGACGCCATCAAGAAGAGTAGGAAAGACAAGGCAAAAGTGTGTCCTCTCAGTTTTGACCCTGTGAGCAATAGGTTAGAATATTCGCACTCGTAGGCGCATATGTCGTAAAATGGAGAAAGAAATAAAACATGGGAGCTGCATATATTCACCTGGGAGTCGTAAAAATAAGGATCGTGCCAATAATGTCAAGACCCTGAGCTGGGAGCCTGGGACTCGGAACCCATATAGGCTGAAGACGGCTATATTGTATGTGCAGCAGAACATCAATCTTTTTTGCCAATAATAATAAAAGAAAGGGGGAAAAGGGCGAAAGATATGACCACTAGACGACGAAAACACGGAAGACTGCGACCATTTAAATGATTTTATTGCAGAAGGGATACGTTACTTTTATTTCTACTACATCGAGTCATTTTGTTCCTTTGCTGTAAATCATCACCAAATTCATGTGATAGCATGGGTGAAACACATTTGTTGAAATAACTATCCATCTATATTTTTTTTTATTTTTTCCCTGGGAAAAGAACCAAAATTGGATTTAGTCAGCAAATGTTGTGGCAGATGCCATCATTATGAAAAGAACAATCGCCGACCGATTTTTCTTGATTTTTAGCGGGGTCGAAATATTTGTGCGACCCCCCGCTAGACAAAGTTAGAATAAGGGAAAAAGAGAAGAAAATCCCTTTTAGACCCCCTGCTAATTGTGTCAAATTCGACAAAAGTCGAGTCTCTGGTATTTATACACCCTTACTGGTGGGTATCCATACATCTCTTGCTTTACTTTCTCGGTTTAATACAATTGCCATTCTCGGTATCCGACAGACCATGAACAAAGTCGTTTACCTCGGAAAAAAGCAATTACTTTGATCTTTCCTCGTCTCCGCTCTTGCAAATATGGATGTTGTAAATGGATTAAGTCTTGGCCAACAGACCGACAGGTACAGCACCTAATTAATTTTATCAAAGAAGATGAATTCCCCTACTGTTTATTGCATTTACATATATAAATATGTAAATATATATATATATATATATGTTATATTATATATATATATATATTTTGTCCTGAATTTTTCAATATTGACAATCAATTAAGAACCGGATTGACTTTACATGGCTTTGTTGATGAATTCTTTTTGGGAAATCAGTTGAATCATAGTAAGCTAAACTATACGCGTTCCTATAAAGTCAATTGCCTTCAGTATAAATTTAAAATACAGTGAAACATAACAATAAACTGTAGTACGTTACTGCACAAATAATCAAATAAAGGTGTGCTTATATTGATGAATTAACGTACTTTACACATCTAAAAAAATGTTGTTCCGATATTTAGTGCTAATTGCCACGATCATTTTTAAAACGGTATATTCAACAAGTAATTTCGTTGTGGTATTTAATAGCCAATAAGAATAATAATTATTGGGTTAGTAGTGTCGCTATACAGTTATAAATAATCGGTAATTTTCGGCCTTAGTTTTGGAAAGACAGTCATTAGAAAAGTAAAGGCCGGCGCACTAGCTTAGAGAGGAAGGCTAAGTGATTGTTACGAGGATAAATGGATGACGAAGCACTCTTAGAAAAAGCCACATGAAAGCTAAAAAGCTGAAAAACGAAAGAAGGAATCTATGGAAGACCTGTCACCCACAGTTCTTTAGGAAAAGAGCAGAAGAAGAAGAGTAATGGCCGGATCGAATCGAACAAGTGGCATTCGTCGTAGTTGTCGGAGCCGGCTGCTAGCAACAGCAGCAGCAGAAGCGGCGATCGTTGTCATATCTAGAACTGGCTCCTGACAAATGGCCATGTATAAATCATCAATTCAATCGGAAACCAGTTGGTTTTATTTGAAAGGTTTTTGTGATAGTGGATAAATATGAAAAAGGAGCTTACATAGAAAACCAAAAATAAATCTAACATTTTCAGCATTTTATCATCGTCGGCCCTTCTTGTTGATTCTTTTCTCATTAATCATGTTCGATGACCCTTTAGTCGCACGGTACACGGGTTTTTTCGAGTTGCCTTTGGGAATCATTCTGAATTCCAAAATCGTCCTATAATAATAATAAAAAAGAAGTTGCAAAGAAATCTTTGGCGGCTAAAAAGCAGCACGTAGCATTTTAAAACAATCTCAGGTAAAAAGGATAAGAGGAGCCGCAGACGCCATCATGTAAAGGGGAGAAACAGTAACGTACAGGTTAGACGACACTTGAAAATATCTTGTGCGTACCTCTTAGGTAAACCACTTGAAAAAGTTACACCATTTATTTAATTTTTTTCGTGTCCTTCTCTTGTTGCTTTTCCTTTTCCGAGTTTATTGCTAAAGCTGCGTAGGTCCTTCTTGTATTAACGACCCGGACAACTCCTCTCTCATAAAACATTTCTCCTCAGCTCGGCAACAGCTTTTCTTCTCCCTCTTTCTCTTCTTCTATCTTTCTCCACTGTTGAACATAATTCATTCAATTTATTAGAGATTTTAGTTGAGGGGTTAATCTGTCCGTAAATCAAGCCTGAGCCATGATTATTATACAGCCCCTCGTAAATGTTCAACAAGTTGCATGCCGTTTCCCGCCAGCTTAGACTTTATTCCAAGTCCTCAAGCAGAAAACTTGAAAACAATGTCCATCAGCTTCAGCATAGAAAATAAAATACATTTCCGCGAAGTATTTTCCCTTCGTTTCCTTTCTTTCTTTTTTTACGATCAGTTTTTTTCAGCTTTTTAAAGCATGTCGGTTCCGTAATAATAATTGCGTTCTCACTAGTATCATGGGTTATGTATCCAAGTCCCTTTATATGAGTGTGAAATATTTCTACTCGGTTTAAGTATTTCTATCTGTAATACTTAATACACACCTATTTAAAAATTAAATTAAGGATTGGGAGAGAAAAAAATTTACAGGAAAGCTACACGCTGTGAAATGAATTAACCCCGTCATGGCAAAAAAGGGGAAGAAATCAAGATAGACGATTTAAAATTTTTTTTTTCATCATCGACTTGGTCGGGAGGAGTAGAAAAATGCCTTTTGCGATGACCAGCATCACGCACATTGGAGAAGGGCCAAGACCAGATGATAATCAATAAGCGAGATAAACATTATGACAAATGAAAGAAGGCAATCATACACAAAGATTCCAGGTCGAATACATAAGTAATATGAGAGAGAGGAAAAAATTGAGAGGAAAAACGTTAAGAAAATAAATAAAAAGGTGCACGGTCACGATATTGGAAACACAGCGTGTGTTCGCTGACCTCAGCGTGATATTGCAGCCAGAACTCTTTTTTCTTTTCTTTTTCTTTCCTTTTTTTTTACTCTTCCTTCTTTATTTTTCCCCTTCGTATTTTTATTTTTATACGTATATATTTTGGTGTGTTTGAAAATATTTTTACGAGGAGTTATTCTTGTTGGCCTGTTTAGTATGTGTCCAGGCTGAAGGAGGAGAAGAAGAAGAGGAAACCGCCGCCGCCACCACCACCACCTCTTGAATTATTCAAATGCTTGCTGGAAAGCGCGCCTCTAAAGGAGAAAAAAAGAAGGCCAGCACAGAGAACCCAGAAGACTCTTCTTTCTTGAACTGTGACAGAGACATCTCATCCTTCATGAAATGCCTGACCTATTTCATGCCCTCTGCTGCAGCAGGAAAGAAATTGTTCGTCGAGAATCCAATTTTTCATGAAAAGGAGGCGAGCAGTGTGGACCAATTACTGGGCCCAGTGCACCAGCAGTCAAAGTTATTCTGCCGCAGCAGCTCAGTAGCGATGCTTATCTTTTCTCTTCGCTTCGTTTGCTGCCCTTCGTGTCACGCACATGCCCGTTGAGCCATTCCCTCATTCCATAATTCTTATTTTCTTATATGTATATATTTCGTTTCTCCCCGTGTTTGTGATATTCGTCACCGTCAGTTCTTTCCATTTAAAAGACGAACGGCTAGTACCAATTGGGCTTACATTTTCCCGCATATTCTACAGTGAAATGCTTCAAGCAAGTTTCTAGGGTATCGTAACATATTGTCGAAATATTTCATCTGCATAGCAATAAATTACATTGGATTTGGTTTTACAAGAGCAAGACAAGTATCGTAATCCATCTGCATATGCCTAATGATAATTTATAATCGATAGGTATAATCAGCGTTTGGAACGTCCAAGTATTTTTTTATGGTTATCATATCATTGAGTAATATAATTTTCTTTATTAGGGCAAAACACTTTTTTACGTATTTGGGGTGGCATCAGGTTGAACACAAGTAGCACACATCTTGAGTATATATGCTTATTAACCGAAATGTGATGAACGAAAAATCTCCTAGAAAAATCTCCAATTTGAAGATTCATTATTGTATCAAAATAAGCTTAACGTTTTGACGGCACCGTTTGGAGTCCATTGGTTCCCACGATGAACCCGTGTAACAGATTATATTTATCTTGAATAAATTTTTTTTTGTTTTTTTATTCATTAAAATAATATTTCAACAACAGCTAATAATGTTAAAAAATTTAGTTTTTGTTACATATTAAGTTAGTCTTCTTCATCACCCATGACAACTATATTAGAAAACAAGATAAATAGATAATTTAAGTAAAAGAATAAATAACCTCATTTCTAAACAGAAAAGATACAGATCCTAATATTTAGTATTGCATGATTACTGTAATTGAAATGTAAAGGATGTTGTACCTGCTACATTCCCTATATATTTAAAATATTTAATGTGTTTTCAAATACAGTACCTACGTAAAGGAAAATATGAGAATGACGAGCTCGCTCATTCAAGGTGGTACCCATATATCTTCGTCTAGTACCAGGCCAACTGATAGTACCGTATCGACGGTTTGGTGTTCTATATAATTTGGGCCGTTTTTTATTGCTCCTGCAAGTGTCAATGCCTCCTTAAATTTGGATAGCATTCTTTCATCAAATGGAGGTGGTCTTTGAGAAAGAAAGAAAAATACCCGCCGAGTCATTTCCAACGTGGTCTATTTAACTTGGCCCCCTTCTCCCCCAAACTCATTCTTTGAATGTCCTCGAGTCTCTTATTATCCACAAAAGCGGATATGGAAACAAAAGGAAAGATGGCGTTCCTCCAGCAGCAGCTCCACCACCACTGACTTGCCTGCAAGTATATTTATCCTTCTCGCACTATTCTTCTCCTTCCTCTAAATTCTTTTGTTGTGTTCAACTGTTCATTATGTTGTGTATAGAATGTATACCAATATGAGAGAGAGAGAGTGAGAGAGGAGTTGAAGCGGCTTACCGGCCGACTTTTCAAACAAAAGAAAGAATAAGGAAAGAAAGGAAAAATTATTCTGGAAGAAACCCCTTTTGTCAATCAGTTGCCGACTTAATTGAATAATCAACCTAGCTGTAGACTTCTTCACTACCTTTTGTACGACGCTACTTCTCAATATATTTATGTTTTGTGATATTTATTTAACGTTTCAGCAGGGGTGAAAGAAGAAATGAACTCACACGAACCCTTGTAATTGCAAATAACAGTTTCAATGTGATAGTAATTCTCACAGTCATCAACGACTATTGAGGTGCAGTTTTTGTTAGACCGAGACTTGAGAATATTTTAGATGGAAACGGTAGGATAGATATGAGCGATCTACTGCCTCGTCATCTTTAATTTCGTTATCTTTCAAAATAATTAGAGGCAGCTACTGTGTGAACGTAACTCTTGCATTTATTTGCCTTTGTTCTAGATCTCCTAGAGAGTGCTACTTATTCAGTTCACACTGTATGAGTGCACAGTCAAGAAAATGAAATCATAATTAGGTTATGAGAAAGAAACGGGATACCAACAACGACGGGTGGCTGGAATATGCCGTTTCTCGTAAAATAAACGAGAAGGAGGATTATATGAGGAAAAGAGAACATTTGAGGATCTTAGCTTCGTGTCAATTCATTTTTTAAATGGGTCCTACAGTAGTATAAGTAGTATTTAAGTCTAATATAATTATTTAAAAAAACATTACTAGCTGGCATTTGAGCTTACTTACGCACCACGCATGCTAATAGATTAATGGATTCAAAGCTAATTTGGTTAGCTGGGCTAATTTGTAGCCTTCGTTGTAAGTGTAGGCCCATCGTGAGCTGACGGCTACTCTACGAATGTCTCGGATTTGATTGATTCAAAAAATCTAAATTAAATTTCAGGGAATGATGCAGAAGTAGAACTCAGAAGGGGAATAGGTACGCGGATCAGTCATTAAAAACTTTGAGGGAGAATGTGAATGGGGAGAAGAGCGGCAGCGGCTCGACTGGTCGGCGGAAATGAGAGGGGAGAGGCCAAGGCGATTAACTCTACTACTGCTGGTCTCTCCTATTCATTTCCTCATCGCTGCATTATGAGATAATAGGTGGGTCCATCATGAAAGGCGATCCGCTGGAATTCAGTCTAACTTTACTGCACCCGATGCACCCAAAAAACTTTCTCCCTTCATCATCTACAAAGGACGCCTCCCATATTATTGAATCGAGATTAACAAGTTTATTTAGGAGAAACTATGAGGGCTAATAAGGCAGGGTAAACTTTAAGTAAAAAAGTCCAAAAAAGGTAAACAGAGAATTAACAAGAAGACAAAAGGAGCGCGCAGACTGTTGAAGTGTAACCCTTTGAGAGCATATAGTTGATCGAAGCGAAGAAAATAGGGCCACTTCTTCCAAGCCTCTCCCATTATTCTATTCTATTCTATCCTATTTTATTTCGGTAGGGTAATTCACAATGGTCATCCGCCCAAGTCCGGAAGGATGTGGGCTCTCCATTTCGGCATTTCCTATGGGCCTATCCAATAAATAAGTAAATTGTAATGCTAGGGTAGTGGATATAGTAATGGTAATACCGCCCCTCTCAATTACATCTAAAATAGGGGTATAGAAGGACGAGGTAGGAAAAAAGTATAGTTATCGCTAACATGCGCAGTAGCTCATCTAAATATTCAAAACGTCTGCTCGTTGCACATGTTCCCGGCGTGGAGGACAAGCACAAAGCCTGCTCAAACCTCTGAACGGGCCACTTGAGCTGCCTTTTTATTATGTAGTCAAGGCGGCCGACAGTAACGACGATGATGACCATGTCATGGAGTCTACCGGAGTCTTCCAGAACCCGATATTTAAGCAATTACGTCCAGCAAACGTAATACATGCACTGGCGTGGTCGAAGCAATTCATTAGACGGATACCATTACCATGCTAAGTGAAGTGACACAGACATTCTTCTCCTCGCTAGCACCACAGGAAACAACTGTCTCCCGCGTAAACTTTGCCACAACGATAGGAGTAGACCTATTATCCTAATGCTAGTCACCTGGTTGTCGACGTCCTCTCAACTAACGATATACCAAAGTTTGACACCACAGTTGATATCGCATCAAAAAGAATCAACAACCATAAACCATTCAAAATTTCAATATGAATAATTTCAATTTTTTTTTTTTTTGGGGGGGGGGGGGATTAACTGCTTCTCTTACGTATATCTAGAATTCTATATTATTCGCACATACGACATCTAGAGTATGTATATTGTTCATCCAAGTACACCTCAGATGTATACTATATTTAGGCAAAGCCATATATTTTACAGGAAATGTAAATTTGGTGGCATAAATTGGAAACAGTGATGCATTGATGAGCGCGCATGGAGGAGGGGCTACTATTTAATTAGGGATACCAAGAGATCGCTTCATTATTGGGTTATGGTAGTGGTAAGAACAAAAATATAAATGAAATCATTTAAATGATTCTCCCTGCTTTCTTTTACGTGGGGTGTTGTTTCATCGAAGAAGAAAGAGCGCTGGAGCGCTAACGAGATGGAAATTCGAGCAGAACCCTCTGGATCTACATAATATCTTGAAGAATAAAAATGAAGGGGGAAAGGGCTCTCTTTCTCTTGTTTGATTTTAACGATACCATCAGACGGGTCGATCTTTTTTATGGCTCACGCGTATCTGATATCCATCTCTTATTAAAACTTGGGAATATTTTCCGATCAGTAGAAAAATATGGAAATAACGTCAATAGCTAACATAAACTATTTTTTGAAAAGCATAGCATCTAATGTTAGACATTTGCAAGAGCTTCCCAACACAAACTACAAAGAAATTTCTTATTTTTCTATTATGTTATGCGATTTATTATAAGCATCCTGGACTAGGTTTAATATTTTTTAACTCGTTTTATTGCCTATTATCCAAGAGGCTGTCAGCAGTTCAGCACATGGAAAGCCACTGCTCATATGCTGACAATTCGTTCCGATCATTACAATTGCTGAATTCTAGAAATCGTTTTATTACCGTGTAAAAGACTTTCAGATTTTCAGTTTTAAAACATAAGCAAAGTGCATATCGATACTTTAAAAAATGAGTTTAACATTCTGTTTAATTGAAAGTTAATTTTTTGCACGCTAGAACTAATACGGTACTGGAAGAGAATGGATTATTTCCGGTTTGAAGGCCTCCTCCGCCTTGCATTTCCTCTTTCAACAATAATAACTGTAATTTTTTAAGAAAAAATTGTTCCTAGTTATTTGAGGGAGAGGCAAATGTTTAAGACCTATGACCCGAAACTGCATCAAATTGTCGAGGTCTAATCTATATACAGTACGATAGTGTACTATAAACATCATTTTATTTTTAGTATTATTCTTCGATTTGTAAGAGACTTCTTATTCGGTAATCTATATCTTGATTACCACTGCGACAGCATTTTAGCACTTATTATGATGCGTCGATAGTCGCCGCCACTATCTCCGTTGGTTCTGAGTACTGCGACGAAGAATCGTGCAGAACGTGAATGTCCTATTGCTTATTCTTTACAGTTTATAATAACTATTTAAAAATTTCTTCTCCGTCTTTTACTTTGTTCGCTCTGTCTATTAGTAGGTGTGTGTGTAGCAGGAAGTTAAAAGCATTCAACCCATTATGTTCCTTAAAAAAACGAATGGCTGATTGTAATTTAACTTGTAAATCAAAGCCTTATGATTCCCCAGTTCCATCTAATTACTTACAAGTTAATACATTTGCTCTGGATGATTGATATTATAAATCTAGAAAGCAATGTCCCAATATGATCTGTGTTTGTAGCATTTAGTAGTTTACCTAGTTTACTTGAAAGTTGAAACACGCAACTGTATAAAAATTGAAGAATCTTTATTCATTTTATCATTAACAATGGTGATGGGCTGATGGCTGCTGCTGAGATCATAGGGGGGCTGATCAAGCGAGAGCAACTGATTGATTTACGGCCAATTTGCATGCGCCTAACGATCACGATAATTCGGGAGTGATGAACCAAGAATATTTTAGCAGCAGCATAGGATAGCTGAGACAGCCGTTTTATTGTTGCGTTGTGCACGATGAATTGATGATGAGGCTATATGATGCCGGTTCAACAATGCGCCTACCGAAGCATAGTGGTTGAATATTCATTGGATACGTCCGCTGACTCTCTTAGACGATGCACTCTTCCATTTTGCTTTATTATTCCTTACTTGATTAAACACAGCAGCATGACAGCAGTATCAACTTTAGGGAATTCCATAAGAGGAGCATTCATATTGGATTGTTTATGAATGTCTCTCGAGCCATCACCTATAAATAGGTGACAGAAGAAACATAGTATAGCTAGTCGAGAGGAGATAATGAAAACTGAGAAATATCTGATCGTAATGAGCGTAAGAGGCGCTGTGAACAAACCAACCAGCATTCTATCTAATAATAGAGAAACCTTGTCTCGGTGTCAGTTGGGTGGCTTTTGTCACTCACGGTGGGTGGTCTAAAGACCAAAGCAAGATTTCCCGCGGGACTGTTGCGAGTCCACTGTAGCCTCTAGTAGTTATAGTACACTGTAGTATTGCTCGTACATTTACAACAAAGCGTGTTCGTTGTGAAGAGGTTATGAAAGGTTGTCGAGAGGCTGTGAAGACGAGCTAAAAAGGGGTATAACTAAAATAATTTAATTTTTATTATGGAAATTATTGAGGTTTCCGGTAGCTAAAAAGTGAATCCTCATCAAACTACTCCTTCATCAAACTAGGAACTAGACAAAAGATAAGGACAAAATTTATTTGGCGATTCAAGAAGTCGAGCGAAAAAAAAGGAGAATAATCCGGAAGACGACCAAATGTTTGAAAGATTTTAGAGTCACATCAAGACATCACAGACGAATGTAACAGTTCAAAAATTGACATTAAAAAACATGCAGGCTGCAAAAAAGTTAAGTTTATGAATCATACGAGTTCAAGCGTTAGATGATGAGTCTTCCATGAAGACTTTAACTCTAGATTGTTTAAAGCCAAGTGGAGAAGTGATGCTAGCGGCAGATTCGATAGAAGGTGAAGATCCTTGAGACGATAAACGACTGTTAGAAGGAGAAGTGAGAAACTTAGTGCGCGGTGCCGGAACTGGAGGAGGGGCGCCGGTTAATGACATGGATAATGATGATAATGACTTTCGACCAGAATCAGAAACAGCAGCAGCGGCATTGATCTCAATTTTCTTTTCCGACAGAGAGTATGTTCCAGGTTCAAAGACGGGAGGGTATTCTAGCTCACCGCTGCTGTAGGTGGCCGACTCCATTGGTGATTCCCTAGCTGAAACTGTGTAGGTAAAGTGCGTGGCTGATGACGTACTTGTAGTAGAGCGAAGAGTGCGGCTGTCTCGTAAGGTATCACCACCACTTGGTTGAGGGCTCAGGGGTGTGCACTGACCAGAGTAAGGTGAATCCCCCGTTAGCGGAGTACGGCGCTGCTTACCGATCATCGATACGCCCATGGCCGGCTTCAGTAAAGGAGTTTTAGGTGTGCCTGGACAGCTGCCACTACTCTCTTCATTGTTGGAAGTAGTAAATGAAGCAATGGGCGAACTACTCAATCGAGGTTGAGCGTTGACGAGTGGAGCTGGACGCTGATGTAAGCGACTGTTTGGTGAATAACTGTGTGGAGACAAATCACTAGATAAGGACGAATGGCTAGAAATAGACTCGTTGCCACAGTCAATTGACGATGGGGGACCAAGAACTGACTCATCGCCTATGCCAGTTGGTAATTGAAGAGAGTTGGATTGCAACAACTTGCCATCGACACTACCTTCTTTCAAGTGAATTTTATTTTTACGTTTGTCCTTCGGTGTGCCAAATATTGCACGATGGAGGCGAGGAGAGCCGAGTAATGTTTTTTGCATTCGAGGTGTCGATGGTGGTGGTGGTGAAACAGACGTATCCGCTGCGTTGAATTTATTTTCGGGTGGAGTTTGCGTGGACGGCGACGATAACGTTTTTCGTCCAAACTTAGGGGAAACGAGCATTTTGAAAAAATGTTTCGCATCTGAGTGAGTTCTCTTCATTTCCTCATTTTCAGTTGGTGATGAATTTCCAACATCAAGGTTCATCTCGAAGGCCGCTTTCATTTTAGAATCATCTTTCGGACTTGCTGGAAAGTTCATTGGTTGGTAGCAAGCAGTGCGCTTCAAACGTGTTTGACCATTATTTCCCTTAATTAAAAAGATATTGTAGTTAAACGATGAATGACAGGATGGTGTTATTCGTTTCCTAAAAAGTTTATTACCTTAAGGGTAGGTTTAGGAGCGATTGGAGGAGCGCTCAAGTGTGATCCTCCACGTAAAGAATTAATCCACAACTGATCCGGGGGTCCTTCTTTGTGCTGTCCTCTCCTACAAAAGAGGGAGTAAGTGGGAAAGAAACAACAGGAATAAATTTATTTTCTTTAGCACGCGATAGTCGATTTTAGTTGTAAAATGTTTGTTGTTATTGTTAGTAAAATTTTCAAGATCAGATAATAGATATCCATTATATATGCCCCACTGATTTTAAACTAAAATATGGAACAAAAAAGTGCTAAGTATCGTTAACTATACTTTATATAGTACAGGTGGAATCGTCGAGTAGATCAACTTTAATTTGCACTTCTTTGTTCCTCATCACATTGTTTTAAAGGACACTTTTCTAATGCAATTCATACAAAAATGAACAAGTAGAAAGTATGATATTAACGTTCCCAAAAACAATAAACACAGTTGAATATATAAAATAGAATAGAAAATCCTCTTACCCCGAGGGATCTAGATTTAAGTCAACTGTTCCTCTGTTGGGTGAGAGGGATGCTGATACTGTAGAACAAGACGAAGGTAACTTTGAGAGACTACTGCTATTTCCTGAAGATTTGATAGAACCATCGGTACTGGATCGTCT
This sequence comes from Chydorus sphaericus, assembly GCA_030141595.1. Classification (NCBI taxonomy): domain Eukaryota; kingdom Metazoa; phylum Arthropoda; class Branchiopoda; order Diplostraca; family Chydoridae; genus Chydorus; species Chydorus sphaericus. The sequence goes on along the minus strand of CM057929.1, from coordinate 6,860,309 downwards.
AGAAGAAGCCACACTGGAACGTCGACCGACCGATTCAGTACGTGTTGGGGGACTCCGACATAAATCAGATGAATTGCTACTCGATTGTTGACGAGGCTTTATCTTAGCGTAACCTGATTCTTGATTGCTTAGCAGGTCGATTGGTTGCTGAAAATCTCGGCTAGTACGATTCAGCGAACCATATGGTCCTCGGCGATGAGTCAAGTCACTCTGCGAGGAAGGCAAATTAGTAGAAGATCCAGTTTGCGTGAATGGTCGACCCAGAGTTCGCATAGAAAGATTTGCAGGTTTTGGTGCCAATAGTGGCTTAGAAGATGTAACTGGTCCTTTAGAAGAGTGTTTTTTGACGTCTGTAATCTCAATGCTGTGGCGGCGACTGATAGATCGGCGTGGTGAAACTGATGTTTTTCCTATTCGACTCTCTTCCTGTTCTAATGGTAGCTCAAGAGGATTACACTGTTGGTGGTATGTTTGCCCAACAACAAGTTTGGAAACACTGGGGCTATCTTGAAATACATCAACTGAAGCTGATGAATTGGGACTAGGAGTAACAGGTTCCGTCGCATGACGCCCAGCAAAACAATGATTGGTCGGAGGAAATTCAAAAGCATGAGCCTTTGTTGCATCTGATGAAGATGAAAGCTGCTGCCTGAACGGCGAAGCCGGCTTAGATTCGCTTGGCGGTCGTGGAGGCGGCTTGGATCCAGCATCCGTTCTACTGTGGTTTGGTGATATATTGGTAGCCAAAGCCATCGGAGCGGAGATAGTAGTAGGTGACGGTGACGGTGAAGGTTTACGATAACTTCGGAACTGCGAGGTCGGAACGGGCTGTTTTTCAGGCGCTACTCGAAGGAATCGCTTCAAGTATTTCCGGTCAAGACTGGCAGCCATTGGACTACGGACCACTTTGGTAGATGAATTTTTATCATCTACTGGAACAGGTGGTAAGGAATTTTCCCGACCCCTCCTTGTACGACCTAAAGTCGCTGACATTCCCACTACGTTGGGTGTGACATTCAAAGGTTGCGAAGAGGTCCCTTTACCTTTTCTACGGCCCAATGATCTGGCAAGACTTCCTTGGTTACTTTCACTTTCATCATACGATTCGTCCTCTGTCTCGCTGTAGTAAACACCTGCGATAATAAAAATAAAAATAAAATAAAACGCGAATACAAACAGTCGACACATACATTTACTTTTCATAAACACAATAATTAAATCTAAAAAGTCGATAGTTCGAGTGCCCTACCTTTAGGACCAATAACTGTATCTTTATTGATGCCAGTGATGCCGTGACTGAAGGGTGCCGTTGCTGATTGCATTACAATATTGAGCCACTTGTTCAATTCTTCTTTACTTTCACAAGCAAAATAGAATACTGTTCCTGAAATTCATATACCAAGAAAGAAGATAACATTATTGGTATTTCTAGGCGTTCATTACAAATAGACTTTAAAGTTTAACGATAGTATGATACCGGCGTTAAAGATTTTGAAGGCGAATTTCTTCGACTTGACTTCGGGAGCTTGAGTTGAGCCAAAACCTGGCAAACATATAAGGCTCTCTGCTTTCTTATCCTGAAAACAAAAATATTTAACTCACTATACTAATATTAAGATTTATTTATGACATGAACGATTACTTCAGGATCCCGATAGCCATACAGCGTGTGCCGTTTTAAAACAAAGAAACGGCGTGTCCAGCGTGGGCCCGACCAAAATCCACGTGTTTGACGACGCCGGGACAGCCAGCCTTGGCAATCGCCTTCGCCCAGTTCACGACAAGGGACGCGGCGCCCACCATCTACAGGAGATCCTCTTCCGCCTGACAGTAAATGCTGCTGATGGTAGTGATGTTGTCCGTGGTGTTCCTGATGCTGTGCTGGATGACGTACGAATTGGTGGTGCTGCAATCTACCAAGGGGATAATTGTTGGTCGAACTGTGAAGAGCACCTATGCTGCTTCCTCCAAGCCCAGTTGCTCCACCATTCCCACTGCCGCTGTGTGGTTGACTAGGATATCTGATGGGGGGCAAAGCAACGTGGACTTCTTCTTCCTCACGGTGGGCAGGAGCATATGTCACCAAGAGTGAAGGGGCAATCCTGGGAACCGTACTGCCCGGAACGGGATCGAAATTGGAGTCGAGGCGTGTCACTCGAGTAAGAGCAGGCAAGGCTACATAATGTCAACAGCGTAGGTAAATTTCGAAAAGTTAGTTAGATGAACTATCTAATATAACTACATGCTAGCCGATTTTAGTATAAATTAAATGCAAAAAATATTAATTACTGCATTCTTCTTAAAACCCAAATCAACGAGAGTACATGACACTTAAGCATACCACGTTCTTCGTCAGTGGGATGTTGGGGCCACAGACCACGACGGATCAAATCCCGAACTTCGTGAGGACGTAAGCCCATATGCGAATACTCGTGCGGAGGGGTTTGACTGGAAACAATCGTGCCATACCCTGTTCGAAGACGAGCAATTGAAGACAGTTGACAAATAAAAGAAGCAGGGCATCAGCAAGAGATGAGATAATAAAAAATGAACTCACACAAACATAAATAAACCAAACATTCTTAGAGCCAAGCAAGCAAGAGTGAAAGCTTGTGCAACAAGGCAGCACATTTGACTTTTTGAAGAATTTAATATATAGCCAGATACTTAAAGAGCATAACGAATTAAGGGATTTGTCGAATTACTTAACCCTTACGAATGTTTGTCATGTACAGTTAAGTTACTGGTACTAGAAAAACTAACATGATACACCTAGACCAATTGTAACGAAAGTACCTGCAGTTTCCTGCTCTGTAGCATCAGTGTCTTTGACTGAAGTTTCAGGATTAGACTCATTGATCGGATGATTCACACTTCGATCCAAATGTAATTCTTCCTCTGGCAATCTCGTTTTATTACGTGGAGGTAACGCTGGTTTGGGGGATAATCGCGGGATATCATCTAGACAAGAAACAATTTTTAAAGATAAAGTAAAGTCGCTTGTTTAAAAAATTTCAATTTATGATTACCAGAACTAGGAGAGTGATGATCATTAGGCACTTCCATCAAAGGAATTATCTCTTCTTCGCTTACGCGATTTTGTTTTTGTAGCCGAATGTTGCGAAGTTTTTCTTCGAAAGAGGTCGAATCTTCCACTACCGATTCGTAAGTCGGTGTACTCTGACTTTTGTCCAGGCGAGGACGTTCCAACGAGACTTTGCGTGATTGAGAGCGGATTTCAACTTCTCCACTTTCTCTTAAGATTACGTTTCCAGATTTGTCTTCATTCATTTCTTCGCTGACAGGCATTATGGTAGCAGTGCGCCCTGTTTGGTCTAATGAAAGCAGTTGTCTGTCATCCGTTTTATCCGATGTCGAGTGGTTGGCATTGCAATCTGTTTGAGCAGCTTGACGAGATTGACGAGGAAGGCCATTATAGTGGCCCATGCTACTATGTGGTCGCTGTTCGAGTTGAAATAGCTGCTGCTGCTGTTGTTGAACAAGTAAATCAAAAAGTTCCGGTGCTTTACCTCGTTGGCCCTGGCCCTCCTTCAACTCTTTCCAAAACTATAAAAACAATAGTGATACAAATATTAGGAGACATTCATCATGCACGAAATAAGTTTTTAGATTAGCCAATACAAATCCTTTTAAAAAGCGAAAATTGATTAAAAGATTTTTTTCTTGTAAATGAGTGTTAAGTGATTTTAATAATATACAATTATCACGTGACGTTGACAAATACTGACCTGCTCCACACTTCATTCCTGCTGCAGCACGAGAAGTATAAAAAAAGAGTGACCATGATAGAAGCAGTAGTAATACAGCGCAAGACACACACACACACACAAAAAAAGTTGGAAACAAACAAAGAGTCAAACTCACCTGTTCGATGTTTAAGGGCGGCCGAGATGAGGTTGGACTGGCCCCCGTCACTGTTGCTCTTCTTTGAATGCTCAATCGGTTTTTCGGAAGGATTAATCGAACACTTGCAGGTGAAGTGACAGAATTATCTATTCCAGTTGCTGCGGCTACAGCAGCAGCTGCTGCTGCTGCCGTCGCCGGATCATGATGATGGTTATCTGGCAAGAAGCTATCGTCATCGGTATCATTGTCACTTTCAACCTCTGATGGGAGTTCTGAGGCTGCAACTTCAGTTGATCTGGGTCATCAAGGGAAAAGATTGTAATTAAGTGAAAATGTTTTTCGATAGAATTAAACTTACATTGGAGGTGCAATATGGACTAAGGGAACTGATGAAATCAATGTATCAATGGGTTTAGACACCTGCAAGTCAGGTTTCGTCTGGCCGTCCGTATTCAAATGCCATCGGAAATTATAAGAATCACGTTTCTTGCTAGGAAGCCTGTAAGGTTTGACGTAGATCTGGCCAAAATTATTTGAGTGTCGTGGTCGTTTTTTGAGCGTTAGAATAACTTTAGTCGAATTCTCCAACATAGCAGCTTTTAGCTTTTTCTGTTGCCACCCAACCACTGTTTGATAGTTGACTTGAACAACTTCGTCTCCTTCTTCTATTTTCCCACACTGATGGGCAGGACTTTGAAATTTGACTCCACCGATAACGTGAACACCTTTATAAGATGTCTGAATCAACATTCCCTGTTAGAAAAGAAATTTAGAAAATATATACATCACTTAGATTACGTAAAAAAGGGCATCCGCATATTTTACTTGAATCCACAAGTCAATCCCGTCGGTTCCATTAGATAGGGAATGAGCACTGAGTGATCCTAAATCTTCTTCTGGCTTTTTTTTAATAGTTGCAACATCAAGAGAAGCAGGTTGCAAAACCAAAGGATCCACAAATTCACAAATGATTTTATCTGTTATTCCAGCTAGTGAGATGCACCCTTGTCTAATAACCTGGAATTATTTTTTTCAAGTTAGTTTCGAGAAACATGTGATAATCTATAATGAACTTATTACCTCAACGGGATTCTCGGCAAATAAATCTCTTTGAGCATTGGTAGCTAACTCCAGACAAATTTTTAGAAGGAATGCTTTGACTGACAAATAAGGTTCATGACCATCAAAAGGAGATCTATATTAAAGAGAATTAATAAGTTTCAACTCATATGCAATAGCCAAAACAAGTGTACCTGTCCAACCAAGAAACAAGATCTTTTACTCCATCAATGATATCAGCAACAGCAGCCAATGTTGATGTGGTTACTTGTTCTGATTTTCGATTACTTGTATTAGAATTTACACAAAGCTCATTATACAGGCTTCTGGCCTTGCAACCAAGCTGCATTGCAAAGAATTGCAAGTTTTCACGATCCAAGTTATAGTGCTAATTGGGACATATACAAAAAAACAGTAAGTAACATACTTAAAAAGTAGCTATAACTGTTAACTAAAAAGTGTTACTTACAAAATCTCTGAGTAGATCTATTGCTCCCATAAATATTTCTTGATGTCCCAGTTTTATCACTTTGAGAACTGGCAAATCTTCAACAGTAGTTGAGAGCAATCGATGACCATTGATTTCCTGCTCCATAATATGACGAATGTATGGGATCAAAGTATCATCCAAACCTGCAAAAATAATGTTAAAGATATTCTAAAACATAACAAAAAGATATCAATTACCTCTAACCCATTCAGCAACTTGTTCTGGATTCCAGTCAGCAACATTTACATAGTAAGCTGTCATTCTTAAGAGCTTGCTTTTATGGCAACTTTTTTAAAAAATGTAAATGGAGATACTTTCACAGTTACTTTATAAACAATGCTTCATCAAAAATCCTTCCAAATGCATGGAAGTGAAATTGTAGGGATATATACGATTAGAATGCTGTCTTCAGGAAACGCCACTAATTTCATTTCTAGTCAATATCTGGTATATACTACTGCGATCGTAGTTGTCATAACTATTGCACGCCTCACAATCCGTAAGATTTTGACTTCCGAAGGTACTATGGGAAATGGGCTCGAACGAGAGTTGATCACAGACTGACAGACCGCTGTAGTGCTGCTGAAGATTGAGAAATCTGTCTCCCTATTCGGCTACTCTTAATTTCCTGGTCCCGCCTTGGTCTATTACGTTATCAAATGACTTGTATCTACCATCCACACAGTACTGAGTACACTGAAGGATCCTCACTATTCCGTGGAAGTGGAATTTTTTCTGGTGTCACTTAAACGTGGATGTGGACTACCTATTCAGGGGAGCTAAAAGTGTAGATCTGCGGAAACTCTACCCCTGGGTCCTGACTCCACTGTCCACTTCCTATAAGAATTTATTGACTTTGAATCGTACTCTCAAGCCAAATTTGCAGCAGCATTCGTTTCCTGTGTTCAGTGCAAACTGCAACCCTACAGGTCGCTTTTATTGTAGCTTTGTTGGATCGGTTGGTTCGGACTTGACTGTAGTCTATCCGTAGATCCAAAAAATGTGGACTGGGTCGCAATGTTATCACGTGAAAGCCTGCTTCCATGCTTTTTCTATAGTTATTGTTTAAAAAATGAAATGGTGTGCTGTTAATTAATTACTATGAAAGTTTCATAATAATATTCATAATAAACAATGAAACCTAATGGCCAATACGTTTAAGACTGGGTCGAGGACAAGATACGCACTTTACGTCTGTACTTAAAGTCTTGCAAAACCCGAGGGCCGATCACCGATGCACCATGTGATGAGACAACCCATCATGAGTTGGGTGGGTTAGAAGCCTGGCTAAAAAGATGGGAACCGGTGAGCGCTCTACTTTGGGGGCGCTAAATTTGTGGTAATACGGGTTGAACATGAGAATTTTAATTGGGACCGCTGGGATAGGTTTGCTTGTGACAGTGCGGACATTATTTAAAACATAAAAGTATACAAAATAAAATACAAAATAAAATAATAAAAGTACGGTATGGATTGGTGACGTTCTGGCCTGTCCGTTCCGTCCTAAGTCATTCCGGCCTGGCCAGAACGATTTTTTTCCCGCTCATATTGGAAAATATGGTAGGCCCGAACGGGAGTGACTTTTACTTTCCGGTCTTTTACCTTCCACCAGTGAATAAAGTTATTTAGATTTCATAAAAGTGATTTGTATTTTGTATTTACATTAATTATCGCTACGAGGCCTGGACGTACCAGAGCGTCCGTCATGTCAAATTGTCAATGGACAGTTCGTATCTTTAGTGCCATAACGGTGGTCCTCTGCTATATAACTATTTCACGGTATATTCACCGGTTATCATATGGTGGACGTGGCAAAGTCTATTAGTGATGCAACCGATGCAGTTAATTTTTAATTTTTTAATTTTTATCTTGCATTCCCATTCGTTGAGCAATGATTATTGAAGAACGTGCTCGCCATGCACTGCTCTGTAACGTCTTTCTCGGGCGCTCTAAATTTCCTGTTATCTTCAGTCCTCCATTATCTGATTTTTATTTATTTTTGATGCTGCTTTTTTTGTTGCATTCGTTTGGAGTTGCTTGTCTAGCTAATTAGAAATGATAAAACATTGGTTTTGACGTATGATTTTAATAACAGCGTCATTACTTAGTATTTTTTTTTGTCACATTACGATCTTGCCGCGTTTAAGTGGGCTTGGTACGCATTAGAGCCTTTGTTCCTTGATAATAAAAGTATATCGTTAACCAGATCTATATAAGCTGAAACACTGAGTACGGTAATCGATTTTCTTAGCAATATGTTTACCTTATAATTTAAAGGTTTATAAAGTACTGTTCAAGTAATTTTTTTACGGACTAACCCTCCCCCTCCCTTTCCCATTTCATGCGTTATCGATCGACTTTGGTATAACCCCCTTTAATATTATCAATATTTGGTCGATAATTGTAAAATTACCTAATGAGATATGGGCTAACGTGGGTCAAGAGCTTTGCCCATCCATGAAAGTCTGTATTGTCCAATTTAAAAATTGGTTCAAGTTCCACTTTTACATTCCATAGTTCATGAGATATCGTATGGAAGTCCGGGACGTCAATATTGTGAATAGTTCAATAAGCGTTGGTGGGGTTGTTCTTATGCCCGTCAAGAGTATGCTAAAATATCTATGGGATACGGATGTCCAACGGTATAATGCCAGGACATCCCACTGCTATAGGCTTACGGCCATATTCCATATGGAATATTGGAATTGCGCATCAATATAAATAAATAATAAGCAAATAAATTTGTTTTTCTTGTTCTAGAATATTCTGTTGTTTACTGCGCATCTGCATATCTTATACCGTTTATTTTTTGTTTTTGTTTACAGGATTATACAGCATACTGTCTACATAACTACTAAAAATGCTAGCTTGCTTAACATTTTAACGAGCTTATCTTGTCGACAGCTAACAAACAAACTTCCATCTCCCATATTTGTTTTATACCGGTACTGCAGATAGAATTAAGACATCGTGATTAGAAAGACAAACATGTCTGTGAAGTCAACCTGAACTAAATGAAAGGCCAATCATGTAACTTTCTTGAGGGATAAACTGATAAAGAAAAGTCGATGCTGAAAGTGAACTAAAATTCGAACTAAGACGCGCACAACTAGTATTGGGACTTAAGAGTCTATATAAAGAACGTACGTATTGAATTCCGTGCCATTGCGGTGTCGAAAAGTTGGCCAGTGCCTACCGTAACTAAAATACTGCAGGAATTCTTTATTTTTAGTGAGAAAATGGGGTTAAGAAGTTTAAAGCTTGTGTCTTTGCTGAGGATGAAACATGTTCATCTTTGTTCTATACAAAGATTGAACCATTCAACTTTAGTTACAGGTGAACCCAATTTGCCTTCAGTTCTAACCCCTATTCCTGGACCAAAATCCCTGCAAATGCTTTCGCAAATGAAAGAAATTCAAATGTCGGACGCAATTCAGTTTTTTGCTGATTACTCGAAAAGTTTGGGAAATTACATAGTCGATGTAGACGGCAACGTTCTACTAGACGTGTACACTCAAATATCATCGATTCCTTTAGGCTACAATCATCCAGAACTGCTAAATGTTCTCAATGATCCAGAGAACGTAAAAATGTAATGTTGTTTTTCCTTATTCTTGTAACTGTGTTTGTTAAAAAAAAAATTATGGACTGCCCCCATAGATTCATTAACCGACCTGCCTTGGGAATATTTCCAGGCGCAAACTATCCTGAAAGAGTTCAAAACAGTTTGTATGATTTTTCTTCGCAAAAAAAAAAAAAATGTCAATATAACACTAATTAGAATTTTTTTGTAATTTCAAAGGTTATCCGTCGCTCCCAAAGGTCACTCTCAGGTTTGTAAATACTTTTTAAGTAATAGACGATAGTTCTGGTTACAATAGATCTGCTAGCGTCATTGAATACGACAATATTGCTTATTTCGGTTTTTCACGTACCGGTAGGTGACGACGATGTCATGTGGATCATGTTCTAACGAAAACGCATACAAAGCTATATTTGTATGGTACCGACGAAAGCAGAGAGGAGGAAGGTCTTATACACCTGAAGAAGAAACGAGTTGCGTCATGAATAATTTTCCTGGAGTTTCAAATTTGACTTTAATGTCTTTTAAAGGTGGATAGATTTCGCATTTTATTTACTCAACTTATTATCCTGTGATAAAAATTACATTGATCAATTACCGTGTTTAGTCTAGAATATTCCAGAATAGAAAAACAATTCAAAACAAAAATAAAGCATTTAAAGTATGAAAATAATATAGGTGCATTCCATGGTCGGACATTTGGTACGTTAATCACTACTCACACGAAACCTGTTCATAAACTGGATATTCCAACAAAGGACTGGCCAATTGCCACCTTTCCACGATACCAGTATCCTTTAGAAGATTTTGTCCGTGAAAATGAGGAAGAAGACAGAAAATGCCTCGCTGAGGTTGAGGAGCTTTTTCATCGCTACAACAAGATAGGGAAGACAGTCGCCGGAGTCGTCATTGAGCCAATTCAATCTGAGGGCGGCGATCACCACGCATCGCCTTCATTTTTCCGAGGTCTACAAAAGATTACGAAAAAGGTTTCTAATCTAGTCAATAGTATTCCGATAAAGTAGTCTCGTAGGTGTAGAATACGGGGGTTTTACCTGCAGAAGATGAATGGCGATAAAACTAAAATTAGACTTAGAAAAATGGGGATATTTGAATTGTAAAAACAAAAAACAAAAAAAAAAATGCTAGGGTAATGCCAAGGCCTAAGATGTATATGAACAGTACTCACGCACCTTAATATAAGCACTTACAAATATGGGGCATCTACAACAAAGATTTTATACTGTCTATTTATACTGTCTATGAATACGTTCAAACAAAATTTACCGTAAAGTGCCGCATACTATAAATCCAAAATTATTAGTACGGCACATTTTTCTCATAAGCACCCGTGTTGAACGGGTCGTGAGCGAATCGTATTAACATAGCACAAGATAGATACATATGGTGCATAACTATATACGTAATTTTATTTTAATATATGGTTTAAATAATTCAACATTTTTTTTTTGTCCTAAAAAGAATGAAGCTGCACTATTGATAGACGAAGTTCAAACTGGCGGGGGAACAACTGGAAAATTTTGGTGCCATGATTATTTTGATCTGGAACATCCAGCCGACTTGGTCACCTATTCAAAAAAGATGATGATCGGTGGTTACTACTCTCTTCCTGAATTTCGGTGAAACAAAAAAAAAATTACTCGCAAATCCAATTAATGCTTCAACATTTCTTTTTAACAGGCCACAGGAAGGATACAGAATCTTTAACACTTGGATGGGCGAGCCCTCAAAAGTTATCCTGCTAGAAAAAGTCATCGAAATTATAAAGCGTGACAAGTTGCTCGAGAATGTCAACATAACCGGTTTGTAATTTTACGAATTAACAGTTTTTACACTTACTTCAGTCCTTGACCCTTTATAACGTCTAAAACTTTATCTTCCAATAATGTATATGTATTTTTTAAGGCGATATTTTGTTGAACGGCATCAAAGACCTAGCTAATCGATATCCGGGTGAAATAAAAAACGCTCGCGGTCGTGGTACCTTCTGTGCCTTCGATTGCGCCTCGATGGAAAAGCGCGACGCTATGGTTGAGATGCTAAAAAGAGATGGTAATAAACTTTTCAAAATAACACACATGTATATTTAAATCAAGGCACAATTCTTGTAATAAATATGGTTTCTCACTTCCGTGGTTAGGAATACAAACGGGAGGAGCTGGCCCGATCGCTATACGCCTTCGCCCGTCTCTTGTTTTCCAGCCTCAACATGCGGCTATTTTTCTCGATCGATTAGAAAAGACGGTAAAGAAAGCTGGGGGGCAATAAGAAATGACAGGATGTCATCTCACAAGTTTTTCTTCTTCTTATTTTTAACGGATTAATTCACTCTAGATAAAAGTTATATTTAGGCTATTATAACTTGATTCATGCTTAATAAACAATTTGATCAAGACTTCGAGAGTAATTTTTTTTAAAATAAGATTGTCCCAGCTCTTTATCGACTCTTCCTCCAGGACTACTATGATTTTTAATTAAATAGTTCGCAAATTTTCAAACTTTTTATGTTCTGCTAGCTGACCGCGAAAAACAGAAAATTTGAACAACCAACAAAAAACAATAAAACGCGTTTTTCCGTCAGCCGATTTTCTGTTTCCTGCTTTTCACCTGGCGAAAAAAAAGAGCTAAGAAATGATAAAAAAATAAGAAAATTGTCAGTGATGAGAAATGACTGAATCATATGAGATTTAATTTTACATTTGATGCAAAATCGACTTGTCATTTACGGCTGTTTTACTAAATATTATTTGTTTACTATTATTTATATTATTGAAAGAAAAAATATGGACGAACTCTGACTAAACCAATAGACGCACGCACACTTTTATTTACTTCGTCTGGACCGTTATTTTACGCCAACAAAAAGAAAGAAAAGTTTACAGGAATTGAACCCATTTCCCCCATCACGCTTATTTCCAGCAATTACAAACATTTGACACACATCGCCAACAAAATAAGTAAATGTTGTTAGAAGTGCCAGAAAAATATGAAAGCAGAAGAACACTGAGAAATGGAGACTCGAGAAGATAATGAAATCATCCACTGAACTCGAAAATGAACTTCCGTTCCCAATCTGGTTACAAAATCATTACCAATGATGTTATTTTTATCTAGCTGGGACAAGCCTAGTAATAACTTGGACCACAGAGGTTGTGATTTACAGGTGGTGAAAAGAAAAGTTAAACTAGCAACATTTGAAAAAAGGAGGGTATACATTTGGAGAAGAACAATTCACAACTGCGAATAAATGAAAGATACAGAAGAGTCAAAAAGCATTGACTATCAGGACTGCCACTGAATTTCTACATAGAGATAACTACAGTACATTACAAAAGTCCATATATAGAGTACGCCTTCTGGAGAACTCTTTCAGAAATGAACCGACAATACTTCAGTTGTATTATTTATTTGTTTTGTTTTTGTTGTTGAAAACTTAAAACAGTGCCTGGTTGGTACAAAAATTGAAATGGACCTGGCGTCGTATTGGAAAGTGGTAGCTGGGAGAATATTTAATGACCACATATTGACACATAGGTCCTCTAAATTTTCGATTTGGTGAATTGAACCCAGGTCCCAACTCGTTTACCATAATATTTTACAATAATATTCAAAAGCCCATATTGGCTGTTACTAATTCTCCAAAACGATGAAAACAAATGAAGGTTGCAATAAAGGCTTATTTTACCTAATGTTTTCGAATCAAATAATCACAGCTGCGATCATTTTTTTTATACTTTATAGAAGGGAAATTCAAATCCAGAGTCAGTGAGTTGCAGGGGAACCTCCTGACTGGCTACTGTTAGAGACATTACCACTGCCATCATTCTTCGCAGGGGGTTGTTGGGGACGATTGGAGTTGGAAAGAGAGAGTGAGGATCGAGGCATCGTTAAGTTTGGATTGGGAGGTGCAGTAGCTCTTGGAGAAGTGACTTGAGCATGACCAGGTCGTGATTGAGCCACGCTCAGTGCCGCCTTAGATGGCTGTTGTGATGATTTCATCGCAGACACGTTAACGTCGTCGGCAAGAGGCAGTGGCGGATGAACATTGCTATCATTTTCATTACCTTCTGATCCCAATCCTCCACTGACGGCACCTCCAGCTCCTCCACCGATGGACTCCTCCCCTTCTTGGTCCTCTTCTGGACAAAGCTCGTATGACTTGTCTAAAGTAATTCTAGCACTGTGAGAGCGCTCCAGGAAATATCCGTTAGAAGTTTCGTTTGACTGGGCTGGGGGTGACCATTGATTATACCTGAATAGCCACAAAATAAAAAATAAAAATTTCAAAATCAAGAGAAATAAAGTGAACTCGTAAGGGAGTTGATTCACTTTTTTCGGAGAAAGGCAGTTTCAGTCATCAAACTTACTGATTATTTCCTGTAGGGTATGGTCGATCCAACTCTTCATGTAACCAGTCAACAGCTGCTGCCCACTTACGCTTGAATTCGACATTAGCTATCATAATTTGGTGTGCTGTTGGGCAGGTGGTGAAGAGAGCAACAAGAAATTTGATGCACTGATAGGCCCGCTTATGATAATGATTCTTTGAACGCTGGATGATATCGAAGAGCCCATCACGATCATCGGGAATACCCTTGAAAGCTGCACTAATGCGGTATTTCTGCCATGAATCATCAAGCGTCAACATACTTAAGAGCAGGTCCAAGTGAGGACGCAACTCGTAAGTGTAGGCAAAAGCAACCTGAAAATAGATTCAAATTAAAAGGGTTGTTAAGGAAATATGGCAATTTATAATTTTGATGATTAATTCATACGGTACCTGCCACAGTATTTCTGATAGGACAGTGAAAGAAAACTGGCTGTTCTCCCAGCAACAATAACGCAATAGTCGGGAAGTTTCTTCCAAGCCGCTAGCGTCCTCCAAGAGTTTCTTTATGAAGTTATTACGATTGTAAAGGATATCGGCTACCAGAGGCTGTATCGGCATTAGTGAAGGTTCACCCATTGTGTTTGCCAACGGTGGCTGTCCTTGAACGGAGGATGCCGCTTTTGAACTTACGTCACAGCAACGGACCAACATGCAAACAACCTAATTTACGAAGAAAAGACGATTTTGCGTAATATATATATATATCTTTTAAGTGCGAGGATTTCGAAAATTTATGTAACTTATTTTTTCAACTTCAATGTTGTAACCTACCTGATAGAGCTTCCCTAGTTCAGCGTACTGATATTTGATGGGTGGACCCGGACCTTCATCCAGTGCAACAGTCATGAAAGTTGAAAGAACGTTGAGTCGAAGAAGTTGCGCCTTTTCAGCTGCTCCCAAGGCGGCGTAGACCAAAAACAGATTGAAGTACTGTGATAGGTGGCGTCCATAATCGGCCACCTCTTTGCTCAGTAGACTCAAAACAGACTGAAAAATGTGATCAGCAAGAGTGACATCGTTATTCGAGGTGGAAACAGTGGCAGTGCCAGTGGTAATAGAAGTGGGACTCGGATTAACAGTCAACGGGAACGGACAAGGTCCGTCACTCAGAGACATGTGAGCCAGAAAGACTAGGATTTTGACGAAAGCCGAACGAACTTCGGCACTAGGGCATTGCAGAAGGTATTCGCAGAAACGTTGTGGGTGTTCAAGCAATACGCGTTGTCCGAACCAAAAGCGAGCCTCTTTAGAAAATCGCAAAGGTCCAAGGAGTGCTTCGTACCAGTCGTTTGCCACGCCTCTGAGCGATTTCTTTGTGTGCAAACAAGTGATGAATAGGAATCGGGCCCCAATATCGACCGATAGAAGAGCCAACTCTTCCAAATGGGCAAGGCTTAAAACTTGTCCTCCTGCCTCAGGTGAGCTGGTCTTTTCCGAAAGGGTTTTGCTGTCCGCAGGCGAAGGGAAAAGAGCAGTTTGGCAGCTTATCAGTTTCCGCATGAACTGAAAAAATTCCACAGAAAACTGGTTGTAGGTATGTTGAAATTTGACGTTCTGTTTACGAACACTGCGCTCAATGGGCCCAGGCATAGTTAAACTCGAATGAGGCACACAAGTAGAAGGCGAAGAGGAACCTTTATCGCTTATGATAAGTTCACTCATTCTACTGCTGATGTCTATGTCCTCCTTAGTGTAGAAGAGGATGTACGCATTCCACCATCGCTTCTGGCGCCGGTAGCTCATCCGTTTCACAACATGGTCAAATACCTCTCCCATGTACTCGCCGCCAAAACATTGGTTTTTCATCTCTTCGTCGTCGTCCATTTTACATTCGCTAACGTCTCCATCATCAAACTTGTACCATTTAGCACCGCTTGCTTCACTGCTACTACTGAAACCGCCGCTTTTCGGGCGATGAAGAATGTAGGAGTAGTAATGGCCACCACTAGCCTGCCCGCTGTGAACGACGATGCCCGTAAGATGATAACGAGTGCACACGTCCCTGTTGGTTTCTTCGTCGATGTCGTAGTCGATTATTTCACCTTCCGCTTTAGCAAGTCCCCAGACTGTATACGGCTCCATGTCCAAGACTCGTGGAAATTCAAAATAGTCGTTGAACTTTATAGGAGCTAGCCGTTCGTAGTCGTACTCGAACCGTTTCAACTGAATTGTCAATATTGGAGGAAGCTTCTTTACGCAGAGACGTTTAACCGTGTTGACTTTTTTGTTGCACTTTTCACAGTGATAGGCGTCACCACCTGCGAGATAAATGTCGGTTCCAATTAGAATGCGTTACGTAATACAAGTAGTAGTCTATAAAACTAATGAAACTAATTAGTAGTAGCTACTCTTCATAATTCTCATATAAAATCAAATAAAGATTTTTAATTTCGTCTCGCATTTAAAAAAAACAACCGTTACTATCTCGAGTTATATCCACAGAACCCGTATTTAAAAAGCCAATTACGTCATGTGTAGCTGGTAAGCGACATTACATCGGATGTTCCTAGTAATTAGTAATAATATTTGGAATAGATACCTTCAAGTAGTTCTCCTTTGACGTACTGCTCCAATGAGTCGTGTAAGTTGCTGTGATTTCTAATGTCGATGCTTATCACATTAAAAGGCTGCTCTTTACAGTATCGGTGAGGACATCCTCTGCAAATTTTCTGATCCGAGTAAATACCGACGAGGGTTCGATGCATGATCTGCTCAGCACCAAGTGCTTTGAGAGCCTCGTCAACGCTGTCTGTTAAGCTCATATAGAACTCGACAGCATCTTGCTGCTCGCGAAGATTAACTGGTTCACCTTGTAATTTAAAATATCGCCAAAGTCCTCGCGGGATGTAATACTGCAACTTGCTTAAAGCTAGGTGTCCAAAAATGGCTTGCAACTGTTTGAGAATGTTGACATTGTACTCGCGAGTTGACTCTTCCCGAGTACGAAGTTGTTCGGTCCGAAGTTGTTGTTGTTGAAGTTGCAATTGCTGCTCCTCGTTGTTTTCAGTGTCGTTTTCTAGTTTTTCTTCGCCATTAAAATCTTCGTCTGAATCAAGAGCAGCCCCGTTTGCTGCTAAAACGCCTCGGCGAAGGTTTTCGATCATGAACAATTGCTGTAACACCGAGTTCATGTAACACGTAGCACCAGCATTTTTTAGGCCAACAAAGCTCCAAGACGCTCTCGGGCCTACAGGAGGCAGGTATTCCCATTCGCTTAGTGGTTCAGCATACGAATCTGTTGAGTAAAATGGAAAAAGAATTTTTTTTTTTGAAAATGAATTATAACAAAACTGATAACAAAACGTACCAGAAAAGAACATTTCAGTGAGCATAGCTGCCAGCAATTTCATATTAGGAACACATCCCACGCTTAAAGCGACTAAAAGGTCTAAAGCAGCGATCACCGAAGCGGAAGACGCACAAATGGGGTCCGCCACTGCCGGTAGCAGTTCTCCAGTACTATGGTATTTGGCCATAATTCGAGACGCCGGATAAAGGAAATCTTCCAAAAGGACCTAACCAGAAAATTGATAATCAATTTAAAATTTTAACTATAATTAACATTTGAGGGCAATTTCCACTTCACTGACTTGAATTAGATTGACTGATTTAGAAGAATCTGCTCCAACTTCAAACTTTTTGGTCGGGCCAAGATAAGACACTAACTCAGTGGTGAGGCAAAGATGCCCTTCCAGTAAATCATCTTCGATTTGCGTCGACCCAGTTGACAAGAAATTATCCTTAAGTAAGCAAGAAAAAGTTTTGTGATTAACCGTTTTGACTTGATCAGTTTAAAACGACTGAATAACAGAATACAAGGACAACTACTTACTCTAGCTTTATACAGCCAATTGATTTCATTAAGAAGAAGGGATTCGGCTGACGGCAATGGAGAATTAGATGTGGTAGCAAAATTGAGAAGCCGACACAATAGTTGGAAAAATTCGAGCGATTGTTTCGCATATCCGGGAACTGTTGTGTTTAACACAGAAAACAAAAGATCGAGGAAGTATGATAGCATCGAATAAGATGGTTCAGAGCTGGAAGATTTCAATGTTGACACAGGCTGATAGGTGGAAAGAAGCAAAAACTGCTCGGCGGCAGCAATACGAAGAGCTTTCGTTGGGCATAGAAGAATCATCTCGAGTACAAATCGATGAAATGTTTTGCATTTTGAAACTTCATTCAGTGCCATAGGTGATATGTTATTTACTATCGTCAGCACTTCCAATGCCTCTCTAAAAAGTAAAGAGAAAATAGGATTAATATTAGGAGACTACAGTAGCATAGCAATGAAGACATACTTGCAGAGCATCATATCTTCGGAATATTCATTCTCTTGAAGAAAACTTGAATCGGTGGCAAACTGAAGGGAATCGAGTTCTTCCCATGGTTTTGATAGAAGCAAGTCGTAATCAACTTTGCAACTGGCCCACGCAAAACGAATCACAGATCGGACCACTTCTTGATCTGGTTTCCTTCCAAAGAAAACATCATTGCTATCGCCTCCACTTTCATTTCGCGCCCGGTAAGACAGCTGTAAGGCCACAGATCGGATGAAGTGATCACTGTTTGTAAAGAAACCTTCGGGATGTTGCAGAGGTGGAGGAGCTAAAGATTCAGAGGAATCCTTCAAGCATAGCTGGGAAAGGATAGCCAAAACGACTTTAGAGAGCCGCAGAATGCTCAAATATGCCGATCTAAGGAAATATTAAGTATGTAAGATAATGGATTTTGTAAAAATGTAGTATCGTTCAAAATAATAACATTTCTTACCTTTGAGTAGAAGTATCGGCTGACGAAAGAAACAAATTTTTTGTTAGCATGTCTAACAATAGCGGAATACCACCCCTTAAAATAAATCCTAATTGGAAGTCCAACATTTTATCTGCAGATGAAGGACTGGCCGGCATCAGTAAACTGTATGCCACCTGAAATAAAGTGTTAACTTAAGAACTTTGTTTTTTGATAAAAATATATATAAATAAATAAAGAGAAGGTATAAGTTGACTACCTCAAGATGGTAAAGAAGCGTTGATGGTGATGTGGACACAAACACGTCCTCTAACTTAGGCGATTGTAAGGTAGAAGAATCGGAACCAGTATTTTGCGTTGACTGTGCAATTGTTTCGTCTTGATGTACTATGCATGTAGAAAAAATGCGCTCAACTGATAGAGGATCTGCCGGTAGTAGGCGAAGGAGGTTGCGGGCTGCGTCACGGAGCTGAGCATTCTGTAACTGCGAACCCAGGTCCGCGAGTTGGCATAAAAAAGGATTTATGCGTTTGTCCCGCGACATGAGTACCCCGGGTAAAATTCCTTCGGCAGAAGCTGTTGTCAAAGGCTGTTGAGGTTGTTGGCTCGAACTAGCTCGGTAAGCATTGGATGCGTGCTGTGGCGATCCTCCAGTGCTACTATCACTGCTGCTGTCAGGAGAACCAGTCACAGCATTGTTGGATTGAGATAGCTTTGCCGTTAGTACCTACAAAGTACGTGAGGAAGAAGTGAACAAAAAGTGGCAACAAGCCATAACATGTGAAGGTTTTAACTACCGTTTTATCCCTAAGAGGTAGTTCAGAAATCAGGCGATATCCTTCAGATGGATCAATGAGCTCGTTGTTCAAATACAAGTCAAGTTTGACTGTGCTGGATTGCTGCTGTTGCTGTTGTCCTAGATGCTGTTGGTTTTGCAGTTGTCCTCCGCTATGCTGTTGACCTCCAGTTTGAGGCTGAATCACTGCTCCAGATCCTCCGCCTGCCGATGAAAGCGAAGCTATTTGATTAGCTGCTTTGATTCGAGACAAGATGCGCCGGCGGACAGTGGCTAAAGTTTCGTTGCTGTGTGTCCAAATATCCAAATCTTCTGGTTGACGCCCTAGGTTTGGAAACCTCACAACCAATGTGAAGCACTTCCCTCTAGAAGTAGTAGTAGATTAGCGATGGATAAGTTTTTTATTCTTTTTTTTTTTTTTTACTCTAAGAAATTTATTAAAGTAGTATACCGATGGGCTCTCCCAAGAGGCAGAAATGTGCGCTCTTCACGCATCTGAAATTCGCAATCGTAGTCGCTGACATATTCATGGAGAAGTTTCAAGAGCCGACACATTCGTGTTGTTTCTTGACGACTACGATTGACAAAATCTTTTTCTGATACGATAGCTTCATGGGGTTGCTGCTGTTGCATTTGCATCATATGAGCGCGAAGTGTATCGTGAGATGCTCTGAGCCGATCGCAGCAACTACCTATCAAGTCTTCATGAATTTCTACTTGACTATTAACCAAACGTGGCCCCAAGCTGGTGTAAGTCTCTTTCAGCAAATGAATTGCCCTAAAGAAGAAAATAGCCGTTTTAAATATCAATTAGTCAAAGGTTCGTTAAAACACACATTAAGTCTACAAAATAGTGCTTAAAAAGAATGCACAAGTGGGCCAGTTGATGATATTAATAAAAAAAGATTTATAAAGTAATTATTACTTGTCTGCTACTGGATCACTGCCATAAAGAATGACTCGCCAGAGATAGTCAAGTCCAATCAGCCCCACATCGTTCATCTTCCGCCGAGCCACCAGCTTGCCTTCTTTAGCATTGACAGCCTTGAAAAAACGATCAAAACATTTCATTCCGCTCTCTGTCATGAGAACGGGGTCCAATTGCAAAATCTGAGTTTCGAAAAATTCACGATTGACTTCAGGATCCAAGTCAGGCTCCTCGCCCATAAGTTTGGAAAACCACTTGAAACAAGCTTCGCGATCGGCTACAAAAATTGCTCGCTCAACCAAACAATTCCAAATCTGACGAGCTTGGGGAGCGCACAACCAAAGCTGCCCATCCTTCAATAGGAAGCGCAGAAAGCTCAGCCGCTCCTGAACCTAGAAAAGACGGAACAAAGTGAGATTGTTTCTTAAATCGTGTTTGAGGGGAGGGGGGGGGGGGGGGGTGGCACTTACTTGCAAGACATGACTGTAGCGATCGTCTGGCAAGTACGTAGTCGGGTCGAAGCTACCCTGATTGTCTTTGACTGCGTTGCGGACTCTTTCCATGTAAGCGCACAAATTTTCAGTAATAAGTATAACCAATGCGTGTTGCTGTTGAAGGCGGTTGACCACTTCTTGGCGGTATAGAACATGCTGTGCACGAGCCGTATGTGTGGAAGTTGAATGATTGTAGTTGGTCGGTGTTTCAGCATAGAGACAACAAATGTCACGAATCTGTTTGAGCGCCTGAACCACCCATACATTCCGGCGTATCTCCTCAACGCAACGATCCAGCCAAATAGTTTTCTGTGAATCTCGGTCTTGAGAGCAAGAATAATCAAGAATTTTGACGTGGGCATTCATGGCCTGATCAATTATTTCATTTGGGACATCGGGAGAATGGGCCAAATTCCAAAATAAAGTAAGAACCTATAAATAAAACAAAAAGTAAAATGGACACGTACTTTTAAAATTATGTTACATAATAAGGTAATTTAAGTGATAACAGTGGAATGTTATAATATCTAGTGAAGTGTGTAAGAAAGAGAAACCTTTTTTTAATTTTTATATTTTTTTACCTTGTGGGCCATAACACCATCCTTATCATCCTCCGCTAACCGACGAATTAGCTCCAACAACTTTTCACGCTGCTTCTTGCCGGCAGTAGTCCAACTTGCCTACATTAAACATAACAAGCGTCCTCATACTACTCAACTAACGGCATCATATGTATAATTGATTTACTTGAAAACACTCAAAAAGATGGTCCAGCTGTTCTGGTGAGAAGTCCCAAGCTAATTTTGCAAGCAGATCGTGCACGTTCTTTACGATAGCTTCATGTTTGCCAGCTTGCGAAGCCCAGATTCGATCTAAGTCTTCTAAAGTCAACGCTTTCTCTTTAATTACAAAGCGCAATATTTTTTCAAGCTTCTCAACATATTGAGGCTGGTGCAAGGAGTCGGCTAAAACAATTTGCAGTACTCTGTGTTCTTTCAACCAAGCAGCCATCCTGTAATGTTTCAAAGAACAATTTGAATTTTTTCAGCAAAATCGAAATACGGTTTTTAATTTCTTTTCCATACCTGTCAGCTGTCAACCATTCCTCTTCCGTTTCGTTGGATCCACTCACGACACTGTTACCAGGTGTTCGATGAGGATAAGAAGCTACACTTGCTATCACCTTATTAATTTCGTTCAATGCGTTCATTTTCCCGTTAAACGATGAAATTTGCAAAAGGCGTAGAATCATCTTCAGTCGAAACATTTCCAGGTTTTGTAACGTTTCTTCCTGACCAGGCACGCGGATCGCTAAATTCTTGAGAAATTTTACCAGCGCTGATATAAGATCATTTTTGCCTTCATTTTTAGATTCTTTTTTCAACTCCTCGTCGCTCAACTGGTCTAGAAAGGCCGGGATCACGTCGATTATGGGAAGAAAATACTTGGTGATTGTTGCAACCGACAACATTTCATTGCAGAGACCAAACGGTCGGATCAGAGCAAACATCACAGGCAAACTTAGGTTCTGCTCACTTTGAAAGCGTTCCAAAAGGAACTGAAACCCATTTAATCTTCCGAATCGGTTGATCAAGTCCACCAGCCATCCTCTTGGTGCTCGAACATCGGGTGACTTGGCAAACACTTCTTCTTCACAGTTGCTGTTGCCGGAATTTACAGAGTGGAGCTCAGATGGTCGAGTCAGGTTAAATGTGTGAAACTTGCACTGAGGATTAAGGACTATGGCAAGCAGATCCAATAAAGGGAACCAATCTTGGCTCAACTTGGAGACACACAATTCAATGAGCTTTTCACAATTCTTCAAGATGCAACGATGAATTTCAAACTTCCAGCTGCTGACAGCATCATCTGTTAGAATCTTGGTAAAAGACTTGGTAAGGCCATCCTGAAAGAAGCGCTGGCAGGCTTCACTCCTTGTGTCAAGTCCTTGCTTGCAGAGGTTGATAGAAGCATCCAGTAAGATTTCCAACTCACATTTGGGTAATACAGGAACTACCCAGCGAGTTCTGCTGATCATTTCTTCTAACCTAGCCAATTCACTGATAGGAAAATAAGGTTCTCCAGTGGTGGGATCCACCCACACTTCTTCACTTTCTTTTTCTTTAGCATTTTGACTGGATGTGTCAGTGCTTACAACAACAGGACTGCTTTGATTGGGAGCCTGTAAATTCAGTTTAACAATTAAAAGTATTTCAGTTTAGCTACCAAGATATTAAAATAAATTACATTATTTCCTGCAGCAGTAGCCTCTTGCACAGACTCATTGTTGATAGAAACACTTCCTTCTCCACTGTTTTTCATTGCAATTGTCATTGCAGACTCTACCAGAAGAACATCAGACCATTGGGGATTCAGGGTATAAAACCAGTCCAACAATCTGTCATACTGGTGCTGTTAAGAAAAACAAATAATTAATTAGAAAAGCTATACCAACAACATCCTTTTTGTCAACAGAAAAAATAAAATATTTTGATTTCTGAACAAGGTATTTGCACCATATACAAAAAAAAATCTCTTGGAATAAAATAAGCTTTAACCTATCAATTTTAACTAATTTTGTTGATGATTAATAAATATATTTTATGTAAGTGTACATTTAAACTCAAAATGGGCACATGTCAACTATTTGATTCGTGAAAACATTGTGCATCAGATGGTAAAACAAAATATTGCAAAAGAGTCAATGGTCATGGCCCAATATGGCGTCTTCTATCTGTACTCCCTAAAAGCGTTGTAATAGTAAAATCATGCCGGTAACAATCAAAGTTGTCAAGCCAGGATACCGTTGCGCTTTACATATTATTTTAATTAGTAATTGCAAATCACAGCAAAAAAGTTGAATAGCTCATTCTCACCACCAAAATGTCGTTTCAACGATATCCCCTGAAAGTATTGTAACGCATTTATGCATTTACGAAATTCTGTATCAGACGACGACAAAGAACCACCGTAAAGATTACTATGGAAAAATTGAAACCTCTTCTCACTATGATTCTGCGGTATAGTTGGAACTCCTCCATGGCTCTGGTTGGAGGAGCACGCCCGAGTGTTACTTCTTAACACATGCATTAGCAAAATCACAATATAACATAAATTTTTATTATATCATTGCCACAACATCTTCATGTACGGCATAGCATGTATGTTCTTATTAGTTATTTCTCATTATCAGATGTTTTTGAACTTTGAAGTTTTAGACCTGCTTAGACTTCTCTAATATCTAGTGATTTAATAGTCTTGACTGGATCATACAGTGCGATTTGCATATTATTGCAAATCATGTTTACATTATCAAAATTTGGGGATTTCAAAAGCAAATCTTTCCTGCAAATCTATCCTGTATGTCAGTATGTGTAAAAAAAAAAGTAGTTAAATAAGTACTTTTTCAATCGATGAGGTTCATTAATATATTTATTTATAATTATCAGCATCGATCAAAAGTTATGTTGACTCTCAAACAATTTTTTTCACAAAAACCGCCATCGAGTAAGTTTAAAAAAAAAAAAACGGTAAAATTATACGCACCTAAACCAGCAGGATTTCTGGATTCATACTAATAATGCGAAATAGCATTGTAATACGAATATAGGATTCGCCGATTCATCATTTTCCTCGTTTTACCTTCCTAACAATATTCAATTTTCCCCATCACGCTTCTTGCCATAAACGACTATCAAAATTCGAAAGAGATTACGATGTGAGTTCGAGGAGCGGCATGCAACGTGACAAATTAACGTGTTTTGTGACCCATCTCTATTGTTTGAGATCAGGAACCTTCTCATCAGCAACAACGGTGACAAATTGCTATAATATACTGCCGACCAACAATAAGTTATAAATACTGGACAGCACTGCTATTTCCAAATATCAGAACGAAATTGAATTGTGAGGTTGGTAGTGGTTGATTACTCCTTCGAGGCTTAATTTCGCTTACCAGCTAGATAATAACATGGCGACGTCATCTCAATTATTTCGTGAAACGTTAGTTATGGCAGGTGACATAGAAAAAATAACAGTAGATAATGGAAGCATTATTAATGGAATAGCTCATATAAATGCACCCCATAATATGGAGGATGACGAATTGCTCTGCGTCAATGGCATCCTCCTCCCCGTTTGGCTGCCTTTGAAAGACGTCGGGAAAGGGATGGTGGCGTTTCGTGGAATCGTCTACATCATAGCCTTGGCCTATCTCTTTGCAGGTGTCGCAATTTTGGCTGACAGGTTTATGGCATCAATCGAAATGATCACATCGAAAAAGAAAGAAGTTAAACTGCGTGAAGAAAATGGTCAAATCAAAACGGTGGTGGTGCGTGTCTGGAACGAGACGGTGGCCAATTTAACCTTAATGGCATTGGGCTCTTCAGCACCAGAAATTCTTCTCTCTAGCATTGAAATCATTGGGAAGAATTTTGAGGCCGGTGAATTAGGGCCAGGATCAACAGTTGGCAGCGCTGCTTTTAACCTCTTCGTCATTATTGGTGTTTGCAATTTAGCCATCCCAGACGGAGAAACCCGTCGCATCAAACGAGTTTCTGTATTTTTAGTCACAACTATTTGGTCTATATTCGCTTACCTTTGGCTCTACTTGATTACATCAAAAATTTCTCCCGGAGTGATCGAACTCTGGGAGGCCTTGTTAACTTTTGCGTTCTTCCCATTGACCGTATGTTCAGCTTACATTGCTGATCGAAGAGTTCACATCTACGATTATATCTCGAAAACTTATCGGATGGGTCGGAATGGAGTTATTGTAGAGATGACCACAGACGAATCGAATCAAATTGTGGCAGAGCGAGACCTCCAGCAACAGCGTTCTTCAAGTCATTTTAAGAAATTTGCAGAAGAGAACGAAGACGAAGAAGTGAGAGAATTTGAAGACCACCGCCGCAATTTTATTATCTTGTTGAAGAATCTGCGACGGAAATACCCTACGCTTACCTCTAATCAACTCGAGCTGATGGCAACCAAAGAACTTCTTGGTCGTGGTACCAGGAGTAAAGCATTTTACCGCACTCTTGCCTCCAGACTATTGGCTGGACAGAGCAATAATTATTTTGATCGAGCTCAACAAGACGCTAATAATCTCAACTTCACTGAGCTTTTCCAAGACTTTCATCCACCAGCTCCCAGTTCTCCAACTTGTTCTCCAATGAGGAACATCGATTGTCAAATCACTAAGGTTTCCTTTAGTCCCGGGCATTATACAGTTATGGAAAATGTAGGAGAGTTTAACGTCACAGTGGTAGGTGTCAATTAATATTACGATGCTCAATTTATTGTTTAAATGATATTTTTTTTCTGTAAGAAGCCTTTTAAAATAGGTTATATTAGGCTAAAAAGTAAATTGTAGCAAGTCAGTTTTAAAATACTGTTGGATTATTTGATTTCCTTTAATTCAAAAAAAAAATTCCTGAGTAGGCATAAACTACGTGTCAGAAAATTTCCGTTCCTTATATTTATGTTTAATGAATTATTATGTCATGTTATAATTTCTATCGATTAGAATGCACGTCGTGTCGAATCACTTACCAAATGTTACCAATATTTCATAATTTTATATAAAGTGTTTGTATTATAAATTCGATGCCTATCTAGATAAGACAGGACGGCGATTTGAATCAAAAATTGCTTGTTGATTATGCAACAGAGGATGGTGAAGCGCAATCAGGAAAAGATTTTGAAGAGTCTCGAGGAACAATCGCATTTGAACCAGGAGTCGCGTCTAAGAACATTTCAATTCGAATCATTGACGACCAGCTTTACGAGGTACCGTAGGCTAAACTAACAATTAATTATTAAAAGAAAATCTCATGAGAAACCTCGAAGAACCATTTTATTACCCTATTGGCGGTTTACTAGATTTGCACAAGTAAATATCGAAGTATGATTCTGAATCAGCTCGGTGAGCTCTTTTAGAATCCATAAAGTATATATCTCATACTAGTAAACTGCCTTACCTTTCGTTCGTTTTAAACTTTATTTCTTGTTAGTGAGTTACTGTTTACAAATTTAACAGGAAGACCAACACTTTTACATCCGTTTATTCAACTTGCGATCGGGTAATCGTGAAGAATACTTGAGTGGCAAAGGAGACATATCGGACGACGCGTATGTCACCACAGCTGACATTCACAATGAACCTGCACCATTATACTCGACTACTATAGAAATAGAAGACGAGATTGCACCACCACGCTACTCCGTTACTGCGCGCGAAATCCTTAGTGCTCTAAAAGCTAACAAAAACATGAGGCGTCCCTCCTGGTTTCATTATGGGGAGAGTGAAAGTAGCAGTTCGTCAGATGACTCTGATGATATCTTCGTTGATGCTGTATCACAGATAGATAATGAAGAAGTCATAGAAGACGAGGTCTTTCAAGATTTGGACCACAATGCTAACTCACACATAATTCAGCCAAACAATATTTTGGTTCAAGAAGAAGGAACTCCAATGACGGAGGCGCCTCTTTCGAGAAGCACATCTATGATTTCGGTATCTTCGATTCGCAAACCGGCTCGGCGTTCTGTTGAATTTTCATCGGACGGACCCTCTTTTACTTATCATCACCACCCGGCGTGCTGTACAGAGAATTCTTCCGATAGCGACACGGATGAGCCACCCAATCATACAACTTCTAGAATACCAGAGCATTCTTCTTTGCGTCTCGTGTGCCCGTCCCTTGCGACGGTCATGATTCTAGACGATGATCACCACGGTATCTTTTCTTTAACTGAACGAAGCGTTTGCCTTACTGAGACCGTGGGAACCTACAATATCAAGGTGAAGTATAGCCCCCATGTACAAGGGAGTTTACTCCCTCATCTATCTCTCTACTTAGTTTATTCTTTTTGTATTGATTATCGGCCTAACCAACCAAAATCTTTTCTTATGATATTGAAGGTAATTCGTTGTGGAGGTTCACGAGGACGAGTAGCTCTTTCCTACAAAACAGAAGAAGGAACAGCTAAAGTAGGGAGGGATTACCAGCATATCGAGGGTGAACTCATATTTGATAACGGAGAAACAGAGTACGCTTCGAAATATAAATAATCAAAAAGTAGACTGTAGTTGTTGAACACTGTTATGGTGTTTTGTAAACAGGAAAAGTATTGGAATCCCAATTATGGTGGAAACTGCCTATGAAAAAAATGTAGTCTTTTATTTCTCCATCGCTGAACCGAAAGTTCTAAAAGGTGCCTAATGCGTATAGCTTTATTTCTTTAAAAACTTGAACATGACTTAGCTCCTAACTGTAATAAACACTGTCATTTTAGTGTTCTTATGTTAATTAGCATTTTAGCCTTTTAAAAACGTATTAACTTTAACGAATTATTTGGACGGCGAGAGATGCAGGTGACGGTGAAGATGATTCTGCGGTCGATTTAGAAGAATTAAGCATGCGAGCCTACAGCCAGCTAACAGAACAACAGCGCATTGCCTTGAAGGGTAGAGCTCAACTTGGCGAAGTTACCACTATCAATATTCGCCTGAAAGAGAACAAACAGTTCAAAGTGGGTTTGTCTTCTTTATAACGTGTATTTACGAGTTAGAATCTAGCTTTCGTTATCATGAATAGAGTACAGTAGATAAACTGTTGGATAGAGCTAATACCACCTTTAGGCGCGGTACCTCGTCTTGGAAACAACAAATTATTGAGGCAATCAATTTAGAAAAAGGTACAAACAATCTATCGATGATTCCAGGAGAAATACAAACGATAGTATTTTTTTTCTTTGCGAAGAGGAGGAAATTCAACAAGACGGCGAAAACTTCCATGCACGGCATCAACCAACTTGGAAAGATTATGTTCTTCATGGACTTTTAGTGTTTTGGCGACTTATTTTTGCCTTCATCCCTCCCGAAGGTATGCTTCTTTTATCAGTTTATAAATACTTACATGTATGTAAATTAAAACAATTACTACATGTTGCAGTACTTTATTGTTTCTTTACTTTCATTTCTAAATAACAACTACGGTATTCAGGCTTGGGCGGTGGTTATCCTTGTTTTGCATCCTGCGTCGTCGGAATTGGAGTAATGACTTCACTGATAGGAGATGTGGCCTCACATTTAGGTATGGATAACTATTGCCTTTGTCGAATGAAAACATATTTATAGATATGCTTTTATAATCCGGTTACTATGCTAATCCGCAGGCTGTACTGTTGGACTTAAAGACACAGTGACTGCATTGGCTTTTGTCTCTTTAGGAACGAGCCTCCCAGGTACTGCGGTTTTTGAAAAATATTTTATTATAAAATTTCTCTATCGTACATTCATTTCATTGCGACGTCGATAGTTTTCGTAGTCCAGTTATAGTCTAAGCAACAACGATTAATGATCGAATCTTAATTGATTTTATTATATTTCTACGCCTTTATTTAAATCCACATGATCAAATTTTGAATATTTAAACGTTCATTACTTTTGATTTTAGATCTGTTCGCTAGTAAAATAGCAGCCGTACAGGATGAACATGCCGATGCTTCCATTAGTAATGTGGTGCGTATTAAAAACAAAACCAAATAAAAATCGGTGAAACAATATGTTGATATAGGTTGATAAAATTGCCAAGACCTCGATTTTTCGGCTGATGATGAATACAAATCAGTTTGCATTTTTATCTTTTAAGAAAGCTCCTGCTGATACTTTTACTTACAACGATTATTTACTTGCAATTCGGACGACTGACAGATTTCACCTTTAAATCTAGATTGGCTCAAACACAGTTAATGTGTTCCTAGGAATTGGAGTTGCTTGGATGCTGGCTGCTTTCCATCACACATACCACGGCACTATCTTTTACGTTGACTCTGGGACGTAAGTTAAAAAAAAATAAATCAATTAACACTAGGAAATAAAACATTAATACGACAGCCTTATATTTTACTTATGATGAATAAAAATCGAAAGAAATCTAGCTGTTTACTTTTGTTTCGAATGAACAGTTTAGCCTTTTCCGTGACTCTTTATTGTGGAATGGCAGTCATTGCAATAATAATATTACTTATTCGCCGTCGGGAATTCATCGGAGGGGAACTTGGCGGCCCAGTAAAGTATGCCTATTAAAATTTTTTAAGTTAGGTATTTAATATAATTCTAAAAAATGATATGGTAGCTAATGGTAAAAATTACAATAATAGTGATAAAAAAAGTGTTAAATGTAATACTTTTTTTAAACAGTATTTCAACAATCATTTTGATTTGGAAAAGATTAGAAAAAGCTTTAAAACAATATTTCTTATTTTCTAAATATATTTTTATAAAGATGATGATCAAACATTTATTTGCTATGCAGATGGAAAGTGGCAACAAGTTCGGTGTTTATGGGATTTTTTGGCTTGTACATACTTCTTTCTTCGTTGGAAGCGTATGGATACATAAGTGGATTCTAAAATAATGGCACGATTCGCATTAGTTTTTTTTTTGTATTTAATTTTAAATACACGTATTTTGAATCTCGTTTTCATACACAGCTTTTAGATTTACAATTTTCAAGTTCAAAACATGCTAACATGTATCTCCCCACACACAAACACAAATATGGATTCAGGCTAGGATGTAGTCATATAGTCACGGCGGATATAAATACCGGTTCAGAAGCTAGTTAAGCAAATTTCCTAGGAAAAAGATATGTTGGAATCAATTTAAGAGATGTGAGTTCTTAAGAAAAATGCTCTAAGAAATTTGCATAAGCAATTACAAAATCGGCCGTCTGTAGGCCCCTTGACGGATTCAGGCCTGATTCAGGATCAGGCTTCGATTTCGCCGCCTTGATGCGATTATCCTTACCGAGATATTTACTTTTGGCAACCCTGGGTATTCGAAATGACGTGCACTTGGACGTGCTATCTGTTTTGCAGTTTTAGGTCGAAACCTCTCGGCGGTCTGCTTGTGCTGTCAGCTGTCTGCAGTTGCTGTGGATCGTTGGATGACGAAATAACGAATTCTTATGTTAGCCTTGATATTTTGTTATGCACTTGTGTTTATTAGGACTTACTAATGCGTTTCCTAAGTTGGAAACCTCATTAGGTGATGATATTGAAAATAGTAGTTCACAATCATCATCATCTGTGGGTTTAGTTATATTTCATGATGTCCAAGTGGGCTAAATTGGGTTATGTAGTTGCCATTAGTTTAACTTTGGCAGCTACTTTTCGAGTTGTCTATTGTGGTAGTAAGGACAAATACACCCCTCAGGATCCATCTGTTTCCTTTGTTGAGACGCTGGAAGAAGGCACCCCATTTATTGAGGATTCCTATCAGGAATTACCTATTGAAGGAAATCCTGATCATTTGTGGAATGATGCAACTGAAAGTGAGGACGATATTGATGAAGGTCAAGAATCAGCTATACTACCATTACCTTCAGACGAAGGAAGCACCCTTACCAAGAATAATACTAGAAAAGGGTAATATTATTATTTTTTTTTTTTTCAATATTACCATGTCAATTCCAAAAATGAACCAAGTAATTTACAAATAACATTTTCTTTTCACTGCAGTTCTCTATTATTGGTAAGTACTCTAGATGGAGCTATCTCTGCTTTGGATGTAGAAAATGATGGCACAAGACTGTGGAAAATTGAAACTGGTCCTGGAAGCTTACTGTCTTCCAGCATATCAAAAGTCGAACTGAACAGTGATGGTAAATCAGTTAGGCTGATTCCGTCCCTTGATGGTGGCCTTTACAAATTTGATGGTGATGGTATTGAACCTATACCCATATCAGCTGACTCATTATTACATTCATCTTTCCGCGCTGCCGATGATCTTATCATTTCTGGTATATTTTCCCATTAAATGTGTATTGTTTTGCTTGTAACAGAAATTTCAAACAAAAATTTCAGGAGGGAAGGAAATCAGAACGTATGGAGTTGATGCTCGAACTGGGCGCCTTCAGTACCTTTGTACTGCCGGCGGTTGCCATGTTGAGCCGGCCGAAGCTGGTTCCAGTGGAGAGTTTCTTGTAATTAGAAGACATAGCAATATTGTTAGAGCTATCGAACCACGGACGGGCACGGAAAGATGGAATTTTAGTGTGGGTAGACATGAAGCATCCCTCCTTCATACTGAAGTCGAATGTAAGATATCTTTGAATTCTTTATTCTTCCGACTGGTTGCTGTGATTTTAACTTATTTTATTGTAGCTTTTGCAAACTGCAAAGCCAAAATGGGCTCGTCGGAAGACACTATGGATTGCTTTTTCAATAAAGCAAACGGTAGGAAACTTCCTACGGAACCTTTAATTGATGCCTTAAAATCCGAACCTATGGAAATTAAAGTATGTTATTTTTCTAGTAATAAAATGAATGAAATTAACTACTACTTGAATATTACAAAAGGTGGTGGTTCCGGATGGAGTTATTTGCGCTGTTCAACCAGAGCGGACGTCAAACGTAATTTGGAAATACAAATTTGATAGTCCAGTCGTCCATGTTTGGAAATTAATTGGTATTTACAATTATGAAATTGTATCCCTTGTTACGTAGTGTTACATATATGCTATATTTTTATGTTTACAGACGGCAAATTGATCCCTATGGACTTGTTCAATGCCGATTCAATTCCTGCTCTAGGAGAGGAACAATACCACTTCAATGAAAACGAAGCTCGTGCTGTAGTTTCTCCTTTGTTATACGTAGGAATTCACAATAGCCAACTGTATGTACAAGAGAGCTCCCGGATGGTGGAGCGCGTTGCATCAAGCACTTTGAAACCTGCCTCCAGCCAACTCCAACACCCTTCTTACATGTAATGTTTAAAAACTATTAGTTTCTACAAATCTCATGATGTATTATGAATCTCATTATGACAGCGATGCAAAAGGACATCGTATGCCATGGAAACCATTTGAAGTTACCTCTTTGATATCCTACGAAGGAAGACCTGGTCGGTTTACCCTTGTCTCGGCTTCCACAACACCGTCTTCCGATCATGTAAATGAATCTCCTACACCTGAAGCCGTTGAGAATGGCGAAGGTCCCCATATCACTGCTTTGATTGTGCGCCACGAAATCGATTATCCTTTTGGTATCGACAATTCTTTCTTAAATTCAGTTATATATATATATAAAACTCATTTTATTTCTAATTTTAGACAGAGGATTTTATCTGTTTGAAGAACAAGTGCAAAAACCGACTTTTAAACCGGTCGACAGTGGAGATACCACAAACTCAAATGAAGATGAAGAATTCTGGGAGGGAGGAAGGGACACACCTGTTCATATTGTGATTGTTTCGCTCTGGTTTTGGTGGCGAGAGGTCGTTTTCATCAGTCTTTTGACTGCATTTCTGTTTCACATGATAATAACCAGACAAGTATGATGATAACTTTCGAATATATTTCGTTTTGTGACCCTGGTTATATCTTTCAGGTGGTGCATTTATTGCAACGACGATGGGCAATAGAACTCCAGCGGCATTTACGTGCAATAGTACCTTCTCTTACGGCACGGGCAGCTGTTGAAGACCAGCAGTTAGAAGAAAACAAAGAAGAAGAAAAAATCCTTTTAAATTTAACTAGTTCTTCTATGGTTGATGAGGAAGAAGGGAAAGTCGAGTCAAATGGTGAAACCCCTAAACACACTACAATGCTCCAGTCCTCCGGGGATATAGAAAATAACCTTGGGCATTCTACTGTTCCAACTTACGTTTCACGCTATCTTACTGATTTTGAGCCGATTCAGTGTCTTGGTCGAGGAGGATTTGGCCTCGTTTTTGAGGTCCGCAATAGGTTGGATGACTGTCATTATGCTGTTAAAAGAATTCAATTACCGAACAGCGAGGAAGCCAGAGAAAAAGTTATGCGCGAAGTTAAAGTTAGTACTTCTGTTTATTTTTTAATTATATGTTTCAAACATAAGTTTAAAAAAAAATTATATAAAAAAAATTATTGTTGTCATTAGGCTCTAGCCAAACTTGATAATCCTCATATCGTACGATATTTTCATGCGTGGATCGAATGCCCGCCACCGGGATGGCAAGAAACCCAAGATTCCGCTTGGATTGACAGTGAAAATCTTTCCGGACCAACTCCGTACAACTCCGGCGAAGACAGCTCAGTCTTTCAAGGAAACATGATATCCTCATCGGGAAACGAAAGAGACGACCCAGTCTTCAGAATATCCGAATCTTTCCAGTCAGCTGACATGATTTCAAGACGGCGCAAGTTCTTGACCGATGACTCTTCTTTCGACGTTGTATTCGAATATTCAAAGACTTCAAAAGACAGTGAAAAGAGTAAATTTTCACCGATGGAGGAGGAAACCGATGAAAGTCGAAGTTCCATTGGAATCCATTCTGACAATGCTGGTGCAAAGAAATTAGTCTCCATGTGCAATTTTTCGGGAGATGGGGCCAAACGACATCTAAGTATGCACAAACCGGTGCAGAATAAATCACCCAACGTACGTCAAGATGCCAAGATGTTTCTTTTTATTCAAATGCAACTTTGTCGCAAGGAGTCATTGCGGGAATGGCTTAGGGCTCATGTTGCTCACCGCGACACTTATCAAGTTCTTCACATGTTCAACGAAATTATCCGAGCCGTTGAATATGTCCATTTGCAGGTAAAACTACTATGAATTTGAAAGATTTTAAATAAAACTATCCGATATATATTTTATTACTTAATTATATTCATGCTCTAGGGTCTCATTCATCGGGATTTGAAGCCTTCCAACATTTTCTTCGCGCCCGATGGAGCAATTAAAATAGGTGATTTTGGGTTGGTGACTGCTATGGCAGAAGAAGCTTACTTTCAAGGCTCGATGTCTCCTAATGGAAACCAATTCGGGAACAGTGGGCTACCATATCAGCGCACCCACACGGATCAAGTTGGGACTCAGATGGTAATATTTTTTAAATTTATGATTAAACTTTAAAATATTAATCATTTATAAATATATTTTTCTTTTTACTTTATTACTAGTATATGAGCCCAGAGCAAATCGAGGGAAAACCGTACAACCATAAAGTCGACATATACTCTCTCGGGCTTATTTTGGTCGAGTTATTATGGCCTTTGTCTACGCAGATGGAGCAAGTAACAGTTATCTCTCAACTTCGTAAACTAAAACTTCCACCAGGTTTTACAAACAAATATCCAGAGGAGGTAACTATGTACTAATATTGAAGATCTTATTATAGATTTATATTCTTGACAAAATAATGAAATCGTTTTTTAGAGCGTCTTGCTCCAGAAGATGCTCTCTCGAAATCCAGACGAAAGACCTACGACTTATGGTATTCGAGCGTCACCCCCGTTAATAAATCATCAGGTTTGAAGCGCTCGTAAAATATTGAATTTTAAGGGGAAAAAAGTGCTAAAATTCCTTTTTCATTTCAGGATTCCTCAATATTGGACATTCCAGAGTATCTCCACTTTTCTTTGTCACGTCCTCGTAGCTCTACTCGGACTTCTTCAACGAGTAGTTCCTAGTACACCTAGGCCTTTATTTACTATATTTAACATCAGGGGCAACAGCTTTTTGTGTTGCTCGTTATTCTAAAAGAATAAGTTGTGAATATTTCCTGTATATGTGCTTTCTTTACTAGCCTTGCAATGTTTAAAACTAAACACATGAATGAAGTGTTGAATTGATTCTTGCTGAATAAATGTGATAAAGAGCTCGGTAAGCTAGCGTCTTTAATTAGTTATTTTATTTATTTTTTAAATTAATGTGTAATTAAAATGTCTAGGATGGTCAACAGAGTTTTAAAACAGCGGTTTCCGACACAGAAATTAGAAAAAAATTCACCCTTTTTAAGTTTCAAAACCAGATTTTATTTTCTGCTGATACAGTGGCATCTTCCAATGTCTCAACAATCAATGCCACAGAATGAAAAAAAAAAACTGGCAAAACTCTGTATTTAAGCTTTAATGTTGTGAACGCATTATCAGTACTCCTGGGATGATTTAGATGGACTAGATGGCTGTTTGTTTGTAGTTTCGGTGGACCCGCTTTCATGGAACACAGATCGCGAAAGTTAACATTCTGTTCTTGTAGGATTAATCGAATTATTGGAAACTCACCTCTCCTGCTTCGTTTGTTTTTTGGGTGCCCGTCTCGTAATGGGAGGTGATACAGTATTATTGACGAAACTCTCTTGAGAAAGAAAGTCATCATTATCATCTCCAGAATCATCAGCCAATTTAACTGTATTTTCTTTCATCGTCTCTATTTCTTCTAGGGTCCGATTAATAGCTGCGTTGATTTTAGTGATTCTTTGTACCGCCTCATCCATGTGAGTGTACGTACTCTCGATGACTCCAGAAACTACTTGATGACCAACGCGACTAAAAGAAAGAAAATAAGACATCATATCTCTTAAGATTGGTTGGCTAATAAGATTAATGGTTTGGATCTTTGCTACTGATTGCTGAGACACAGATTTGAAATATACAACTCATTCATCCATTAAGGTAGAACAACTAGGCATGAATCCCATAGTACCCTAGATTCTCGTGGTAATGAGCGAATTCGGAGAGTAAACGAGGCTCCAACGTGGGAAGTGACCTGTAGGCTGTTTTATTACTTGTTCCAGCGGTTTTTAGATTGCAGTTTAAAACAGATCCAGAGAGGAGAGACCATTTCCTAGTAATGTAAAATTAGAAGATTGTTAATATTCCACGGATTAAATCATGTGAAAAAATACTAATAACCTCTTCATTGCGTTTCCAAGATGATAAAACTTTGACTGAAATTCGTGTGTCATAGAACCCAGATTCAAGACATTCTGTACATTAACCAAAATGAAGTTCCTTGGGTTTTCCGCACTAAATTTCTCTAGGAATTGCCAATGAAGAGCTGATTCACGAAAAGATGGCTTGTGTTGTCGAGAGCCCCTGCAACAACTAAACCAACCCACAACTTTTTGAGAAGAATCCCTCTATCATCAAATAAATAGAATGAGTAAGTATGAGTAAAAATACGTTAAAATTAAAATTCTTAAGTAGTGATCTTGCCTGTTTTGAAAATATTGCTGTAGAAATTTCCCGATTGATTGTTCCGCTATTGTCGAATAATGAGCACGGGATTTTTGAATCATAACAAGGAAGTACGCCTGTGATTCCTACAGACAGGTATCCAAATATGTCAGTTTTTAGCATTTCAATATTCATGCAAATCAAATAAACCTAATGATGACGATGCACAGAGGCTATTAAAAACTAATTTGAAAGCCCATTTAAGATAATATCAACATCACAACTTGATTAAAGCTCAACAAAATAGTTGTGAATTACAATTAATAATGTGAGTAATTGTGAATATAATTAATTAGGTATTGCAATAATTTTTTTAATGCACTTACGAATAAGGATTTCTACCTTACTGCCATCTTCATTTGCATCAGAGATGTAGTCAATTTCTTGCTCCACCACTGAACCTAAAAGAAAACCTCCCTGAACAAATGCAAAATTTTAAGATGAAGAGAATTTAATAAACAATTATCTTTGGATATATTTACACAAGAAGACGACGAAGCAGTATAGTAAAGAAACGCTAGTGCTGGTCCTGTAATTTGTACGGAATACTTTTTAGAGTCACACATTTCCGTTGTCCGTGAGCTTATTACTGTTCTGATTTTTCTTTTAAAGTGAATGAAGATTTTTCTCAGGGATAAAGTTTGAAAATATCATCAAATGACAATGGTAAAATGCTGAGGGATAATAATTGACGATTACCGACGAATTTAGACTGTTGACACGCTCTAGTACCTGCTTAACTGTGCTGACTTCTGCGAAACGTTTCACATGTCAGTGTCATGCCAAATACCATGTGGTATCTGGCCTGCGGCTATCAGCTGGACATGTCCGGTGCTAATGAACACCAATTTTAAAATATTCTGTTCATGACTGTTGAATCTGGTCGCAATCTTAGTCGCTATTTAAAGTGTTTTAAACCGTTCCCTTCTAATAATTACTGAAAACACAGAAAATTAGCACAAAAATGGCGGATTTATTTAGCGAGTCATCCGATCTGAAGACATATTTAATTAAATATAATGCAACATGGCAACAAATTCATAAATGACGAGAATAAGAAAATTGGAGGAAAGTCATCAACGCACAATAACATCTAGTGTTACAAATCTGTTGTGTAGGAATTGGATGATCATAAAATTCATTTTTGCAAGATCCAGCAACAGCAGCGGCAGCAGAAACCATCAAATCAATAAAACATTCATCAGTACAATCTTTCTGAAAAAAAAGTAAAAGGGCAGATTCTGGCGATTTTTAAGCCAAGAAAAGATTCCTTTTTTTCCAACACAACAAATGAAACATGTAGTTTCAGGGAAAAACAAAACAGTAACTAGATCTCAAGGATCAAAATTGAGAAGATATTCTTTTAGAGGGCCAGGCAAGGGCAGCTTATTCACACTGAGGGCGGAACATCTACCAACGGCATTGTACACTGTTACACGACACATTTGTTTCAACGTGCGTGGCTGGGTGTACAATTGACGAATAAGCCGACAGAGAGCTGATCGCATTGGGACTAGGCCGGCCTGGGTGTACAGAAGTTTCAAGCAAGCATAAAGTGGTCGATGCTCCATAGCCATATAGTACAGCATGATAATACGAGCGTAACGTTGCTCGGGATCTAATAACAATTCCTCTCGCCTAAGAATAGCCTGCAATGTTTAATAAAGAAAGAAACGTTAGGGCTTTGGCCAAGGACTACCATATTCACGACTAGTAAACATGGACCTTAATTTCTTAATAAAATAAATGATAATAAGTCAAGATCATACCTGAACGTAGTAATAAAGAACTTGATGCGAGGATTTCTTAAGAAATACGGACGATTGAGAATGACAGATCATGGGCTCAGTGGTGGCTATGTGAACGTTGGGGTCTGCTCGGTATTGTAACAAAGTCACTGTCAGGGCATATACATGATCCAGATCTGCTGGTGAACGAGCGTTCATGACCATATCCATAAGTGATAGGAGAATATGCTGCGTCCGCTGAGAAAAGCGCACGTTAGGATCCAATCCGTATTGTAGGAGGATAACCAGTAACTGACGGATGAAAGCAAAGGCCTGCACGCAAAGATAATTATTCCATCGATTCCTTGAAAAAGAACTCGTCAACTAATGAAATAATTAGCGCGTAAAAAAATAAACAAAATACAAATTATGCTTTTTTAATAAACAATCAGTAAACTAATTTCTAACAACAAGTAAATTAAATGAGACTGTCGATGTGTAGGAGATCAAATATAAATAAAGGAAGGATTGCATCCACGGATTTTCCTCGTTATTACCATAATCAGTTATTTCATTAGGTCAAGAAAAGAAAAAAATCACACAGTAGAAAATAGAAAGAGCGTGTGAACCATAACAAAGAGAGCATTATCGCGCATAGTTTTTTCAATGATTAGTTCAATATAGCTAAGGGGACTTTCCGTAAATCGAGATGGTCATTGAAATCTGACCCAACACAATCCTTGATGGGACCACCAACATAAATATGGACCTTAAAAAAGGAATATGTTGTGTGCATATAAAATCATAATAATAAAATGTTAAAAAAGGCATAGCCGGAGGTCTCTTTGTCAGAGTAATGTCGAGTGCTTTTCTTTTTCAGATTATGACAAATATGATTTCTGCCTTTTATTTAAGTCATATTTTGTTTGATTATTTTCAAAGATTTAGAATATAACAAGTCAAGTCTCGTCATTAAAAAATGTGGGGCAATGATGTTACACTCGGATGTGATAGTGCCAGTTTTAGTGATACTTATTACTTGCACTATCATAAATCGCAACTACCAAATCAACGTTCGTATGATAGGCTAAAATGGCCATGTTGCAACTTTAAAAGCATGGACTTACTTGCGATTTCTCTTCTTCGCGATTCAGGGCGATATTCTCCGATGCGGTAAAAACCAGAACATGAAGCGGTGTAAGATTAGATCGCGAAGAACAATTAGTATGGGCTCCATGTTTGCACAAAAGGCGAACACAGTTCAAGTAAAACACCTGAAAGTTATTGATGACGTATAATGAAAATGGTCTTAGTATAGAACTATCTGAATATTTGCCTTCATTGTATGAGTAAAATGGTGCAGTGGGTCTTTATTGATCAATGGAACCAAACAGACCATAAGAGGAACAGATCCATCGCGTCCAACGACATTTGGGTTGCCACCGTGCTGAAGTAGCATATCAAGAAGCTCATAACGAAATTCCTTAAAACGTAAAAAT
This sequence comes from Chydorus sphaericus, assembly GCA_030141595.1. Classification (NCBI taxonomy): domain Eukaryota; kingdom Metazoa; phylum Arthropoda; class Branchiopoda; order Diplostraca; family Chydoridae; genus Chydorus; species Chydorus sphaericus. Next base: position 6,820,684 of record CM057929.1, on the reverse strand, counting down.
AGATGTAGAATTCCGATTTGAAATGTAAATTATTTTAAATGTATGATTTATTAAAAAGGAAAAGAAAAGATTTACCCAATCCCGCACATGGCGCAATACACAGGCCAGCGCTGAATTTCCCGTTTGATTGATGCTGGGACCAGCCCCCTATAAATGAAAAAAAATGTGAGGTGTAAAATTTATAGGATCGATAATTTAAATAATAGGCATTATGAACATGCCTGATGAATGAGATATCGCACTATGTGAAGCATGTCCCACTTATTCCACGGCTGAGGTTCCTCATGTCGATGGTCTCCGTAACCACCTGTAAAACTATAACCATAGCCGTATTTGGCCTCTTCCAAAGCGTACCGGACAATGAGTGCGTGAAGAGGTGTGTTGCCTAACGAGTCAGCCTCGTTTAGAAGCTCTCGTAGACCGTGATCCAGCAATAATTTTGCGGTTTGTAAAGTGTCTTCGGCTGACTTTTTCCCCAGCAAGAAGAGTACATGGAGAACCGTCATCTGTTGAGTAGCGGTCCGCACCGTCGTCTGGGCTCCACAAGAAACTAATAGTTCCACAAATCGAGTATCGTGCAATGCGGCCTACAGTTTTAAAATCACAATATAACCACGTAAGGTCCGTATAAAGGTAAAAAGCGAATCGGCGTTAAATAGGTGCGTACCTGATGAAGTGGAAAGTATTCATCATAACATTGGTTTATCTCTTCAGGCCGCTCTCCTGCAAGGTACTTGACGCAACTCCACGCACCTCGTTCGCAGGCTATGTGAAGCAGGGGTCTTTTTTGCTGCCACGGTAACCAATGATCATCACCTTGCTGGGTGAGCAACTCTAAGATCTCAACCTATTATGTGCAATTCAAATCCCATGATTTAAATGGTAAAATGAAGAATCAGAACAATTATTTACTTGATCCCCATCAACACTGTAATAAATCGCACTCTGCAATTTATCACTTGAACGATCAGCCAATGACTCTTCTGGTACAGCTGTAAAAATGCAGTAATTAAATTAAGTAATTTTCTTGAATTTGAATCACGCTATAATATTCTATAAATTCAGACTCAGACTATTATTATGAGAAATATCCATCAGAAATATAGCTAAAGGTAATTTTAAATATACACACAGTGTTATTTTTATTCTTACAGTTTTTAAATCTCTCTTCACAGTTTTGGTTGTGAGGTCCTGGCCAGCACATCCTTGCTTCAACATCAATTCGTCCTCCATGTTTCAACAAGAGTTCTACAATATCCTCATATCTATTTTATGAAAATCAGATATAGTTAAAGGACTGTAAGTGTAATTAAAATGTCTCTAAGCTTAGAAATAATATATTTTACCCTTTCAAGCAGGCAATGTGGAGAGGAAGTGAGCATGCCCCTCTGTTAATATCTACATTCCTACTTAAAATCCAGCGAACTAGATCCACATTATTTAGCCCCACACACTTCTGTAGGAGATTGTATCCCTCTTCATTGTGGGCTAGAAGAATGTTTTCTCCCTATAATATCAGGAAAACATTACTTATTAGTTAATTTTACAACACTAGAATCACTCCAGTTGCAAACCTTGGGAATCTGACATAAAAGCCCTTCTAGTCTTTGAACAGTTATTCTCGGGTTGGCTCTTAAGGCATGAAAAACAGTGCGTACAATCTGTTTTGAGTGCTCTGAAAGATCTTTTCTGTGATTGCCTGGTAGCAAATTACTCCCTGACTGGAAAAAATTACTCAGGGTGTTGCCCATTGCTCCTTAGGCCAGAATAAGAAATTCTAGCACAGCTGTAATAAAAAATAGCAAGAAAAAAAGATTTAACATTTTGAAAAGTTAATTGACAGAAGGTAGCTGTGATATTAAGTGAACATGGTACTCACATTTATGTTGTGAACACTTGTTACCATTGAAGATGGACTATGTGAGTATTCACAAAATGTGCTTGTGTCCACATCATTCACAAAACCTGATGTCCAGAGGCTGCTCACTCTCAACAGTTTTATACATTTGAAACCACAAATGGAAACACTTTTCAACTATTCTTTGCATGTAAACAATGTTAAAGATGTTTCTTTTCAATTGTAGAAATTAACAGGGATTTCAAAGACTACTTCAGGTATGACTGAGCCAATCATTATAAAATAGAGAAACCTATTGGGACAAGAGCCAAAAGATTTCGGAATAAAAAAAATGTGCAATCGACGAAAATCCTTTAACACTATTCGACTAGACTAGAAGCGCCATGTTTATGCATGTTGTTCACTGTTCTCAATAGTCAATAGACTGTAAGTGTAAGGAGGGGTATTTCCAGGGCCTGGTATGGTATTGTATTTCTCGCTATATGGTAGCCTACTACTGTACTACCGTACGCATGTACTGTACCACCCACCACTCCACTGCCACCCTAGAGCTCACACCCACAGCAGGCTCACAGAGTCACAGATCCACTGCGCTAGTGCGCTCCTCGGCCCCCGCTCGTTAGAATTCTGGATATTGTATCCTGAATTCCTTATAGCAGTTTAGGTAGTCTTGTGAAATCTCTTTCGTCGCCCTCCATCCTATTAAATTTTAAAAATTGTAAGACAGGAGAACACCACAGATGAATAATCCCAAGGCAACCAACAGTCTGCAGATGGAAGATCTTGAACATTTTTATATTCTTTACAAATATCGGTCATGAATAATGATGACCCTATACATCGCCAAATCGGTGTACTGTATGTACTACAGTTTTTCTTAAGTACGTTGAAAAACGATAAAGGGGGTAGGTCAAAAGGCCTGAATGGTTATCGTATCATGTCATTATAGTAATTATACACCTTATCACGAAAAATGTCAAAGGGAATAATAAGGTAAGCTAAGAAAATAAGAAATCATAGCCTCATAGGTGATAATGACTGACTTATTCTGCGTTTGATGGGCATGTATTGCTGCAACTGTTAAGCTAATAAACCACAAATGATTTTTAAAAAATAATTTCAACTGGACAAATTTCAATTCTATCACGCCAATCGACTTCTTATTTTGTATTTAACTCACATTGTTTATTTGAGAAAACAGAGCACATTATTACGTTACCGCCAGGGGTTGACGCGTATTCATGCCTAATGGACCAACTTTAAGTAAGTAAGTTCAACAAACGAAATACTACGACGAGTAACGACATGTGTATAGGATTAAATAATGGTTTCGTTTCCGCTTGTATTTAAAATTTGCGCTTAATTTAAAAATACTACAAGACTCGCCGACCGCCGACGCAACACATCGAAGTATATTTTTAAATATATGTGTGTGTTTATTGAATATTTATTAAGTGAAAAAAAATCGATAGTAAACTGAATTGACTGGTAAATAGGTAAACTTACTAATTTATTTGTCTAGTGCAGCAGCTGTGAAGGCATCAGCTAAATAGCGTTCGACGGTTAACTCCTATCCAGAGGGCGGAGACCAGCCTAATCTTTAACGCAGACCCATTGTTTAATACAACCAGTAGGAACGAAAATTTGCTGAGCCACTCTCACGACTTTAGTCTGCTAGGAGTCGGCATATCACTTCAAAGCTTTCGAGGGACAGAATTGAAAGTTGAATTTATTGGTAAGAAACGACTGAAAATTCGGTAGACATCACTTAAAAAATTAATTATTTCATCATTTTTTTCAGAGCTGCTGTTTCTGAGGAAATTTTTAAATATGAATTCTGTATCACAACTTGGAAATCAATTTGATATGTTGTCACCTGATTGGATGACAGAAGAACATAGCACTGGCGTAAGATATGACAAACACAACTTTATTTGATAGTTTTGTGCATGATCACATCAAATTATATTGTTTTAGACTTCCATCATGGCTGTTGAATTTGATGGAGGAGTTGTTATTGGGGCTGATTCTCGTACAAGCACAGGGTGAGTTAGAGGATCATTTTTACACCATTGAAGCAGGGTTTGCTGGTTTGGTGTAACAAGAATTAAATTTAATGTATATCCTACTAGGCTAGTATCTCTGACAATTCAAATCAATTTAGTGGCTCAAAATCAGTCTGAGCTGACCTTCCTGGCAGCAAACCCAGTAAATTTATAAATTTTTGTTTAATGGGCCTGAGCTTTCCTAAGTTTGGCCATAAATCTTCAAAATCTGTACCTCTTGACTATTTCTTATTTACAAAAAAAACTGATATCGTAAAGCATTTTCACTGTCATATCTGATCAAGAAACAAGGATATAACGATGGAAGTCATAACGAAAGAATGTAGCCGGTAAGAATCATACTTGCAATAGTATGATTGTAACTCAATTTGAATCAAGGGTGAAAAGTCGTAATTACATCTTTTAAAAAGGATTTGAGACATTATTTCTCTAAAGTTTCTTGTTCCAAGCTTCGGTTTGGCCTCATACCGTTTCGGTAAATATTCGTTTTCTGACCAACGTTTTTGGCGGTTTTTGGTGTATCTGAACGCTAAGATTTATCAGCAATTTAAATTTATTAATTTTTCCTTGATTACGGAAATTAGATCTTACGTTGCCAACCGTGTCAGTGATAAACTAACGAAGATCACCGATCACATTTACTGTTGCCGCTCTGGATCTGCTGCTGATACTCAAGCCATTGCTGATATCGTGAATTATCATCTTGGATTTCATGAGTATACTATTAATACTAACATGAATAGTCGTGTTTAAAACGTTTTATATTTATTCTTTCAGAGTTCAGTTGGGTGAAGCTCCTCTCGTTAAAACTGCATCCAGTGTTTTCCAGGATCTGTGTTACAACTACCGTGACCAACTTATGGCTGGTATCATTTGTGCAGGATGGGACAGGCGTCATGGCGGCCAGGTACGTTATGTTGGAGTTAACACACGTTATCAGGTTGTTAACTACAAAAACATTTCCTATAGGTATTCACAATTCCGCTTGGGGGTATGTGTGTTCGTCAACCGTTTGCCATTGGTGGATCAGGTTCTACTTACGTTTTTGGCTTTGTTGATTCGAATTACCGTAGTGGAATGAATCAGGAGGAGTGCATACAATTCGTTCTCAAGAGTAAGTTCTCTTAACTATATATTTTCCCATAGAAAAAGAAACTTTATTTTTTATTTTCTAGCGCTGTCTTTGGCCATGAATCGGGACGGTTCGAGTGGAGGTGTTGTACGTTTAGGTGTAATCACTGAACAAGGTATTGAACGTCGAGTTGTGTTGGGAAATGAGTTACCTAAATTCTACGAAGGCTAATTTTACAATACCGAATGTTTGCGGCTGATTTAATACACAATTTCCAATAATAAAATTGTCAACATCTTGATTACTTATCTTGATCACAAATTCACGATTCAAAAACTTTCCATTATGGAAAAAAGTGTATGACAACTATGAGACAACCAACTACAACAATTGGAATAATTTTTGAACAAACGTAGCAAGGAGCAAAAAAACAACAGAAAAAATTTGGTTTATGCAATCATCACCACATTTGTTCAACGCTTCTATTCAATTTATTTAATTACTGAATAGTCACAGATAGTCCAACTAGTGTTTAGGTGCTGTTTGACTGACTGGAACAGCAAGAATAGCCTTAGCCTTTTTGCTGATAGACTTGAAATCTCCTTTCTCTTCCTCGCTTTGCCACTCCACCTGAAACATTGAATCGATAATAATAAAAGTGGTTTTCACTTGAAATAAGTAAAGATAAGCTACGGACCTTTTGACAATGTTGCTGAATGGCAGTTTCAACCTTTTCCATTATCATCTTCTCAGTGAGAATTCCATCAGAAGATGCGTAAGCAACAGCTTGCCAAGCAACCCCCAGCTTTGCTATCTCTCTTCCTGACATTCCTTCCGTCATTCCAGCGATGCGTGTACACAGTCCACCGTAATCAAATTGAGCCACCTTGAGACGCCGCTTTCCTTCTGCGGCTGGTTCTAGAATAAATTTGCCGAAATACAGCCGGACCTACAGTGGGAAAACAACTAATAAAGTAAAACCATCCCAATATTCGTTTCAACTTAAGTAACAATTAAGGATAAGTAGATCATACAAGCCGTTCACGCTCCTCTAATCCCGGAAGAACAAATTCGACCATCTCATCTAGACGATCGTTAACAGCCCAATCAAATTGTTCAGGGGTATTTGATGCCAACACCATCATAAACCTGAAAGGAAATGTATTTAACGAATAAGAAAACTTAAATGTGGAATAATTATTAATTAAGCTCAATGAATAACACTTGCTTGTTAGACTGTTCTCCGGTTCGATACAAAAAAGCGTTCAAAGCGGCACGCAAATCTTCACTGATTTTCTCAGAAGATCTCTTCCGTAAGAAAGCGTCTGCTTCATCGACGAATAGCAATAATCCTCGACGGGAACCGTTGGCCCAATCGAAAACTTATAGCACATTTTCTACATGATTAAAACAAACCAATACATTTTGACGAAAATCTGTCTTACCCTTGTGAATTGCAGTCACACCATCCCTACCTAATAATTAATAAGGATTTAAGACAAATCAACATAATTTGCCAATGCAAGCAGTTGTTATTTACCCATGGGCGCCACATCGCCTCCTGTCAAGATAGCATAGTCCAGCCCACTATGTTGAGCCAGCTTTTTGGCAAATAATGTTTTACCAGTTCCTGGTGGACCGTGCATTAGGACGTTTCGAAACATTCCCCTAAAATTCCGAAACGTTTAAATAGGGTTCGTAAAATCAACATAAACATGAACAAAACGAGAATCAAACCGAAAAATTGACTTACTTGTTCAGTTTAGTGTTCTTAGTAGCGATGGCAATGTCTCTCAATCGTTCCTCGAGCTTGGGCTCCAATACCACACCACTAAGTGCATCTTCTCCTTTTGACTACATTAAATGGATAAGAGGCTATTATTAAAAGCCAGCAAACTTTAAGAGAAGAAAAAATTATACAGTAATTTTGCGGAGCGTTTTGACGGGGTGAAGGACAGTATCAACCACATTAACTCTAGACGTTTCCCGCACCAAGGATGGTTTCCCGATTTTCGATTCAATGTAACGAGCGAGAACACCGGTTCCACCTTTGGCTGTGTAAACGCCGAGAGCTAAAAGAGATACGCCCGCAGCTGCAGCGGCAATTTTATCCCAATCAGATATGAAAGCATTGAATCCAGTTCCCAAGACCGATCCCGCTGTCTTTATGGATTCCATAACGGTCGTGCGATTTTCAGCAGCTGATTCGTAATATTAACATGATTTAAAAAGATAACGAATACGAATATATTTTGAATACCTTTAAGTCGAATTTGTTCTAGATGTAGATCTTGATTTTCTCGTTCTATTTTACCCTTAGCTCTCATTTCAGCTTCCAGTCTTTTCATATCGGTTATGGAGCGGAGTTCCATTTCATATTCTAAAGTCTGTTTCCTCATAGCTTCTTGCTTTGCTACACTTTCTTCTTGTTTCCTCAAGTTTTCTTCATTTACCCTTTGAGACTGGGCTAGCTGATCTTCATAACGTTTTCGAGCTAATTGATCTTGATACTGTGAGCGTTGCTGATTTTGCTTGGTTTCCTCTTGTAAAGTTTTCCGACGTTCTTCATGGTCTACACGTTTTTGATCAACTTTCAACTGTTCAATGTGGGCTTCATATTCCTTTATTTTCAATAATTGTTCTTGCTGCCTTGAATGTTCTTGGACCTTAGTCAGTTCCAAGGCTTCTCTTGAGAATTCTAAAAAAAAAATTTTAAGTCCTGAGTTGGAAAAGTAATCAGTTAAACATTATCTTACTGGACTTTTCTAAATCCTTGGCAGCTTGTGCTGCTCGTTCCAGTGCTGAAGAATCAAATCTGTAAGCTTCAGATGGTCTTGAGCTAGGACTGTTCCCTTCCACTCTGTTGTGGTTGTTGATTCCCATCACCAGAACCACTTGCCGTTTCAGTTCGCGGTTGTGCATTTAACTCCGAATTCGGATCTTTTCGCAGCCCAAACAGCCAAGACATGTTGAGAATTCAGAGTCAACGAAACGGCTAAATATCGTAACTTAAAAACTATTGAAGTTTTTAAAGATTTGTTTGAAAAACTACACAAATCGAGACTTGAAAGAACTCTTTTACTTCAGGTGGAATTGAATTATTATTGAAGAATAAATTTGATTTTCTTCTCAGGACGTTAACTTCATTACAGCAAGTAAAGCACGTGTTGAAGTAAATGAGGGCTCAATAGCCCACAGGCATGCCTACGGGTAACCGGGAATGCCGCTTGTCGCCTGCTTCAATGCAATAACACGGCTGCATTTAGCACAAGGCTACACTACTGTACTTTACTACCTCTTATTTTCTACGTAATGACTTAATCATTTTTTTTTATTTTTTTTTATTTTTTATCGCCATTATCACTCCAACCCAACCCCACATGTCTTGGCATGGTTTAGGGTTCTATTGGTACGGTCTTTGAAGACAAACCGAGGTATAAACTACAAACCTTAATTTTACCCGATGTTTAGGCTGCGGGATAACCCCGTTTGGAATTTTCAAAAATGGTCAAACCACGATTTGCCCGTTGGCATAGCGGACCAATTACACTTCCGATACGGAAAATAAAGTTGAATTTCGCAATTCCTCAACAAGGTGGCACGAAATAATGCGAGGCAGTTCACAGTAGCACGCTCCGTGGCGAGTTTCTAAGGGAATCTATTCATTTTATTATGCACGCTTAATATGAACATAAGGTTAAAGACCAAAAATTATTCGAATCCAAGTAAACCCTGTTGTGTAACGACTTGCCCGACAACGGCGACATTCTGAAGAAGCGCTCTACTTTCTAGCAAGGTTGCGACTTCACGAGCTTGTTAATAAATTTTCGCTGGTAATAGCAAATACTACTATAAGAATCAGATCGACGTTCATGTACATAAAAAATATTACTGATAAATTTAGAATATCGATATTCGTTCGATACTTTGTTGTTTAACCCTTGGGGGCTAGGGACTATTGTCACCATTCCATACATGCTTTCCCGAGATAACAGCGCTTCATCAGTGCTACTGTTCTACCGGTATCCGTCTTGATTGGTGACTAAGTTGATACATTATTTAGAAGTATTTACATTCCAGTGTTCCAATTTAATCTTTGGCTTCAAAATATTTCGACTGAAAAATGAAGTCACGGAAAATCTTTACCCTTGTACTCCTTCTTCAACAGCCAAAGATTTTGTTGGGTTATAAAAAACGGGGTTTTGGTGTTGGCAAGTGGAATGGATTTGGTGGGAAAGTAGAAGAAGGCGAAACAGTGGCTGTGGGTGCAGCTAGGTAGTGTATAAACGTTTTTTCTTAGTAGACACACTAGTACCTGGAAATCAATGCTGATAACGGCGGTAAATATTCCCTTATTAATTATTTTTTTAATGTAAAAAAGGGAACTCGAAGAGGAAAGCGGAATTAAAGTATCTCACTCCGGACTCATAAGTTGCGGATTTATACAAATGGATTTCACCAATAATTCTCAACAGCCATTGGATATACATGTCTTCCGTTGTTCTTCATTTGAAGGACAGCCTATAGAGACTGAAGGTAACCCGAATTATGATTTAGTCTTACGTGTTTAATTATTCAATTCTGCATAATATCATACTTTCAGTTTGGAAACACGGGTGTAATTGTAATTATATATATTTTTCTTTTTCAGAAATGAGGCCACAATGGTTTGATACAGGGGACATACCATATAGCCAAATGTGGGAAGAAGCTTCCTTGTGGTTCCCCGTTTTTCTTCGTGGTTCTTATTTCAATGCGCATTTCATGTTTGACGAAACGGGGCGAATTCTTAACCACTCTGTAAATGAGGTCGAAAATATTGAATGAACAAATAACCATACCAATTATATTCAGTTTCAGTCCTAATCTTTTTTATTGTTTTCATGTTTTTCGGAATGTTGAGCAGAAAAGCATTTTCATAAAAGAATTCAAGGAAAGAATTCATGGTGAGGTAACTGTAACAGATTGCTGTACAAAGCATTTGGCCAAATTACGACTTAAGGGCAAGTGTTATTAACATAGTTTTGTCTGCATTCAGTTGACGATCGGGATGAGAGATGGGTTCGTCCTCGTCGTCCTGGAAAGAGGCCGTCAGTTCTTGCAAACTCTGCATTAATTCGTATGTTTGTTCGGCGGTGAAGACTGGTGGATTCGTTTCCAAAAGTGGAAGGGCATCCATCAGTAGCACGGACCAAAAACTATGGAATGTACAAAAAAATATTTTAAATGTCAACTAAGATGGTAATGTTCAAACTCACTATTTTGGTGCAATTCGAGAAGAAATGAGGGATATCAATAGCGCAGCAGCATTACGAAAATCATTTTTCAGGTACAATCGATGAAATTCGTGGTATTTTCCAAGGAAAGCCAAACGATCGCTAGCTAAGAGTCCAGCGCCTAATGACTCCAGCAGATCAGTAGATGTAAAATCTGAATTTTTGAGGTAATTCTTCAAAACAGCATCAGCAGCGTGAGTGGCTAAAGTGGCGTCTTGCGCTCGGACAGCCCAGGCAACGGCTGCTCCAAGTCTTTCATTGGTCAGAGCCCGACGACCCATCATGCGACAAACCGAGGTAGCTACTGAAGTCAATTGACGCTCCTGAGCAATTGCTAGAATCTTGTTAGCTTTAAACTCGGAGTGAAAAGACAAGCGCGGAAGCAAATGTTCCAGAGTAGCCAAACCAAGTGTAGGGCAGTGATCAAGATAAAGCACCCCTACAGTCCACAGGGAAGAATGACTAAAGAGGCATAAGGCGTAATCGCGTAACAGAGATTCTCTAAGCTGAAGGGAATTGTTGTCCTCAAAAGATTGAAGTGCATCAGCATGATAAAGCAAGTCCGCTAAATGTGCACTGAACCAACAATTGTCGAAAACTGTTTGCATCTCTCCGATCATCTGTTGATAGAAAACAAATGGAATAACTTAAAATGTTTTTGAAACTTCCTAGAATAAGAAACAGAGTAATTTGTGAAATTACCTTTCTGGTATCGCGTCGAAGAATAGCTAACAAAATGGAATCCAACACGGTTGCTTGATCATTATTTTGAAAATCGGACAAGAACTGGCTAGCGTTTCCGGATAGTGTGGAAACACTTATGGTCGGATTCGTAAACGTCAGCTGAGTAATCATTCTCTGATACCACGTTTCAAAAAGAAACTCGAGCTCACTGAATACTTCCTCTCTTCCACACAGAATCTGTTTTTAAAAGGAAATAAGAAGAATCTATTATCGGAATTCTTAAAGTTATAAAAATACCTTGACAAGAGTTTCCAACTCCTGGGTATGGATGAAATCTCCTGTTTGAACACGTGACTCGCATTCATCCCTCCAATGATTCCAGCGGAAAGTAAACTCAGGGATGGAAACAGAGGCATTAACCTAAAACAAAATCATTATCAGACACTCGCCAGATTCTGAGAAATATAAGTTTTTAGAACACCGTACCCCAAAAATTGGCATTTTCTTTAAGAGTTCACATGCACTCAAAAATGAGTCGACATTGGCGTCTGGGTGTAATTTCAGTAGCTTAATAGCGCTGTCGAGACGAAGCTGGAAAACCAGTCCATATACGGCATTCCAGTAATTCAAATGACAAGCTGGATTGGATGAAGTCATTACAGTTTCTGCCATGACAATTGGTGAAGGAAAATGAATCTGAATCCATTCTAATAACCCTGGTAGGATTCCACTGGGTTTTTCCAAGTAAATGATTTCACAAAGATTCCACACCAATTCAGCTTTGTAGAACACCTCACTCATCTCAAGATCTTCTTGACTCTTATTATCATTTCCACCACTATCAGCTGCTTGATTCAAATCTTCAATGCAGGCATTAATAATGCACCTATACTGTAATTTTAACAAATGAATAATTAAATAATCATTTATTTTTAACAATGAAAGTTAGATGAGGGACATACCTGGTGGCTGAATTTGACAAGGTCCATCAATTTAGAAGGAGATTCAGCAAGCACACCATTTTGAATTGCCATGAAAGTACCACAAGATTCATTGGCCAATTTTCTCACATGAGGATTACAAAGAGCTGTCTCCCATATGAGAGAAAACAGGTTTGTGTTCTTGAAAACTTGACTCGCTGTAAGGATAAATAAGCATTTCCAGTTGCAGAGAAATTAAATGAAATTAAACTGTGATAAGATTGTCATACTTTGAAATGCAGGATAAGAAAAATCAGTCGGGAAAATGGTCATTTGGTTTCCATACCCCCATGAGTGACCTATGTTTGACTGGGCCAATTGCTTGTCAGGCACACCCTGGAACATGAAACAGTTTCTAAAGAGATGGCAAAATTATTCAAAAGAAAGTCTTACTAATGGTTCCAGCATGGTGATTATTTCCTTTCCTTTCTTATAAATCAAAAGAAATTATTTCGCTTTCACGATAGAAAACGGGTTGTATCGTTCACACACTTTTTCAACGTGCTTGTTTGAAGACAGAATCTCTTGTGCCGGTAAAGCCGGTTCACCGGTTGTCTGCTGCAGTTATTTGAAAACAAATGAAAATGTAGAATCTTTATAGCAGTAAAACAAGAAATGTGAGCTGAATCATTTCATGACTGACCAGGCAATCAAGAAGTGGAACAGGAAGGACTAGGTCAGTATAAGTTATATTATCCGAAAAATCAAACTGGAGCATAACTGACAGCGGATGACAAAAAAATAAGTGGACTACCACCTTTAACCGCTGTACACTGAATGGGATGTGGGAGTGGGAAGTGCGAACGGTCAGGAACGGTTCGCGGCTCCGGGCGTACGGAAATACAAATCGACAGTATTGGCTAAATTGTGGAAATGGAATTGTTATCAACTCCACTCACGTGAGTTTGGCGCTAACTTGGCGTGAGACATGATCACTTGATTCCTTATTTTTATGTGATCGCAATCTCTCCAGTGGATACAGTATGTCAGTATTTTAGGACCTAGCTAATAGGTGGAAGTACCTTGTGAAACTCATGTGGTGTTTGATTTTTGATTTTAGTAACGTAAATACGTTGTCTTTTTATCAAACTATGAAAAAATTGTCTATTATCAATAGATTTGTATTTTGTTAACAATTCTTATTGTGTGTGCAAGTCTCAAGTCCCAACACAATAATTTAAGAGATGTACCAAATCAAATTGCTTAGTAGCATACTCATCAGGAAATTTTCATTATGTCCTTCCTTATGTAAGAAAATTCCAGACAACGTGAAAGGGCGAAAGAAAAGTTCTCAAGATTGGCTTTTTCGACAGCTTAATGATGAATATGTCTTGAAAGCCAAAATGGAAAATTTCAGGTACACATTGGATAATTTTCTTGACTTGAGTAAATTAGCTTTAGAATTTTCTTAAACCTTATATAAAGAATTTTTACATGTTTGTTAAAGAAGAAAAAATTCATATATATATTTAAAATTTCTTACATGGTCTAGAACTTAATTAGATGATACCTAAATAGCCATGTATAAGACTGATAGTATTTGTTTAAGTTATATTTTTTAATAACTAATAACTATTTACTAAAGGGCAAGAAGTGCTTTCAAATTGATTCAAATTGATGACAAGCATCATATTTTGAAGCCAGGATATGTGGTAGTAGAGTGTGGTGCTGCTCCAGGTAGGTAGTTTCATTCTTCATTCATTTTTTAAATCCAGTTTTTGACATATCATTTGCTTTTTTAGATTATGTTAGAAACAGTAGACCCACACTTTGACTTCCTTTAAATGATAATATGAATTAATTTTAAAAAGATTCATAACAGATATAATTGTAAGAGGGGGGTCCACAGATTAACAGATATTAATTAAATTTGCTAATAAAATATATTTTAAATATTTATTTATAATTTATCTTGAATTATTGCCTATCAGGCATTTTTGAAAATGTGTGGCCTGTATAGCCTGTACTTGTTTTCCAGCGCTGATACCGTAACCGGCTAACCGCATTAGTTGCATTCGTTAATATTTTATTACTCAGGTGCTTGGACGCAAGTTTGTGTCAAAAGGATAAATTCCACAGGATTAGTAGGTATTATTACTTCAAATTTTAATTTTAAATACCCTATTACCCTACATTATTTGAAAGCAAGTTTTTTTTTCCATCAGCCAGCAAACCAAGGGGTTTGCTAATTGCCATTGATCTTTTACCAATGTATCCAGTAGAAGGAGCAGTTATTCTACCTCCTATGGATTTCACTGACGTTTCATCTCAGAAGAAGGTGTCTTGTCAATTGAATGGATCCCTTGTTGATGTTGTTTTGAGCGACATGGTAAGATAATTACAAATTCCAAGTTTCACACCTATTGTGATAGTTGGCGACACTGATAACTTAAAATGATAACGGCGAAACTAATTTATCAGGCTCCTTCGGCGTCTGGAACTCGGGAGTTGGATCAAGATAGTATTCTTCAGCTAGCCTTTTCTGTAGCAGAATACGCTGATAAAGTTTCTAAAGACGGAGCATCCCTTCTAATCAAACTGTGGGATGGTGGAAGAACCAAGCTACTAGAAGAAAAGCTGAAGCTTAAGTATTCAGGAGTAAGAATTGTGAAACCTCCTAGCAGCAGATCTGATTCAGCCGAAATCTTTATTTTGGCTCAAGGATATAAGAAAAATCAGAACTATAGTGATTGTACAACGTCCGATGTGATTAAATAAACTATCGAAGTAGCTGTCTTCAAAGGGTTGATTAATGATTGATTCTTCTTTTCATGACAAAAACAATAGTAATAAAAACATTTGTTTGTAACTCGTGTAATTTCTCTCTTTTTTTAGCCAGCACAGGATTTTTTATTTCCAACTAAAAAGGCATAATGACTTGGGAGAATGTTGCTTTAGGCTTGATGAGGTAAGTTGCATATCTCGCAAGACAACAAGTTTGCTGGATTGATGTAAGTGCAATGTGCGCAAGTCCAAGCTGATTGGCCGGATACGGCCGACCGAGTCATTCCTTCCTCGCCAACCCTGCTTCCCATTGAAACCTGGTCCGCATGAGCCAAAAGTTGTGTAACCGTTCCCCACTGGTCACCCGACGCCCACTCGTTAGCCAACTCCATGTTTTGAGAACGGACTGCCTCCAACAACAAATCCATGCTCTCCTATTATAAAAACCGTATTTTAGATTAAGCTCGCATGCTGTCATCGAAAGGGAGTAAAGACAAACCATTAGTGGAAACATATCCATCGTTGCGATGTACAGAAGGAAATGGAAATCAGACGCAGCCTCCAAAAAGCGATGGGGAGGAAATTGGGCTAAGTAAGAAGCCAGAGTAGACACGTCTTGCAATTCACCATCAATTGGCCTTGATAAAACAAAAATTTGTGAAAGGCGAGCGGAAAACGCGGATCGCATTGCATGTAAGGAGGTGTTACTTACCTATTTTCTACGGAGAACGGCCGATGTTGATTCACAGAAAAAGTAAAAATGGGCTCCAAAGGCGTGGAAACAGGAACATCGACCAATAAATAAGCGACTGGAAGTGGGCGAGCCATCCTTGTTACTTCATTGCCATACGAATCCTTTTCCTAAAGGGTAATTAAAATTAAAAATATGAATTTGGAAATTTGGAATAATTAAAGCTGGAAATTATAAAAGGATAAATTTCAGCAATCCTTATCAATAACATGCCTATATATTTTATGTTCTACTCCATTTTAAAAGCAATTAGTGTGTTCTTCCTTCACAGTGAACAACTACCTTTTCTAATCCGATTCGCTCAAATTAGTATTTTTATTTTTAACTTGGGCATTCAGGTACTGAAAGCACCAATATAATGTATAATATTGCGTTACGCACAATATCCTATTCTCTATCATTTTCAACTTAAAACTGGATCAGCAAACAATAGATAAGTGTGAAAATCTAGTTAAGGCATATAGACGTTTGTCCAGTTCGTTTTCTGTTTAAGACGCTCTCATCCAACAGTTCTTTAGAACACCAGGAAGGAAAAATCCAAATGCCACGCAATACGTGCAAGCATGGTTGCATGGACCAATCACATTCGGCGGTCAAGCGGATGCAGTTCCCCGCTACATCTTACATGGCCCGTCAAGTGCCAACTCACTTTTAATAGGAATGAAAGTAACATAAAAAATCAAGAAAAAAAAAAACTATATAAAAATCCTAGAAGAAGAAAGTAAATACCGCTATCAGACTAACATCTAGACTAAACGTACTTATCAGAAATAGTCATTTTTAATTTATCCCACATGTCAATTTGCAGACTATTTATAAAATTAAGCTAAATGACTCCTTTTTAAACCATTGCTAAGTAAAACGTAAAATGTTATTCAAGTAAAAGTGTTCTTTTTTAAATACACAACCATTAACAGCCATGGGCCCATGGTCTGTATTTCTCAACTTCATTTTAGTAAATTTCGTCGATGAAGTGATGCAATAATTTTTATACTATTGACGTTCATAATATGATTTCCAAAATAAGAATTACATATAATTCAACCTGTAACCTATTCTCATAGCTTCATGTATCGGTTAGAAAAAAGGCGTTTAACATAAGTCAAAGAGAATACTCAACCATCTCGGGCCTAAATTTATCTATAACGACAATGCAGATAGAGGTAAAAATAGTTCAAGTTTAGCGTTCCACCGCCAGGGTCCACTAGTAGGGGTTTCGGGACTAAACTCGTTGACGGTAGGGGGTGCTCATGAGCGATCACCACGTTGTAACTTTTTGCCCTTGCTCTCGCTCGCCGAAATCCGAACGAGACGTGGTAGTGTGTACAGTTTTACTACCAAAGTACACGAGAAGGAGCCAGCGAGAGCAGTAAGCAAATCGTGTGTAAGCTAACAGTAAGGAACCATTACTGCAGGAGGAACCGGCTAAATTAGCCACGTGACGAACGTGCAGTCCAAAGAAGAACCAGCACGAGCGATCGAAAGTACTTGAGCTTCCTATTCTTTCATATTTAGTATTCCTTAGCAAATATCTTAGGATTTAAAAACCTAAGCTTTTGAATATGTGGTTAAGTTAATTAAGCCATCCTTAAACAATTCACGGGTGATATGAATCTCTCGCACTGTCAATGAGTAGTGAAGGAATTTCGGCTGCGATCGGATCACGCGGTCGTACCGGCGCCGCTGCGTGCTGCCATTTTCGTTCGGCTGCAGTTAGTTTTTAGTCTGCATGCCACGCGCTCGCTGGCCATAGTTTAAACATTTATAGAAAATAAACGTAAGAAGATAACGATTAAAGAGCAATTGTAACCTACTTCTGAGGGAAAAATCTACTCGCTTCGACATAGCTAATAAACGCCTTTCCTTAATCATTTAACAGACCTGAAGAGAATTCTTAAATCTGGAGAAAGCCTGTAAGCAGCATGGAGACAACTCATCATTCCCTTCATCAAACGGGGGATTCAGCAGCCACGCCTCTTGGCGGTATCTGTCCCATATGCAACAGCCAACTTGAATTTGACTGGACCAGTACTGAAAAAGTCTGCCCCAATTGTGTCCTCTACAAGGATGTCGGTCCCAACCACTACAAGGATGAGCTCATCTTGGATTTGAATGAAATGGCCAACAACTTTTCCATGATACAGCTGAGCAACTATGGGAGCAACAATATTGGAAATGGCAGCAGCAACAGCCACTCGGTGCCTACTTCACTGGCCAGTCCAATCAATTCCTCATCCCTTCATTCTTCACCTGAAGCCTTCCTTCCGAAGTCCATGGGAGATAGCTCTGAGTGTCCTCTGCATCACTCTGCGTGCCTCTACTGGTGTTACACCTGCATGACTCCAGCCTGCCTTATTTGCACAAGTCAACACCACTCCATGTTGTCAGGACACAGAACAGGGCCACTGAGTGAAGCCCAAAGCCTTCTCCTTTCTCAACTTCAGATAGAGGTGCAAGCTGTGAAGAAGATCCATGCCGACAATAAGTTGCTGACCGGAAATCATCGCGAGTTCCTCTGCCTTGTAATGGAAGCGTGTAACAGCCTGGAGAACCTTATGAGAGAGGAATTGAGCAGCCTTAACAAGCAAGGCTTCGGCAGCTGCGGAAGTAATGGTGGAAACAGCAGCAGCAACATGGGCCACGGCGGTTCAACCATGTCTAACGGATTGAATGAGGAGGATTCTACCCAGTTCCTTCTAAACAAAGTCACGTTCCAATTGGCAGGGCTTTCAGGTCCTGATGAAGCTGCCGAGATGCTACGATCCCTTCAAGCGGAGCGGATTCGATTGCAGACGAAGCAACAGCAACTTGCCATGCAGCTCACTCTCAACCGTGTAATCGGTTCCAGCAACCAAGTGCTGGATTTGCACACTTTCCGTCAAGCCGTCCAGAATCTGCGCTACTCTGGCCACCGCGGCCCTTCCACTTTGGAGCTACTTCAGTCGTCACCAAACCAACCCGACCCTGTCGCTCTCTTGGCCAACGTCTGCAATGCTCGCCTCTACACTAAACAATTGCTGGCTAGCTCTTTGCTCACGTCCTCCACCTCACCAATCAAGTCTTCAAATGGCGGTTTAAATTCCCTAAACGGAAGCAACAACATCGGAAACAGTGCATTTTCACCAAATTCTTTGATCCACTCGTCTTTCCCTCGATTCTTCCTCGACTTGGAGGTGGACGGAGTCGTCGAGGGTCGAGTCGTGCTCGAAACTCGTCCTGATGTGGCCCCAAAAATGGCCAAGAACTTTGCTTCGCTTTGCATGGGCGAGAAGGGTTTTGGATACAAAGGTTGCCAAGTGTTCCAATGCTGGGGAGGCGAATCGTGCATCGCTGGTGATTTCGAGTGCAACTCTGGCCGAGGAGGAAGATCTATCTACGCAGAAGAACCCTTCTTCATGCCCGACGACAGTAAGCTGCCTTGCATCCGAGCTGCCATTGGGATGAGACGAACGCAGAAGAAACATCATAGCCAGGGATTGGTTGGATCCCAATTCCGCATCCTCCTCCGTGACATGCCTTTCTTCACCGGAGTATTCGGCCACATCATCCATGGACTTGAACTCGTCGAAAGAGTCTCTTTCCTTGGTGATCATC
The DNA here is from genome assembly GCA_030141595.1 of Chydorus sphaericus. NCBI lineage: Eukaryota > Metazoa > Arthropoda > Branchiopoda > Diplostraca > Chydoridae > Chydorus > Chydorus sphaericus. The sequence goes on along the minus strand of CM057929.1, from coordinate 6,801,679 downwards.
AAGGCTTCCCTCGTAAACTCATTACGGTAGCTAATTGCGGATTGCTCAGCTAAACCCCCATTATCTTATAAAGAGAAAGAAAAAACAGCAAAGAGATCCCTCCAAATTCTAGACTTTTTTCTTCATTCTAAATTTTTAGGGGAGGGGAAGGAAAGAATTTAAAAATATTGCAAACGATCCTGAAGAGGGTTAGGAATTTTTGTCCTCGATAGATTTGAACCCTTGTTGTAAAATTTTTTTTTTGTCCTTCGTAACAACGAGTTTACATTTCACAAGACGTGGGATGAAGCCTTTAATAGAAGTATAAATGCATTATTTGATTCGAACCAACCAACCGACCTCTCCTTCCCGTATCCCTCCTCGTTTCGTGACTACCGATACACCTTGTTACCGTATCTCCGGGTTTGACAACTGCCACCCTCGTTGTTGTTGGATTTACAATACGATTGTTATTTTCCTCCTTCTTTTCATGATTTCTTCTTTTTTTTCTCACGTCGTTTTTTCGTAGTTTCATTCCCGTTCCCTTGGATTATTTTCTGCGCTATTTTTTTTTTGTCGTTCCCATCGTGGACTTGGGGAAAGAACAATGTTTCTGGTTGTTTGTTGTACCCACTAGATTTGCACTCGCTAGCACATATTCCTCCCTACTACACCTCGTGATTGCCTGCGTGAAGCGAATCGTGTCCATGGTTGAAGCGGTGCCACCATTTCGGTTAAATTTGAAAAACAACAAAAAACGAACTTTTTTTTTCTTTTAGTCTCGGTAAAGAAATTTGCAACGCGAGGGAACTAGGTTTTGCAATTTGTTCGTCAGATAACGTTTTAGGTTGTTATACACGTCGACATGTCTAGTCTGTCTGTGTGCGTGTGTGTCGAAAAAAAGAGTGCCTTCTTTGTTTTGTTTGGTTACCTTCTACTTCTATTACTACTTGTATTGTGTCGCACTTCTCTCGGCTTGTTATTCTCCCTCTTCCTCATGATTGTCCTGAAGTTCCCGTTCTGCAAAAAAAAAAACTCACTTCTTTTCGCCGCATCGGATTTATCATCGTTTCGGTCATGGTTTCCCTTAACTATAACCTTGCGCCAGTAACCGTTTGCTCTTGCTCCTTGAACAGTGACGCCAAAAAACAATTCCTCGGACAACGGAAGCCTCTTAAGAGTTAAAAAACGATGGAGCAGTAAAAGCAAACGATGCTGATAGATGAAATACACACGCACTGGTCGCCGATTACTGTTTTCGCAATCTTTTACATCTTAACTTAGTGTTTAGTCGTTGTTGTTATATTAAAAAAAAAGTCTTACCTTGTAGTAGACATCGGGAATATATTTTTCAGCAGTCGACTGACGGACGTAAGCTAGCTCAGGAGCATCTTTGGTGGGAACTAAACATTCGTCTCGCACTAAGGCTTGACATTGGTTCGACACTTGATACCCTTCCATGTGAACTTGATTTTGAGCATCACCTACGAAAATTTCGTTTAGATAATGGGTGTCATGATTTATTGACTGAATTATCCCACCTGTCACACAGATAGTGACAAATTTGGAACCAAAATGTCCGTCAGAAGAAAGTGAGCATGGATTAGGATGAAGAGACTGGAAGTGGCCTGCCATGATGCATTCTTGAGCAGAAAGAAAATGGCTAGTGGCATTGCGGAAGTGGCGCAACGTGCCTTTGGACGGATCCTCTGTCAAAAGATCCGTGAATATCCAGCCGATGCTCACTAGACCTAACTTCATTGCCAATTGATCCACAATGGACTGGTTTGGATCGGGCAACAAGCGTACCGAGTGACGTGTAGATTCCTAAGGATAAAAACAACACTTACAATGACTAGTTTTGGTGGCTATAAAAATAATTGTAAAAATACCTGAGGCGGTTCATAAATAGCGGCTACAATTCCCTTGATTCCCAGTGGCACATCCGGATGAATATCATATCTAAAAAGGGAAAAATAATTAACTTTGTCAATAATATAATAACGACTAAGACCTAAGAAGGATAACTGTCCTTGGTATCTACGTACTTTCCATAAAGAAAACCAATGCGTTGTTGTCCAGTGACACGCCAATAATGAAGAAAACGTTCGACTATAGTGGGATTTTCGATCACAATGTTGTCAACATGCCGATAGATCTGAAAGACATGGATTTTTTCGGTTTAAAATTGAGACAAGATCAAGTTTAGTCAACACTTCTATTGCGTAATTGATTAAATCAACAATACAACAATATTTAATTTATTAATAAGTATGAATGATAGGCAAATGAGTCAAGACTAAAGAGCATTTTGGTGTTACACGTATTTTACCTGACTATTGAGAGTGATGGCCTTTGGTTGGCATTTGGAGCACACGCCTTTGGGCCAAGGTAAATGACCGGAGCAGCCGGGTTTGATAAGGCAGCTGATATTTTCTAAATTAGCGTATTTCCCTCCATCAAGACCACTCGATAATTTACGGAGGTAAGCGTGAAACGACATATGCTTAATGTTCTGCTCCTTCAGGTACCCAGCGTCATACGGTTCAAGCGGCAGACAATGAATACAAGAGGAGTTTTCTCCATGAAGGCAACTAGACAAGAAAACAAAAAATGTTGGATGAAAAACCTAGGACATTTTTCTTATCTGAATATTTTACGTACTTTTTGGGATCCCTTCCTCTCTTGATGGTTCCTTGTAATTTTTGCAAAATCACATCAACTTTGTCCTCCAAAACATTAGATCTCTGTGGAATCTTTGATCCTACAACAACACCAGACTGAGCAGAAAATGGTTGAACATGTGTTCCATCTTCAGGTTTCACAGTTGGGATTTTTGCTGCATCTTGCTTAGTCATCATGCTTGGAAACAAGTAGATCATATCTCCATTATTGAATCCATATTGGGCAATAGTTTTGCTTTTGGAAGAGATGATTTCATTAGACTTGTCTCGTTTACTGTATAATATGAAAGAATAATCTTCCAAGCCAAAAGCTTCAAGTGCCTGAATTGAAAAAAGAAAATAATAATGAATGAATATATTTGAGAAACAAACATATCATTACTTTACATTACCATTTCATAAAGCTCTTTTGTGAGATTACTAGGTGACACTTGGATCCTCCGAGTGCCTTCTGGTGATTGAATACGCAACATCTGAAATAAAAAAGATTATTTTTAATTAAAAGACAATACTAGAATTAGATGTCAAACTTTATTTAGATTTTTAATAATTCAAACAATTGCTCAAAAATACCATTCTCACTGCTAGACTTTTTTTTTGCTGTGTAACGTGGAAACTAACCAAAAGTGGAGACGCAGAAATAATTGTAAAATTGCTGCAATCAAAATGAAATGGCAGGCCAAGATTATAGAAAGAAGAATTTACTGTGAACAAATAGAATGTTACATGCAATGTTTTCCTTGAAACGTCAGTTTTTCTTTCCGATTCTTCTGGTTCCTAATTCTTTAGCAGAATGAGAGAAAGATTAGTGCTGCTCTACTAAAAAAAAACTTGTACATGATATGGCATATGAATGTTGACTGCAATTGCCGCCGCGAGCGCATATAGCAATTGGCGCGGTTAGGACTAAGGTTCGAATACATATCATGTTCCCTCCAAATAATTTTTAAAAACCTGTTTATCAATGATTGAACCCGCGTTGGCAAATTTTTGAAGTTTTGTCAAATTGTTTTTAAGTAAATAATTGCGAGCCAGCGTCGTTTTTTGAGCGAAGCGCTTGCTATATTAATATAAAGCGCTTTGCTATATTAATATAAATGCCAAAACTCTCATATCTTCATTGATTTTAATTTTTTCACCTCTGGGCGAGACTTTTAATGACTAAACTTTTCATCACTTGAAATCTAGAATTGTTCCAGCCTAGGTCTAAGAGGGTCTACCCTCTTAGACCTAGTTCCAGCTCTGAACAGAAACGTTACTTAATTGCCATTGATACGATCTGCCTTGTCATTGGATACAGATGAAATCGGTGACATACAAATAAGTAAGCTTTATTGATATAATATTAATGCGTCATTCATTTCCTCTAATTTAGGTGAATTCATTATTTTATTAGTTCCAAGTCCATTATTTTCCATTTTCCACTACATTACATTTCCAGAGTGCCATTACTTAACAAAAACAGTTCGACTGGACTGACCGACTAACACTGTACAGGACGATCTATGCTAACCTCGTCTTAAAGATAAATTTTTACGATTTAAGTTTGTAACATTTCAACTCTGTTATTTTTGGCTGCTGACCAATGGTTTCTACTCTGATTTAACTATTTTAAGTTAAGCTGAAGTTTTATAGGCTATATATGGGCTACTGAAGACCCACAAGTTCGAAATTTGTCAATATCGATATTATGGATGATGATGATCAGCCCCTGTTAACAGCTATCCTTCGACCTTCTACAAAGAAGATGACAAAAGCGGTTGCCAAATATGATACTAGATTAAATCTTTGGGATTAAAATGATCCTCTCCAAATTAATCCCTATCCTTTTTTTTCAATTTAAAACCAGTGACGAACAAAGGATGAATGATGATTAGAATTAAGTTTTTGACAGGCCGTATGATTGGATATTTTTTAATTTTTTATTTTTTATTTTTTTAATCGGCTGTAAAATGTTATTGGCAAGAGATAGTATAACGAGACACTGCAGCACCTGATCACGTCTATATACATTTCCAGGTTCGCATTTTTTCCTAATTTGCACCATTTTCGCTGTTCACATCCGACTAGAATCCTCCGGGAAATTCTCGGTAAACGGTAGACTGGTAAAGCACAGTACATTACCGCTGTCCGCACTCCGCTGGTAATTCATCTGTAGTCAGTAATCAGTACCGAGCTGAACCTCCAAGGCAGTACAGTAGTACACTAGCGGTGTAAGATTACAGCAGATCCTATAGGCAACCATTCTTTTAACACGACAGTTGTTGTATGAAGGTAGTAAAAATTGAAAATCATCACATTATTATTGCTTAACAAAGATTTTTGAATACCAGAATTTGCAGTTTCCTGGCACTGCTTCTCAAAATTGAAAAAAATATCTTTATTTCACCGTTCCGTCCCCTACAAGCACCTGCGTTCAACTTGAACTTTCCATGAATACAAATTTCCAAGGAAATTACGATTTTGTAGCTGGCTTTGAATAAATATCACTAGCTTGGATACTTTTGAAAAATAAAAAGGGCAAATTATAAAAATTAAAAAAAAAAAAAAAAAAAAAAAAAAAAAAAAAACGAGTAGGACAATAAAAGTACGTTAAACAAGATAATAAACGTAAAGTTAAACTCGAATTCAAATGATAAAATTTTTTTTTTTGTTATTCCTCATACACAAGAAATGAGAGATACACACAAACAACAAGGGAATCCATACACTTACTTTCACGGTCACTCATTATATTTTCATACAAATACACAGGCAGAGCTCCCTTGCAGTAAAAGTATGTAAAATGATGACGGACAAAAGTGGAGAAAAGAATGCGGTTTAAGTCGTAGGAAAAAAGGGTTATCAAGTACTGCTGTATCAAGCCTGTGACCCAGCCGAAATTTTTTCATCAATTGGACCGAGAGAAATTAAACAAAATAAACTAACACTTGAGGAAACAGTTCGTGTGCAGCTCGATAGATACAGTTGGAGGGTGAAATCAATCAAGAATTGGAGGTTATTTCATAACTTCCATCTCGAGTGTCTTCCGAGAACATTTTGTAATGTTGAACATTTGAGCGTCTCTACGTTCCATCCATCACAGTGTTGGAGAGGAAGAGAGGAAAACACGAAACAAAATGTGCCGACCCTACATATATGAACCATTCCCACAAAAACTGAACCCAATTATCAAACACATGTGGAAAAGAACTAGAGAAGGGGTAAACGTACAGTCTTGTTCGGTTTCTTCCTTCTTTTACAAACCGTAAGGCAAATTAGGCCGCTCGGATCCGAAGCAAACAACTTTTAGTAGCTCGTTATTTTATTTAGAGACTGGTGTCACTTTTGATCAAAATTACGTTCGGTAAAATAAGGAAACGAAACGTAGGTGAACGATCATTCCATGGCTACACATGTTTTAAAGAAGAAAGGGTAACACGGACATGCATGAGAGAGGGGTTGAAACGTCCTACGACTTTTCACTTATTGTTTTAAACCCTTTTTCACGGCTTCCCCCATTGATTGGTTGACGAATGCCGGTACTGAGATCCTTGCCGAACGTGTGCGATAGAAAGAGATGCTACAAGTAGTTTGTAGTTGTCCGGAAAGCCCTGGCCCACATTTGTGAGAGAGATGAGCACTATGAAGGGTGCTAGTGAGCCAAGCTACGATAGAGAAATTGAGAGGCCAGAAGTGATTCTTCAAGTCATGTCATCACAGTTCACAACTTCATTTGTCTTTTATAGCCTAGTTATTTCCAGCTGCGCCCATCCCCGTGAGACTGGCTGTGTCCATGTGAAGAGCGGGAGCCGCTGCCACCACCTCCGCTGTTGTTGCTGCTGGCCGCAGCCGCCGCCGCCATGTTAGGTAAATGAGGGAGCACTTCTAGCAAATATTGCCGCTGGAGTTCAGCCATGCTAGCCGTAAAAGCGGCAGCATTGTTGTCTCCTCTGCTGCCACTGCTTCCACTACCACTCCCACCACCTCCACTGTTGCTGCTCCGTCCCTGGGCAGCAGCTTGGGCAGCCGAAGCTGCCATCGCCAACTGATACGGATACAGTAGAGGAGAGAAAGGATTCAGGAGTGGGTTGTGAGCGTGGCTTGACATGGATGAAGATCCGGACGGGAGGCCCATTCCTCTCAAGAGCTGGGCCTGCAAGGCTGCTGCTGCTGCTGCCGCCGACATTTGATGGCCGAAGAGTTTTGTAGGATCAGGAATTTTAGAAAAGTCGAAACTGCCCGCGGAGGCAGCGGCGGCTGCAGCAGCCATTGCCGCCCTCTCTTTCTCGCGCTCCCTATTTTCGCTCCTTTCACGTTCCCTATCTCTCTGTTCGCGTTCCCTTTCTCGGTGCTGCTCTCGATTCTCCCTATCCCGTTCTCTTTCTCGCTCCCGTTGTTCACGCTCTCGATCACGATCCCGCTCTCTTTCCCGCTGTTCAACTAAGCGGTGGTGATGGTGATGATGGTGAAGGTCTTTTCCTCCACCGGTGAGACTCAGGCTGATGCCAGAAAGGTGCGGAGAATGGGCTGGTGCAAGTCCTCCACTCATCCCTGATTTCGTTGAGAATGGTATGATTTGCGTCGAGGATGGAAGTGAATCGTAGGCCCCTTTGGTGTGGATGCTGCCCGACGATTGCGAATGCACGGGGGGAAGGCTGACAGGAGGGCTGATGTTGCCTCCTTGAGCCAGCCGCTGCTCAATCTCTTGTTCTTGTTGCAAGGCACGCACGAAAGCCGTTTTCAATCGGTTAGTATGTTCCGCCTTCAGGGCCTTTTTGACATTATTTGTCACGCATTGGTCACACATAACGGCTGGTTTCTCTACTATTCAAAAAAGAAATGAGTTAATTTCTGATCTAATACGCCGACTAAGGAAAAATGCTTCAATTTAATTATGATTCGTTATTAAATTATATGATTCATGTTAAATACATATGGCAAAGAAAAGGGCTTTACGTGTAGCAGCTTTATCCCATTTCCATAGTGAAGAAAAATCGGTGCCACATTGTGAGCAGATAAAGGGAACCGGTGGTGTGGGCTGGTCGATACCCTGGGTTAATCGATCCACGACAGACTCCAATCCCAGCAGGTAGATGAATTCGGTGTTGTTAGGATTTGGGATGAAGTGCATCTCAGGCGGCGGAGGTTTTGGTGGAGGAATCTGCGTCATGAATATAAATATGGTTGTTGTTTTTTAGCCTTTTTTAATTTAAGAAGGTAAATAAAAGTCTAGTATTGGGCAAAGAGAGAAAATTGAGACCGAAGAACGACCATAAAAATAATACTTTACAACGGCAATTTAAAAAGGAGATGTTTTGGGGCAGTATAAATTTACCTGAAGTAGCGTCTTTTCAAGTTGTTTTCTGAGCGCCAGTTTTGCGGCGGCCTGTCTTTGGGCTGCCGTTTGTGGATCTTCCGTTTGGGAGCGAGATGAGGAAGAAACGCTCTGATGGTGGTGGTGGGACAGAGCATTGGACGAGCCACCTGACTGGTTCACGCTGGGCGAGGAGCTATTGTTGCGTAGTGGATCTCTCTTATCCAGTTGATTGAGACTGGGCGAAGAAGGAGATCCGGCAGCTGAGCCGATTGCTAAACCCATTACGACGTTAGGAGGAGTGGTAATGGGTGCCCTACTGTGAGCAAGCAATCCTACGTAGGAAAAATTGAAAAAAGAGAATTTTTTTTAATGGGTTCAGGAAAAAATTGACCAAGAGAAGTTCAATTCATTATAATTACCGGCTGATCCTCTCAAAAGCTGTTGCTGTTGCAAAGGCGATAAAACATTATTCAAACTGCGGTGATGACCATGTTGTTGTTGCTGCTGCTGAAGTACGTTCATAACCATGGCATTGGCTGAATGGCGTGATCCTGAATTCTGTAAACTAGAACTACTTGATCCTCTAGGTAAGGGTGATGAAGAACCATGGTTCGAATTTTTGAAGCTGGATTTGTTGTGAGGGCTCCCGTGGGAATATTGCTGTTGCTGCTGTTGATGATGGTGAGGGGATGACACTGCCGAGTGGGCAGGATGAGGTAGCTTTGCATTAGCAGAAGACAACCCTAATTGTAGAAATAAAATAGTGAGAAACACTTTTCCAATGCTCTACATTAGAACAAGAATACCTGATTTCATATCATTAATGTTGGTTGCAGGGGTAAGGTTTATTTGCTGTTGGTGTTGAGCTGCCAACAACTGGGTTTGCCGTATCTTTTTTAACAAAACTAGTCTCATTTCCTCTGTCCTCAACTCGGCCTGCAGCCGCTGTATCAGAAGTTGTCGCTCTTCTCTTTCACTTTCGCTCAAATCCTGAGAAACAAAAAATTATATTAATTACATTACATTTATTTTTCTCGTTTGTTTCCTGCGTGCCATTTGATCTGCTTTAAAAAGCCAAGGTGAATGGCCTAACGCGCACAGTTGAGTAGCACTGTGCCAGAGTAAGACAAGAAGACGAGAAAACCACGAGAAAAACCCATTGGCAGCGAACAAAATTGCTGGCGGCATTATCAGGCTTCTTACTAAGACGCCCCCGGCTTTTCAACTCGAAAGTTGCACACAATTCTCGTTAAGCAATTCTTTGTATGACAAGAATGCAACAGGTCACACCGTGACTGTTTGCAATCATCCCAGAAGATGATTGATGGATTCAGTCTGATAATCATTACTTACTTTTACGGGTGGCGATGGAGGCATAGGTAAATCCGATAAGTTTCCATCGTCGGCCTCATCGCTAGGCTCACCATCCATTTCGTCATCTTCGTCCAAGAGGTCATCGTTCATTTCAACATCACTAGCACTACCATATCCGTTGCTGTATCCATTAATTCGACCTTGATCCGACGTTGTCGTTTTGTCGCTGACGGTAGCGAGATGAGGGAAATTGTTGCTCTCGCCGGCCCGTGTCGATGAAAGAGGGTGGTGGAAGGGACGTCTGCCAGATGACCTCGAACCATCCCGCAGGTGGACTACTTCGATCTCGTCCTTGACTGGTCGGTCCATCAATTCTTTGCCAATATCGCGTTCTTTGGGTCGCTCAATCCTAGTCACCTAGATACAAGATCATAAAATGTCAACAATTGGTTATCATTTTGAGAGCAATGTGAATGTGTACTTGAATCTCATCCTTGGGCCATGGATTATTTTTATTGGACTGTGAGCCGCTCCGATGATGCAGTGCTGCAAATGGTGACTGAGCGTGGGCTTGGACGGGCAGCGGACTGAGAGCGGCGTGACTGTTGACTCCATTTCCGTTGCCAGAATTAGTAACACTACCCGATCCATGATTACCACTTAAGTGGCTACGATGTACGGATAAATCCTGGGGTAAATCCCCAAGATCAAATTTGAACGGTATCGACTGTTCGCGTGTAGAAGCCTGGCCATCCATGGAGGACGAGGATGATGAAGGCTTCCTACTGCTGTTTACAAAAACAAATAAAAGTTTCTTAGTTTGGCCGTTCTTGATTGTGCACCACGTTGCACCATATGTTGCCCGACACGTATTGTATTATTTCAGGTGGATAGGAGGATTAAATTCCATGTTTTGGACTTGGTAATGTTTCAGGGCAAGAAATGTGCATTCGTAGTGTTTCATGACAAAACTTACTTCACAGAAAGATCTACAACCGGCGAATCTTCCATGTTTATTGTTCTTCGATTATTAACTCCTGAAAAAAAGGTAAAGAAGAAAAGATTAGATGGTGGAATGCCAAAATGGTCGCTAGTACACCCCACACAAGGAGGCAAACCCACATACAAAATTACATCGCGATAACGAGCCGAGAGATAGAAAGACAGAGGGAAAGAGAAAAAGGGGTCACGAAGAATCGGGCGCATAAGGCAAAGACCAAGATGGCGTGAAAACAAGACTCGCGTGAACCCATCGTTTCTCTTATAACTTATACCGGCAAGCTTTGTCACGAATTTCCTTCAAACGGGAATAGTGTTTAGACCGGCGAACAAAAACGCAGACGCCACCTTTTCGACAGTTCGACAACGATGTAAAGAGTACAGGAAGCCTAGAGCGAAAGCAAGTGAGATGATATGGTCGGATGGAAGAGAAGGAAGTTGGAGCGGAAGAAGGCTAAAACATATCAAGGCTCACAGTACTAATGAACGAGGAGACAAGAAGTGGGTGGTGGGTGGTACACCCAATACACACGCATAGAGCCAGGAGGCTTTTCACAGCCCAGGAGGTGGCCCTCCTCCCACTGTGTGTGAGGAGATTCGAGAGCTGACCGGCCACCCACCAGCCCCCCCCCCTCCCGTAAAGACTATAATTCCTCCCTCTTTCCTCTATTTTCTCCTCTTTACCACCCTCTCACCCACCGCCTCTTCTCCTCTGCTGGTGCCGATCCGACGCGCAGAGAGCTCTCTTTATGTGCTCTCCTCTTTTTTCTTTCGCTTTGAAAGTTGTAACTGGAGAGTTTCAGGTCGGCGACCCACGCGCATAAAAACTAACTAATTAAAGCTCAAACTATTGTTGTATGATAAATAAATATGAGAAATAAAAACTTACGATCAATGTCTAATGGACTTGTCACGATCGTCTTTTCAGTCAAATTTGAGCCGAGCCCCAATCAACATTGCATCAACGCCAATGACAAGGGAAGGAGGGTGTAAGGGAAGGGACTCTCTTTTCAGATTTCCCGGTTGTGACTGCAAGCTGCAGTAGCGACGACGAGTGTTCTAGGCTCTCCGTATGCGAGCGTGGAATAATGGATCTCCTCCCGTTTTTTTCGGTCTTCGTCGATGCAATCAGCACACACACCGACACGACCAATAGAACTTAACGGTGTTCCACACTTGCACACACTTTTCGACAAAGAGGAAAAAGTGTCAAGAACCAGTTAGAACCGGCCAAATGAAATTTTGGTTGACAAACAATGGCCGAATATCTTATGCCGTTTAAAACTTACACACCGAGATACGACGACTCCGAAATCGGACGGTCACTGCTGTCGATTCTGTCGGCGAAATTTTACCACAGCTCCTGTATGGCACAGCGACACCGTAGCACTCACTCCAGTACACTGCCGAGAGAAAAGATGGCTGCCAGTCAAGCAGGGAACACACACACACTACACCACTATAACCCTGTCTGTATCTGTGTGTGTGTGTGTGTGAGAGAGAGAGAGAGAGAGAGGAGGGGAAAAGGCAAAAGGGAAAGAAAAAAAAAGTTTTGTTTCTGTGTTGTACTTGTGCACACGCCGACAACCAATGAGAGGGGGGGGGGGGAGTAAAGTCTGTAGAAGTACTCTTGAATTTCCTTTTTATAAATAAAGATTCGCAAGAAAATTAGCGCAATCGACTATTACGTGGTAATGAGAACCGACTATCAGCCGACTTAGGAGAAATTTAGAGACCGGGATAATGGCAGTCACTAGTCCTTTTGCTGCTGATCACACACCCTTCACTTGATTGTGACAGCCACACAGCGATTCCAGTTCGGCTTTCATCGCAGTTGTTTCACGTGATCCAACTCTTTCCACAAATCAACAGAGAAAAACCAAGTGTGGTTTTTAGTGTCACAATGTTTCCACACTCACTATCACGTCTTATTTAATGCTGAGGAGTTGGAGTGAAGAATTTAATTTGAAACCGGGCTTCTTCCTATAGCTTCGGTTGCTTACGATATTTGAGGGACCACTGGTAGCTCAGGGGCTAAGTTCGCTGCTGTTGAGTGTTGATGAAGTCGCCTGGCGGCGGCACGTACTGACGTACTGAAAATTGAGTTTGCCTCGATTGCGCCCTCTTTTGAAAGTTGTGGAAACGAAACCATGGGAACAGGCCGTGCGCTAACTTAAAGAGGTCATTCGATTAAAAAATATATAATAATTTAAATTCCAAGTAAAAAAATTGTCAATGACTAACCTAATCCATCACAAACAGGGGAGTAAACCAAAATATGATCAAAATAATTTTTGTTTAAATACAATTTTGAGTTTACATTTTGATGATTTGGTGCTCGTCTTTTAATAAAATGACCTTTATTGAAGTTACTTCCATATTAGAATATGTTTTTTCTCTTTTTTAAAAATCAAACTTTTCCATCTCCTAACTTTTAATTCGAATTCTGTCTATAAGGGACACGCTACAGAAAGCCAGCAACCCATACTTTCTATTGCTTATAGAAAATACAATTTTTGGTTCGTAATAAGTTTCAATAAAAGTATTGTTATGTTTTGTTTTTTTTTTTGTTTTTTTTTTCAGTCTTATAATGTTCGAAATCTCATTGGTGGTTAATAACGACTTGATTTAGATATTGCATTGAAGGACTGAAGTTGTTTATTTTTCAACAACTGCTTGCGTGCTTGGCATTCACCCATCTTGTTTTGTATACCTTTTACTCAAAATAATGATCACTTATTATTGCAATAATTCAGTAACCTCATTCCAATTTTAGACTACACTTTTCCATTCCTTCTTCTGATCTTGTTTTATTTTATAAAGTTTTCCCGGTATAAAATATGAATCCATTGAGTTTTTAAGTTTGCAGAATCGCAAAACATTTTCAAATTAGCAGCCCACATTTCATTGAAAAAAAAGTAAAATGGTCCAGAAGAAAAAATGTAAAACCAGATTTCTTTTTTTAATATCGTATTTTTCCGGTTTTATTTTACATCTATATCGGCGACGTACTATTTTATTTCAATCAGAATTCGGCAATAAATTTCATAGTGAATCGGAAATGAATCGGAAGTTCCCTGATTGATTTATTCCTTGATTGACGCTCCTCATAAAAATCCAAAAAATGATGAAAGAGCATGTATAAAATATTTTAAAAAGATAAATTAATAATGCGTCGAATCTCATAAGGGTCCGTAAAAAATGTGATATTTTCCAATTGAGGTTTGCCATGGATAACGAAAGCTGCGAATGCGAATTCTTTGCTTTAGGACAATTGAGTAGGCTCAGGTAACCGCAGATGACGAGGCAATTTATCGTTGTTCCAGTGCCACTTTTGTAGGCATTGCGGCTGATGGATTCCGATGGATCGAGAACCGAATTCTCGTCCACAAATGTAGCATGTTATCGGTCTAAAGATTCCAGATTGTTCCGGCTGTTGATAGATTTTAAAAAATGGGTTACTTAAATCTTCAATTTGATAAAATTCATTGTTATATAAAACTTCATTCACCTTTTGTTTGATTTCTTTTGAGCAAGATGAATCTGCCTGAAAATGTTTATATTTGATAGGTCGATCGAACCCAGAAGACGTGTCGGAATCTCGTCTCAATGAGATTTCCTCTGATGCAATGATTTCTATTTCTCGTTGACGTTTCTAGTTATATGAAATGCATCAATGATGATTTTCAAGTAACATCTCTAACTATGATAGGAAAAAGAATAGAATAGGTATTACTAAGAGACACTGCGGTTGGTGAATACGAAGGCTGCTACTGCCAAACTGTCGCATGCAAATGGGACATGTGAGGAAAGGCTGACGAGGGTGGTAGTATAATGATTTTTCTGCTTTGTTTTCGTTCAATTTGAGAGGAAGAAGAGAGAGTTCTGACCGGGATCCTCGCTCTAAAGTCCGGGCACTATATTGGTAACCACTAACAATACTGCTTGAAGAAGAGGATGATGGTCTAGATGTTGAATAATTTGTGACTATTTCATCTCCCATTAGATTGATACCGTTCGAACCTTTGCCCCCCGTGTGTTTTAAAACATGGTTATTATTCACTCTTGTCCGCAAAAACTTGATGCGTAAATGATCCAAGAACTGTGAGGGCTCGTGCTCTTGCTGTTTCGGATGGTACAAGCGATTCACAGATGCGGATGGATTAAGTAGAATCTGATGTTGATGGCTAAGTGACGAGCGCTCGTGACTATGGAAACGTTCAGCAGATCCATCCGATCGCTGACAACTGTTACAAGGTGTTGGGATTTTTCTGTGAACCCAAGAAGGATCCTGATGTAGTTGCAGCTGCTGTGGTTGAGTGCCAATTCTCTTGTATGTGTTGCCTCGAATGGATGCGAGTGATCTGCCACTTGCCGGTGGAGAAGGTAAATCAGAAAGTAACGTCTGCGGCTTATGTAGGAATTGGCGATTTGTATGGCCCAGTGGCAACACATCGGGCGACGTAGAAATCAAAAGGAAATTCTCAAGTGGTTCCGCAAAAGGTTCCCGGCATCGCCTTGTTGACATGTCCACTCCTAGCTGATGTAGCCGATTCGTATCCAGGATGGTGGCTCTTGCCAATTTGGCTGTCCTCGACCGCTCTTGATTTGTCATTATGTTGTCCTTGTCTCGTAAGTTGTTTTGAAAGGAAAACAAAAACCGAACCGTTGATTGGTATATTTTTAAATTCAGGAAACTAGAAAAGAGCCAATAATTATTAGAGAAATAGAACAACGGACAACTCACAAAGTCTTTGAATAATACCACAATGAGCAGCTGTGGAGAGTCAGCTTGATTTTCCGTCGTCGTCGCTGGTTCGATAAAGCGGGTCGATGTTGCTATACTTATATATAGGCTCTAGGTGTAGGGGGGACGATTGTTGTGCCTGCGTGCTGCTTCTCTTTCCCATTTTATGATCGCTTCTCTTCGTGCAAAGCTCATAGGATACGGTACGCAAGATACGGTACTCTTCGTGTTCAGAGTAGAGCATGCGCTACTCGAAATAAGAGCAGCGCGGTATCGCGATATTTGCGTCAGTTGCAATCATCAATCGATTGGCCGATTCACATTTAGTGCTTCACGAGTTCCTGCTGTAAGGATGACGTAGTCTCCAAGACGTATAAATTGCTCTTATACTTTTGCCAGTTCTGGCCTTTTATTATTTTGGAAATTTTACTGCAGTCAGCAGCAATTGTCTGTCAGCACCAGGTCTGAAATGACACCGTTAGATGGTATGCTCGCAGCGACATGAAGACAAAATCTTAAAATCTCTTAAAACGATACGCTATCGGGATGGATCTCTTATTACGACTTTTGCAATACTGACGGATGACGAAATCCCGTAAAAAACGAATCTGGAATAAATAAAATAATGATCTGAAATATGAACATGCCAACTTATTATACATTTGTGAACACAATAAATTAAGAACATGGTCATAAATATGGTTATAGTCCTTTTCTACATGGATAGGTCATTTCAATTTTGAAAATAGGATAATATGATTGAATAGTTCTAAAATAAAATATAATAACACATAAAATATCCTTTTTATTAAATTACTGTAATTGGATTAGGAATCACTTGAGATATATTGATATGTTATTATGGATTGATCCGCATTAATAGATTTTCCCGTTCGCATTTAATCGTTTTCTACCATGAAAAGTTCAATGGCTATTCATCTACTGCAAGAATAGGTACATTGGATGAAAAAAATTAACTAATCACAATTTGGGTGCCCTTCAGTTTATTTAGAGGAGCTAGTTACAGACTTAAGTAAAAGATCGACCAATCATAAAACTTGCCCTTTGTTTGTAGTCCATTAACTACAATTAGGCACTGCTAATCTGTGCTATTATGGAGTTCGTATATTCATTGTTGAAAACATATTGGATACGAGCACGTGCAGAAGGATTTGACCGTCCTCTATAAGAACTCTATAAGAAGACGTGCCAACTTGGTTTAACTATTTTTAGTATTTGAGAGAGAAAAAAAACATGCAGGATCTACAGCTCTAAATATAGAGAGATCATCGTAGAAAGGAGTGTATACATCAAGAAGACGAAAAATACCCACGGAAGGCTTTTAAAAGAGAAACCTGTAAAAAACAAAATATTAAAGCCCATATTTCGCAAGGTATAAAGGATATAATCAAATAATATTGGAATAGGTTGCCATTGAAAGTTTGGGCATTTCGAACCTTTTGATGAATCCGATTTTTAAATTGTAACTGCGGACGCCAAATTGCCTGGAACAGTTTCGTTTAAAGAGCTGTTCCTGGCAGCATATCAGCCGAAGCGAGCTGGCAATTGTTCAAGGATTCTTTTCCCATCGCGTGCATAGGAGATAGGCAAAGGAGTGCCAGCATCAAAACGATGAATTCAAACGACAGTTGAATCATTACAAAGAATAATGGCACTCTTCTGTAAGCTTACGATAGACGAATACAATAGTGCCAACTTACCCGACTTGTGCTGAAAACGTTTCTTCGTTCGACGGAGAAACGTGTAAACGTAAACGTGTTTCAAGGAAGAGTATTTAGATACTTAGTAGATTTATACTACTTGGTAGAATCATTTCAACATTGCAAATATAGAACATTGATAACTATAATCTATTTTTCTTTCAAGTTATATTGACAACATAATATATATTTATACACGACGTGGAACTTGAACGGATTATTATGACGAGATTGAAACATGGTTTCCTGGAGCTTTTCTAGAAGAGACTCCTGGAAGATTAAAATTAATGGTTCCGCAGTTTATCATTTCATTTAGCAATTATTAGCGAAGCACCCGTGAAAAAGCTCTTTACTTGAAACGTCAACTCGGAATATTGCTGGACCCTCGGCTGGATCAGTCATTCATATTACTGATGGATGGGTAAGAGGCGGGGAAAAAACAAACTTTGAGTATGTATCAACATCAAAATAAACTCATAAGAAAGGAAAGAGAAACTTTGAGGTGGAAACATGAAGCCGATGATCGAAATTCCGAGCCCAGTGGATGAATCGATAACGAGATGAACTGACAATGCATCGTACTTTGGACAACAATAACTTTTTAAAACTTAAATTACAATATCATAATGCAGGCTTCTATTATTTAATGCAGTAGTCTATATGTTATAGATGAAGAAGTGCATTCATTGAAAGCTGGAGTCGGCTGTAATCACAGGCCGCACGTTGAAAACGGCAGAGGAAGATTCGGCTTGTTGATGATTCCGATAGACACAACTGGATTGTATCCAGTCTCGGATGCGTTCTTTTTTAGCGGAGCGATCGACGACTGTTTCGATGCCATATTGAGTCAGAGTCTGGAAAATTCGATTCTTCTCTTCTATACAACTGTGAAGGCTCTGCAGTGAATGGTTCAGGGCTGATGTCGCGGGTCCTGGTCGCCCGTTCAGCAGCACGTCTTGATGATGACAGTCATGTCCCATGCGGTTCTCACTTGAATTGGCCGCAGTATTACCCAGGATTCCGGCGGTGCGGAAACCACTCATGATCCAAGTGCTGCTTCGTCTCGCCAACCATTTGTCTTCAGAGTATTTGAAAAACTCTGCCAATTTTATTTGTAAAAAATTAGGAGAATTTCCAACTGTGTTCATATTCATACACAAGCTACAATTTTTCAAAGTAATGTCATAAGGAGTGAAAATAAAAGCACATGTAATTTCTTACCTTTGACAGAAACTCTGGTCTCTTCTTTAGGATCGAGAGTACGTCTGAAAAGCCGCTGAAGCCGTGTGGTAAACTCTTTGAATTTTGGCGGAACTTTAGAGGTTCGTCGTTGCTGCCAAGCATAGTAAGGCGCGTATAACTTGTCCGTCGTCTCGTCGGCTTTCTGCCAAGGCAAGGCGCCGGTCAACAGAACGTAAAGCATGATGCCAAGCTGCCAAACATCTTGGCCGCTGCTGACGTGATAACCTTCGTTGTAGACGGCCTCGGCGACTTCCGGCGGACAATAAGGGAGCAGCTCATGCCGACGTCTCACCAGAGTGCCAGCCTTCCGTGTACTACCAAAATCTGTCAATTTGACCACGCTGAAATCGCTAGTAAAGACCAGCACGTTATCCATCTATAACATAAACATTGAAGAGAACAGGTCATTTTTCAAGTGTTGACCTAGCGGAAAATGTTGTCTTACCTTGAGATCTCGATGAACTAGATCTTTTGAATGGATAAATTCAAGTGCGGATGCAATCTGTGAGATGACACGTTTCGTGTAGACCTCTCCTAGTCCCGCCTCTCCAACGTTGGACGTCAAATCACCGAAAGGAGCCAGTTCTTGCGCAAAGTAGAAGAATCGCTCACTTTCAAAAGCGACGTCGTAAGTTTTTAAAACACTTGGGTGAGGACTCAAGTAATAGCTGTAGTGAAATTCCCAGAAAAATTCACGACGGCTCGTTCCATCCTTGCTGATGGCTTTTAGGACCACTTCCGCCCGCGTTCGTCGATGTTCCGTCAAGAGCACTTTGGCAAACCATCCTTGGCCCAGCGTTTGAAGCACATCGTACTCGCTGAACAGATCTACCTAAAATTTGGAAGGTATAAAGACATTGAAAATTATCGTAATTGTAAAGGGCAATCATTTTTCTATTTTATTTTTAGAGGGAATATTTGTTTAAATTGCCCATTGGATAGTTGTGAGTAATGCATGCAAATTTACATTAAATAATAATGTTGTTTGATGCTCTACACAAGTATTTACGTAAAAAGGTTTTGAACCTTCTTTATCGATGTTTTTAAATAAGGGAGAGTTCGTCAAAGTTTGTGCGTTAAGATTGATCATGGATTATCGATAATCCACTGCTTAGCTTTTCCAACTCTTTGCTTAGTCAACTCCCTTTTTGTTCCCTTATCAATTTTTATTATGAAGAAATAGAAAAATAATAATCACTTATAATGATCTTTAATTTCCAGTCTTAAGACAAAGAGAAAAAACGAGTCGAAGAAGAAATATAACGATGTCATCGTGACCTGCTATAATAGCCGCTATAACTGAAATTATTTGGAAATCCCATCTAAAATGAATAAGGTACGGTACTGAAGTTCTGCATAAGGAATATTAGTAAATGAATAGTGCAAAGTGGAAATAGTGATAGGATATGGTATTAGGCAAGGCTACAATTCTTATACAATGGCGAAAGGGAAGAATAAATGATTCGGGTAGAGACAAAAAAAGTTAAGATTTAATATTTGAACTGCAATCGCATTATTGTTAAGCTATTGTGCCTGTAGCTTTAGATGGTCTCAAGGTGCCCGGTAAGTTGCAAAGTCAGTAAAGGCCGTCGAGCATGACGCCAGACATATCCTCTTAGTTGAATAGAGTGGAGTGTTAGTTGACTAACGTGAAAGGGAGACACAAGGAGAGTTTTAATGTGAGTGCAAGTGAAAAGATTTCAATGCTTTCCTTAGTTGAAACCATAACGCATTGAATGAGGACGGGCGGTACAGTTTCCTTCCGTGTGGTGTGTGGATCAATCAGATGTAAAGCACGACAAGTGGACAAAAAAGTGTTTGGCGTGTTTCAACCATCTACCGTGTCGTTCATACCCTCCGTTTGATCAATGGTGGGAGTATCAGCGTTCAAAGTCTAGACCTTAAAAGCCGAGTCGGCACTTGTCTGCAATCGTGCTATAACCCCATTACAGTACCTACAGAGACCACGCCGTCCTCACTCTTCATACAAGAAAAGTTAACACACATCATAACAGTAAGTATAACCTGAAAGAGGATGTCGTGCACCACTCTGCTAGAACCGATATGCAAAGCATTAGCATAGAATTTAGACTATAGACGTAGTTGTTTTGACTTTTTTGCTGCTGTCCACGTCTCTTCCAAAGCAATACAGTGAAGAGTGAGAAGCGACGCCGCCGTCCTTGTGCAAATGCCGACCCGTCCGCGAATAGAGGGCAGGGTCGTTAGCAATTAGTCGCCAGGAAGAGCTATGAGTATGCTATGACTCGTAACCACATTTCAAGACACAAGGAACGACGCGGTTAGCTGACAGAAAGGCTACATCTTTAACACCTTACCTTGGGAAGCGGAAATTCGCGAACTTTGTGGATAGAGCTGGTGCGTCGAGCCAAAGTTCCCATCGTTGTCGGCATCTCTCAGCCGTTGGCCAGGAAACAAATCCACCACAAGCTTTGGTTCAGCGCCACAAAACCAAGATCTGTTTGCAACGAATGAGAGCAGTTATGTCAGGGTTACAGTTTACCAATATATCGGTCTAAGAACTGCGCAGCATCTTTTCCAAAGGCGACTCAAAAGTAATTACGGTACATCGCCTATAGTTTACACTATGAAATGTGTTGCCGGGCTATTGCACTTCCGCGCCAGTGCGGATCTATTTTTACAGCCAAGGCTTGTGATTATCAGCCTTGATTGGCCACTGCAATGAATCTGGTGGATTTCACCTTGTTTATGTGGGACCAGTGTAAACTTCTCCTATAGGGTACTACATATAGCGTACGTAGTGCATGGCTCCGATGTTTATTGCTCATCGCTTTAACTCTGCCGGTGAACCTCAGCGGCTCGACAGACGGATCATAAAGTTAGATAAAGTGGTCAACAGAAACTTAGAAAGACAGCCTTGCAACGTCATCGCACTGTCAGTATACTAGAAATTCTGCACTCGTCCGATAACCACTCGGTCTTTCTTTATGAAGAGTTTACAACAATAACCAAGTCTGATACATCTGATACAAACATATATAATAGTGCGTGGGGGTTAGAATTGTACTGGTATAGCTTTTCCAAACGCGTAGCAATTCGCACTTCATAATTGTGTCAGACCAAAAGATATAGTAAACTACTAGCTGGACAAACGATACTGTCGACTACGTTTTTTCAACTAGTAGGAAGTTTTAAAATAGGGTTTCATCCCTGGAAAAAAATATATAGGAATAATAATGTGGACACTCACCTATAGGGCTATTAAGTAGGCTAATGATATAGACTGAGAAAAGAAGATGATGAATCGCTGCTGTCTGTTTTTTCGAGTGTGGTTCTTTGAAGGTGCGCGTTGCGGCCGCTGTTCCACGCCGTGTGTCAAGTCTATTGCCGTCACAGAGGAACTGCTTTTCCAACAGTCAAGCACGCCCGTCTATATAAAGGATCTGTTGGCTGGATCGACTGCGCTTGCTCAATCCTTATGTTCCGTACATCGTCCGGGCTTTTCCAGGATCCGGCTCTTCCAACTATACGAGCTCATAGCGCGTCGCGTTGGCAGGCGGCAACGACTGGACGCGTAAAACCCTCGGACAAACAAATCAGCGCCTAAAAGACAAGTTCTACAGAAGGACGAATGACGTTGCGATTTCGAAGAATGAAACGACTTCGGAGTAGAACATTTCTACACGGTCAATTTCCAAAATGAAAAACGAAGCGTACAGATTGCATTGCCACTTCAGCAAAGTTAACTTTTCAAAAAGGTGTACATCTTAGACTTCTCTTTCTTCGGGTCTCATTATTCATTCTCTTTTTCCATTTCTGTATTGAATCTTCTTTCTCGAGACTAAATCAAATCCACCAAATTGCTATCGTAATTTTCTTATGTTTTCTCGACGATGCCCGCCCCAAAAATAGCTCCGAAGCAGATAGGGATGGATGTAGTGATCGACTACTGCTGTAGGTTTGGGAGTTGAAAGCCTTTGACCGGAGAGAAACCGACGAGAGAAACGTTCCCTCGCTTCTTCGAACTCACCAACATTTATTTAGCTCTCTCAGATCTGGTTTTTCGCAAGTATAAGCAAAAGGGTCAGTAGATGGAAATCCCAACGGACGTGACGTCGATCAAACGATTAAGGTTAAAAGGTTGCTAGTAGGTATTTCCTATAATTCTAGAAATAACCAGGGGGCGTGATATATAGTAAGTCCATAACACTCACTTCTAATTATCATTTTTTAAACCTATTGTCCTAGCTAGGTTTCAGCGGTCAGTAACTTGGCACAATATAACTATAATAGCTTCTGAACTGGCGTTTTTAAAAACAAACGTGAATCATGTGTTTAGACTTCTTGATTGCGAAACCATGTCCAGAAGGGTCCTCGTCTGAGCCTCTAAGAAAGATCATTAGAATACAATTATTTACGTCCTATTGGATGTTTTTCTCAACGCACTATAACTGAATTCCTTACACAGCACTGATTATGATTAATTAATAGGTCAAACGGTCATGAAAAGTTTATTTCCTCTTTATTCATACAGAATATTGGAAATATTGCGTGTGAAACACAATGGCACCGCATGGTAGGCCTACGACTTCATTTTTATTTTTGTAACTTCTAAAACTTACGTACGGAAAGTTTTAGTTCTCCGCCCCTTTCTCTATTAGAGTGTTACTTCGTCAATCACGATATTTCGATCGATTAAACTAACTTCCAGAGATATACTTGAAACCCAAAATTAGAGATATTGGCTTTATTTTGGGATTTATCTTGATTTTAGAAAATGAGATCTCAGACAGCTAGAAAACAATGAAATACAGTACGGTAGCGCACCTAGCATCTGCCTTGCAACTTTTTTAATGCTTTTGGCTATTCCATTTTTATGGTACCAATTAGTTTCTCGTTGAGAAGTTGATAAATTTTTATAAAGTGCCCTACCTATTGAGAACGTGTGCTAAGGTTGCTTTTTTAAACAGAGCATCTAATGAGAATGGTTGTAGCGTAATAGCTGCGAACGTTGAACTTTGCATCCTTTTTTTAAATCTCTGGATTAGCGTAACTTGGGGTTAATTTTAGTTTAATCACTGAATTCTTAAATCTTCCGAATTCGACGTTTCAGTATTGATGAACTGCGCGCTACCTGGTGGTATAAAATAGTTGCCAAATGGTTTTTATTTCATGACAATTGTAGTTTTGTTTTACTTTTGAAGGGGTTGAGATTTCCCTTCCATTTGGCAGCAGTGCTTGCAGTCTTTAGAAAGGAGTACCTTTCGGGTTCAACAACCACATAATTCGCCAATCGCCATCATACTCATTCGTGGCATCAGTATTGCTCAAAGAGGAGGTCACTGCAAGTTGCAACACGAACTCCACTTTGTTCTTCATTTGGCGCGTGTTTTCTGTTTTACCGCATCAATAAAAAAGTACGCCCTTTTAAGGTATGAATTCATTATAAGGGAATGGTTTTAAATATTTGATTGCTTGTAACTTCTGTTTGTTAACTGTTTAGATGGAAAAGAAAATGGAAATTGTATTCGTTTTATTGTCTGTAATATTGGTAATGACGCCTTGCGCATGCCAAAGCGGAGGCTCCTCATTTTTCGGATGGTCTTTAAATGATCATTCTCAGAGTGGAGACCTTGTTACACAAACTAAACCTCCTCAAGTATCACCAGCTAGTCCTGATGATTTACCCAAGTTGAGGTTACAGCAACAACAGCAACAGGCCCAAACTCAGCAAGCAGGCCAATTTGTAATTCCTTCCCAACAAGATTCACTACAGTCATCTTCTCTTCTATCTCAGATCCTTACTGGAAGAGTTGGTAGTTTAAACACCACACTTTCTAACAATCTCAGCAGCTTGGGTATGTTTCAAATTAATTATTTTTCCATATAGACTTTTTACATTTTATCTAAGATATTTTTTATGGGCCTCAATTTTTGTTTTATTATTATTGATAAAGGTGAAAATCAGACTGCATTCGCTAATGCCTCACTTCCCAACGATCAGTGGAATGTGACTTCGCCTTTAGCGTCCTATTTAGGAAATGAAATCAGCTCTTTCATTACAACAACAGTTGTTTTCCTCGGTGCTGCTCTGGGGCGCGCTGGATGTGATCTGAAAGCAGCCTGTCTTGCAGGATCGCTAGTACCGCCAGTTCAAGGAAGAGATTTAGCTATGGTGTAAGTATCTCATTTTAATTTACAATTCTATTTGTGAAACGATTCTATTGCGCGCATCAACAATGTTTTCGCATTATTTTGTATTTCAGCGCTGCTGAGCCCCTTGTTCCTGAAGATTGGAAAGTTCTGTATTTGGCTGCAAAATCAAGTATGATCCAAGGACAAGATTGCAATCGTTTCAATTGCTTTTAGCCCAAATTGGGAAATTAGTTATTTTAGCTGTGCATGTCATAGGGCGTAATTAATGCTTACACTATGTAATTTTACCCAAATTATATACCCTACAGTGCGATAATCTCTAGTTTTCTTTCAAAATTTATTCAAATGTATGTATAAAACATTAAAAACATGAAATAAAATACTGTGTTTTAGTAATATAATATTTCTTCTTGATTAATTTTTTAAATGATGTAATAATTTAATGCCTGTAGAGAATCGACCGATCTATTCTGAATCAAATGTCAAATTATACTACAATCTTGGTCAGAATTATGATATGGTAGTTCCCTTATTACGTATCACGAGGTCAGGCGAGGTTTCGGTCACTTTCTGTTACACAATTCAATATTGGACAAGTCAGTTATATCAAGCGAAATCGTTTTAATTGTCGGCGTATTAGTGTTCCTCTCCGTCTAAAGGTCAGCTTTGTGGTCTTAGGTGGGTCTTTTTATCCGCCATGATTATTAAGTACTTTAAAAACCCAAACGGGGTTCGGTCCGAAATGTTGAGCATCTCCCAAAGTGCTACCTGTCCCACAAGCCCAACAAAGATTCGAAGTTGCCCCAAACTTAAAAAGTTTGGGGATTTAAGATTTTGCACTTTAGATCAAATAGCCTAATTAAAATTATCTTGCTATTCATTAAGCGTCAATTAATTGGTAATATCTACCAGGTCAGAGTAAGCCTACCATGTAAAAGGCAATACGTTAAAAACTATTTTCGAAGAAAATGACTTTAATTGAAATGATTCGTTTCAATTCCAGCTACATAATATTTAAATAACAATGAACACTTATCTACATCGATTAGGTCTCATAAGTGGGCCTAAAATGATCATTTGAAAAAGGTTACAGAAAGGGACCACTTAAGATATTAAATAGTTGAAAGGAACTTCAAACAAAAAGCATTTGGAAATCCAGCAAAAAGAAAAAGAAAAAAACTAAAAATCGCGTATATCGAAACCGAAGGTATACCTCGAGCTTTTAAGAATGAAAATTTATGACCATTGAAGGCAAAATAAATACATCATTCAGGTATTAAGAGCAAATGAAAACATTGAGAGGGCGATGCATGATAACTGTTGAACATAAGTTGTAATCGGCAACTAGGTAGAATTTAAGGAAGGATTATCATGTTCAGGTCCACTTTCTTTTGTATCCATTTCAGAGTTTTCGCTATCAAGAGCCTGGATATTACCATCATTATCGCTACTACTAACGGCCACTTCTACATTACTTTCATCAGGATCGATATCTTCCAATTCCACTTCTTCAACTTCAGTTTTATTTTCTACAACTAGCTCGCCTTCGTCTTCAATATCTTCCTCTTTTTCCATTAACTGGCGAGCAAGTTTAACTGCCATGAATTCGTTATAATGAGCTTTGCGTTTGTGCTCAAACGATCTTCTTTTAGCTAGGGAACAAACAGATAGCAATATTTTTTTAAACATTAAAGAAAATTAATATTATTGGTAAATATACCCATATCTTCCGGACTACCGTCTTCTTCTTCATCTTCATCTTCGCCCTCGCTTTCTACATTCTCCGCTCTAGGAAATTCGGATTTCTCACCTCCAACCATCAACCTGCAATCAAATGGGTAAATTTTTTTTTTTATAGTTTCACAAAAGGGTCAACTTACTTTTCTGCTAACAATCCACTATCCAAATTACGAGCTTCACTTTCGTCCCCAGAATCTTCCCCTTGGTAACTAAAGGGAGTCTTTGGTTCCTCAATTTTCATGTGTCCATAATCTTTATCAGGAGGATGGTGAGTAGCCAATATATTCATTTCATCCCATTTAGTTCCTCTATTTCCAGATGAGCTACAATAGCATAACAAAAAGAGAAAAAAATTATATGTTGATACAACTACTTCAAGTTTAATTACTTAGAAGTACAAATTTTGGCTCATTATTAACCTTCTTGAGGTCTTCATGTTTAGTATTCAAATTAAACAGAACATTGAAGAAGTAGACTTTATAAAGTTAATCCATTACTTCACACAATACAGATATAACAGCTAGTTACAATGAAATCAGTAAACTAGCAGATGTGTGTCGAAAAAGAGACAAACGCCAATCGAGCATGTAAACTCGAAAAAAAATAAATTGCTCCATTTTTTCAAACGTACACTATTAAAACTCAACACTCAATTATCATGCTAGGATCCATGAAAACCAGTTAATAAGCATGGAATTAATTAATAGGCAGTAGATGTTATAGGTACCAAAGTTTTTTAATACCCAATAACTATTGGGGGGAAAAAAATAATTAAAATGGAGGTCTATTAAGTCCTGTTCATATCAAAGAGCACATGTTTTGAAGTTTAAAATGTAAATGAATCAAAATATTAGACATCCATTAAGAATATATATAATTTATAAACTAATAACTATATTTTCCATACCATTTGCTGGCTGTGGTTGAAGTGCCTTCAAAACTAGTAGAATTCTTTAGAATTCCTTTAACAGGAACTTTAATTAAATTTTCAGCCATTTTCTTTTGAGGTTCAATCTAGGAGGAGCCGAAGGAGAATTCACTTTTGTTTCTATCATAAGATTCATAGCTCACATTAATGCCCATTTACAACTGATGTTAAAATTATGAAATAGCTTACGATATCAGGGGAAATAATATTTTTTCTACTTACGTAAATCAGCAAATAACCGTGTACCTGTTACAAGATAGACTTAATACTTTTAACACACGTACAGTTCAAACGATCAACACAAAACAAGGAATTTAAAATTTCAATATTTGTGATGAGGATACACTCGAAATATAGTTCACAAAACGGCATCAAATCGTACTTTGTACGTTTGTCACTTCGTATCTGGCACGGACGCACGATGAAACGTTCTGCTGGTTTATATTCCAGGCCATACTAAAATACGATACCACCGACATAGCCCGTCAGAATCAAACTACAAGTTTGACTTCTGTCAGGCATCCTGCCATGTACTCCAGCACTACCACAATTAAATAAAATCAGTTAAAATATAAAAAAATATGAAGAATCGGGAAACCAAAAAACAAACATAAGACGCCAGGTCGTCAGCACGGCCGTCTGTAATCCGTTGAATCCCGACCAAGTAAACTGTTTTCCCTTACATAGATCGGACCGGGTATACGGTATATAGATAAATTAAACGGTTTAACTAGTGCCGCCTTCGCCCCTTCCCTTTATTGTATCCGTATAAACAATGTGCAGAATTATGAAATCTTTAATATCATATACTGCTTGTTTTTGAAACCAAATTGTCTTTTAATTATCGTTGCCGACTCAATCCTGGACTAATTGACTACCTCCGTCGTGAATTCTCGAGTTTCTCCAGCAGGTAGCAGCACATTCGGTAAAGTCCGGATTGGACAGGTCTATTTGTTTCTTCATCCCAATAAAACATTAGATTTAAACATGTCTTCATTCCAATCGTTTTCATACACTATTTTGATAAGAATAGGAAATAGGGTATCAAACACGTTTCAGAAGATAATTATAGACAATAGCAATAATAGAAATAATTAATAACTAATTATAGCAGTAGAAGTTAATTCTACAGTTATTGGTTGAGACACCTTCGTGCAATCCTCTTTCCACTCTTTCATATTTTTATTGACAAAGGCTAAAAAGTTAGCCAACAATTTACGATCCAAGACATATCTTATCGATCATGTATTTGTAAGGAAACGGTTTGGGTAGAAGACCAGGCCCATTATAGAATCATCTCTGCAAGCCATACCGGCTTTTTCGGCAGATAGAAGACGTTCGACTGCTAGCAGCACAGATAAGCCCAGCT
The DNA here is from genome assembly GCA_030141595.1 of Chydorus sphaericus. NCBI lineage: Eukaryota > Metazoa > Arthropoda > Branchiopoda > Diplostraca > Chydoridae > Chydorus > Chydorus sphaericus. Next base: position 6,773,522 of record CM057929.1, on the reverse strand, counting down.
CTCGAGACATTTCGAATGCTGTAAGTTTTTTCTTTTCCTCCAGCTAGGAAATTTATAAAATGTTAATATAAACCAGCAAAATTATTTATTGAGAGACTAGCGTTACCATTTTAGCTGTTTCTCCGTCTAATTGAGTATCTACTTGTGAGTTCAGCTGAAGAATGTACACTCCACTGTCAAAGCGCCGTAATTTGATCGGTGTTTGATGCCCGTTCAGTCGACGACAAGCTTGAAGAAAATCCTCCGGTGATAGCAGCTCGAACCCACGGGCACGATTCATCCGACAATACGCATCCGTCAAACCCATTAGCCCGCCCATTTTCTGTAGAAAGAGACACAAGTGTTTGATAAAGGGAATAAAGCAATAAAGGCTCGTAAATTTAAAATAGTGGGCACATACACTATCGAGGAGAACAAAAAGATCAAGGATCACAACTTGCGTAAGAAGTAAGCAATAGCAACAAGAGGAATTTTCTAAACTATTATCTATTGTAAGCGCGCAACTTGAACTATGTTCGACCTGAATCTACATGGAATGAAATAATTTGCAAAACTAAATTACGGCTGATTCACTAGATATTGCAGTCGAAAACTTCAAAGAGATATTGGAGAGATGACACAGCAATACTTCAAGGCGAAATTATTACCGTGATAGGCTCAAGAAGAAATTGGGCGATTTGCTTTGCTAATCCAGTTATGTACGCATCACCTGATGAAAATGCATCTCTTGTCACGGGATCTGCTATCCCTAAACTTAACAGGTACGATTTAAATTTGACGGTTTCGTCGTCACTTACGTCACCCTGGCGTTCCTTAAAATGGTAAATGGGATTGGATGAAATCAAAGATCATATAGTTGAAATTCTCTATATTGTAAGTTTCAAGTAAAAGTAAGTATGATAGTCTTACTTTCATTTTAATAGACATAACATTTGCTAGACGGACCATATCTTTGGCCATGCCCATAAGATTTTTCAAATCCTGAAATGCCATGTTGATGTTGGTAGCAGTGTTTTCATTTTTTTCTTGAATTCTTCGTTCGATACCAACGATACCCGACCGGACAGCTTTAGCCTTCAACGATAAGGAACATAGTAGAAGATTAATAATTTTTTCTTTTCGTTTCGGGCTGCCCGGAATGGTTAGCCCCGGAATAATTAAGACTGGAACGACAGAACGAAAGTACAAGATGCAAATTCAAAGCTATTTTCTAATTTCTACCTCAGTAGGAGCATTTGGGAGTTGGGAAAGTTTACGGTCCCATGCGCGATCTGCCAGAACTTTGGAAATGCCATTTTTCATTGTAGTAAATCCTCCTTCAGTAAAGCTCAACTTTATGTGAGAAGCTGTACTTCTTGCCACTGGTTTTGAATACTGTGCTGAAAAAGGGATGGACCCATTTTTAATATCATAATTAAAAATATTAATATATAATTAAATACCAAGTGATAACTTTAAGAATGATTAATTCATTAAGTATGAATAGAAAATATATTGTAAAAAATAAAATAAAAACATATTTATAGGTAAATACCATTTTCAAAAGGACTGAGATGTAGCACCAGTTTATTGCTTCTCATTAAACCTCCAATTTCTTCCTCAATCAAGACAACACATTTCATTTCAAGAATTAATTTTACAGTAGGCCGGGATGAAGATGAAAAAATGATTGAGTTTGAAGTAAGGTTTGCCACTTCTCCTATGAAAGGACTCTATTTACATGCAAATTGTATTGAAGTCCCTTATTATTCTCCACGAATTTTTGAAACATGAATAGATGAGAGGTTATAATTTCCATACCTTGTTATCACCATCATAAAGAGTAATTCCTTTACAGGTAACAACAGTGTCTTCTACAGGACATTTACTTGTATCAATGTAGTACAAACGATCCATTTTTAGTTATGGGCCCTTAAGAAATATTTATTACAATCGCATGATTTTCCTTTCACGAATGTACTATACAATTTGTTTTCAACTTTTCACGGTATAGCACCATGGCCGTCTGTAATACACGGCTCCGTAGAGGACTACTACGCTACTTCGAGCTTTCATTAACTTGCTAGTCTTGCTAGCGCCGTGGGCTATGAATTGACGTATATGTACTGAATGTCATAATGTGTGTACGGTATCGCACATACGTGTAGGACTGTAGGCAAGACGTGTGTACGATCCAGAATTTTGTCATTTTTAAATTTGTTATCTAATGTCTGCGGACCATGAGAAGTTGTATGAATTATGATACTGGCTACACGTCAGACCTGTAGTTTACTATTCAATACATTATTGGACAATTTAATTTGTTTCAAGTGTCATTGAGTGGTTTGTTTTTAAAATGAATCCATCAATTGCAATATTAATTGTTTTTGTGGGTTGCTGTGCAAATGTTGTTTTTTTGGAGCTTTTAATCAAGTATTATCCTTATTTTAGTAATAATGTTTTAATGTGCACCAGCTAACTGTTTTTTCTTCAATTGCAGAGAGGATCCTGGATCAGGAAACTTGATAACATTTGCTCAATTTCTTGTAATAGCAGTTGAAGGATTTGCCACCACCATGAAATTTGGATTCAGAAAATTAAGTGTTCCATTCCAGTAAGGTCTTAAAATCAATAAATAGAAAGCAATATATTATTAAATTTGTAAAATAAGAAAAATTAAAAAGTATTTAATGAATATTGAATACTTTTTTTTACTTTTTTCAGAGAGTACTTGAAGATGGTTCTAATGTTTTTTCTAGTCTCTGTGTCGAATAACTATGCATTGAATTTCAATGTTGCCCTGCCCCTTCACATGATATTCCGAGCTGGCTCATTACTAGCAAATATGGTTTTGGGGATATTGATATTGAAGAAAAGATACACTGCCATGAAATACTTGTCAGTGTTAATGATAAGTACTGGGATATGTATCTGCCTGATTGTTTCAGCCAAAAACTTAGTAAGATTTTAAAATTCATTAAAAATTTCATAAAATCCTTAAAAGATTTTTTTTCAGTAAATAATTAGTTGACATTGAAAGAGATGTTTAAAATACAATTTATTTAGGGTAAAAAAGAGGAAAACTCAACTGATAACAATGAAGAGGTTTTCTCTGTTACAGATTTTTTATGGTGGTTTGTTGGTAAGCCATCATCCTAACACTCTGCAATCAATTAAAATTTATACATTTCTTTCTCCGACTCAGGAATATCACTGCTAACATTCGCCCTATTTATGTCGGCTCGAATGGGTATTATGCAAGAAGTCTTGTATGCTAAATATGGAAAGCATCCACGCGAAGCGCTATTTTTTACGGTATGTAAAAAGTTACTTAATAATGTCGGCTATTTATTGAAATGTTTTATATGCCTTTTAAAATAATTGATTTCACAACTCCAAATGAATTAAGATATTTTTGTTAAAACTCCAATCCAATATTTTGATAAGTTATCTAATTGTTAACTATTATTTCAATTGCAATGAGGCGAATAAAATCTAATTGAATGTCGATTTTCTAGCATGCGCTTCCTCTACCTGGATTTTTGCTGCTTTTTAAAGACATAGTGCACCATGTACACATCATGAACGCTAGTGTGCCACTGGATGCACCTATTTTGGCCATCATGCCACCTATACTTGCTACAGTTCCTAAAATGTGGATTTACTTGCTTGGCAATGTAATTACCCAGTAAGTTGTTTAAACGTATAAAAGTTTATTTATTTTTTCCTTTGATTAGTTTCTTTAACCGTGCTGTGCACTTTCTTTCATAGATCGATCTGTATCAACGCTGTGTTTGTTCTAACTACTGAATGTTCATCCCTTACAGTCACTTTGGTCGTGACTTTGCGAAAATTTCTCTCCTTGCTCTTTAGCATATGGTACTTCAAAAATCCTTTCACATTTTACCATTGGATAGGAACCATACTTGTCTTCGGAGGAACGGCCCTTTTTTCGGACATTCCTCGGCTTTATCGGTCAAAATCTAAAGTCAACTAGGTTGCGTTGTAATATTGCATGCATTTATGATAGCTATAAACAATTTTTAATTTGTGCTGCAATTAAAAGAACAATATTTTGGGTTATTTGCTGCCATAATTTTCATTTCAAAAACATTTTTCGCAACGACTATCTAAAAATATATCTTTCTAAACATCTTATGTGGAGAGGGGCCTGATTATAGAGGAGCAATCCTGCACCTCATTCTGAAAAGTATAATTTAAGTTATCCCGATTTTTACCAGAAACTTTCTCATAAGAAAGCGATTGCCCACACACTTCATTGTGAGAGAGGAAGAGGAAACATTCAGTCTTCGTCATTGACACGTAAACTGGAAACCGGTTCTCTTTCTCCGATTTAATAATCGAATCATTCTGGTCATAGTTATTCACTTCGTATTTACTACTGTGGTAGAGTAATAATACAAGCGCGTTGACCTACATGCTATTTTATAGTATGTAGCTTTATTTCTGAGTATGCTCATATAGTAGGGGAACTCGAGAGCAGTAAAAAGGCGGGTGAAATGTATAAGACTTTGAGCTCTTCACGATACACAGATTTAAGTTTTTATTATTTTCCACACACAGAGCAATATGGGGGTCCGTGTTACCAGTTAAATAACTATCTCTTTTAGTTGTGAATAATGTAAATTATGGAACCATGAATTCATGTAAGTAATGAAATAATGGAGAACAATTCACCAAAGTAATTTTCTATAAAAAAAACTACTCGAAGTTGAATAAATAATATAACTAATTACGAACTAATTAATAAAAAAAAATAATTGTTTTTCCAATACTTGAATATTGTTTCAAGTTTGAAACTCCTTTCGCTTTCTAAAAGTTGCAATCAATACCATATCGAATATGAACGAAGGAGGGCAAGCGTTCTTCAACCTTGAACACTGCTTGTTCCCGTACATGGCGAGCAGGCTCATCAGTCGTCCAGCGGGATAACCGGCTAATAACCTTTAGGTGTCTATAGTGCGGTAGAGGTGTCTTGTTGTGCAAAAGACGGGGAGAAGTGACGTTAAACGTTAATTGGAAAGGGAGATCCCAAGGTCGGAGTTCTTCTCTCCTTTTCGATGGCATTGATGCATTGATAACCACATTTTATTATCCCTAATTAGTTACAAACATGGAAATCAATCCCTATAATAAGCAATCGTTATTTCTGTCTATTAATTTTCTTTGTATAACTCAATCAAACTTCGTAAATGTATTTTAAATTTTTACTTGATTGTTTTCCATAACCAGTTAACCAAAGTTCATATACATCCATTGGTTTCATTATTTGCATTATTCACACAATTAAAAGAAATAATCATTAGAGATGTAGTAAAATGGACCCTCATAGAGCAATGCATGGGATTGTATAATATGTAGCCTATCCACTATTTTTTGTGAACATTTTATTTTATTTGTTATTGGCCTTTTTGAATAGGCGGCGTGAATGTATATTTATGTTGTAAAAAAAAGAACTACAATAATTAAGAATTCGATCATTGATCAATAAGAAGCAGTCAATGTGAATGTATACAACGGATCAACAATGAACAGTATAGTAGTTACTCACCAATTTCTATAATAGGTTAATTTGTCTTTTCATTTGTAAAGCGGCAAAAGTATCTAGAAATCAGACACAGCGATATAGTCCTATCACATTAGCCATAGTCCATGCATCCTTTTCTAATTAGTCACTTTGCCTTCGATTTTCCTGAAGAAATACAATTACATGAATCGGAACTACAGAATTACATGCTGATTGTACAGTTTGAATATGCTCCACTTGCGTACCTACCAAACATTATTCCTGTTTTACTTTTCAACATTCCAATGAATTCGATGGTAATGCTCAAATAAAGTATGGATTACATACCGAGCAACGACTTTGGAGTGATGCAGCAGTACGGTATGTTTTAACGTTATACACAGATGAGCGAGGAGAAGAAATAAAATTGAAAAGGAAATCAGACGAAAGTGGGAAGAAAGGGAAAAAGAGAGCGCATAACAGCCCATCCCTCTAGAAGCTGGCAAGCGATCAATATGTTGCATTCGCGGCCATCTCATTTCTCGGTCTCCATACTCGCGCATGAAAATAATCTACGGTACCGATTCACTCACTCATAACATCTAGCCCTTGAGCTATTTAAAAAAAGGAAACATCTGTGAGTTTAACATTGATTTTTTTTCTCTACAAACGGTAACGGTACCGGCCTAGCCTGTTGCCAGTAAATTTAGTAAGTATCAATTACATCCGTTTGAAATAGGAATTGAACGTTGTCTTGTTTTCAACCAAGATTCACAGAAGGTTAACCAAATTGAAATAATCTTCTTTAATATTGATAATCTCCCCTAGCGTTTGTTGAAGGCCTTCCTTCACCTGTATGTCCGCCATGGACTGTTAACATATGCTTGTTTACACACTTTCTCGATTACAAAATGATATTCTTTATTATATGAGAGGTATAGTAAAGGCGTATGGTACATAAGCATATGTGTGAAGCGTGAAAAACCATCGGTATGTTGGGACAAAGAAGACGCGATGAGAAAAATGGATGACATCGGTAACTCTGCGAGATGCGACGTTTAGGAGGGGCTTACCGGTATTCGTTAAAGAGCCCATAAACAAAACATATTGAGCCAATGATAACAAAAGATGAAATGTCTTATATTTCACGCGGATGATCAAACAGAAAAATGGTTGACACGATATAGTCAACCAGTCTACACAATACAGCATCGGATATACAACCTGCATGAATCCTCGGTAACCTGTCGTCTATCATGCAAGCATCATCAAAATGATAAAAAGGCCTTGCCGCCTACATAAATTGATAGATCCTCTAATCGTAGAGTTTCCCAAGACGGGTCCAACATATCGAATGCCGGCTCAAATTTATTACTCCGCGCTAAGATCACTTTTTTTCCCTTTACCAAATTCGTGCCATTTTTTTTCCAATTTGTACCAGCCCCGGAGCTTCTTCTAGACTAAGATAAGAAGAGTAGATTTTAAATGACATCATTCAATTCCCTCTAGAAAACAAAGAGAGATCAAACAGTTAGTTTTCTTTCTTTTTTTCTATCTATAAATGTACTTTCTTAAAGCACGATACGAGAACCTATAAAGATTACTGGGCGCTGCACAGCTACTAATACGCTAAATCATGTTCAAATATTTTAAACACACTACCGTATTTAAAATCCTCTTGTCCCACTATACGATTACTTCCAGTACGGTTAAACATGGCATTGAAAGCGTCGCCAGCATGATCATGGCAGCCGCCACTAAGTTTCTTTTTTTTTCTCACGTTTTTTTCTACCCTTAGAAGTGATTTTAGATTTTCAATCCAACTTGAAAATTGAGAAGATGGCAATCTTAATATTCCCTTTAAAATTTGAGGTGACCTTTACAAACATCATTTTAAGATATTTTCTCCCTTTAATTAAAAAATATCTGCTGTTGGATTCATCATATGATAAAACGGACGTCTCATCCGCCTGAGCAAAAGAAAACTCGAAGACAAATTTAAACTCCAGTGATCCAAATTTAAAGGGAAAAGAGTGCTTCTGTTCTATGCAGCCAGCATGTTCAATCATTTGCTGTGTCAATAAATAAAAAGCGCTTCAATTGTCTTATCGCCGTTACTAAAAGCGCTTAGGTCTTAGACTCGACTAAAAGCAAATGCACTTGTCATCTCTTAGGAATACAAACGGTTATCCTCACAATAAGCTTTTTTTGTAGTTTCTAAGAACATTTTCCATGAAGTAGTTTACACTTTACTGTGCATAAAATGTTTGCCTAAAACGTAGATTCACACTTGAGTTAAAATAAGAATTAACGCGAAGATAAATATTAGATAACCATAAATGTAAAAATCTAATTTTATAGACAAAAACAAATGCTTTGAGTCAATGTAGTCTTAAGGGTTTTTGTAGTCGAAGAGGATTCACACTCAATGGTGAGTTGTCAATTCTATAAAATGATACAGGTAAATCACGGCGGTTACCGTACCTTATCCGCCGACCGCCGTGGGCCAATTTTAAAGCAGGTAAGAAGTAGGTCTTACTGGAAGCCCAGAGGGTCTGAGGGGTGGACCGGGCCGGATATCGCGGTATTTTGGGCCGCTAGACCATTGTATAAAATGACTTTTTACATTAATAAACTTTTCATATCGTTCTCTTTCAGAGGGGTGGTCTGTCTGAGTAGCAAACGTTTAAAAAGTAGGTATCAGCAGTCGAAGGGTGACCTTCTTTTTTATGATTGACACAATCGACAGAATTATTTCCGGTGCATGATAAACGCCGTTCGGCCGTTCCTATTATCTGAGCACGTATGTACATTGTTCTGAATTATTTACTTTTTTTATACTCTTGATGACGAACCATTAGCCATTTTATCTTTTTGTAGATTTCACAACTCTTATATTTGAAAACGTCTTGAAGAGACAAACTGACCAAGTCCATAAAACATATATAATTCAACTACGGCTTACGATTTCCTCAACTGTACCATATTGATTTTATAAAGTGTCGTGAATTCTAATTGACGAAGACTATTGAAAAACGTATTTTCTTAAGGACTTACCGTAAAAAAACTAAATCCTGTATAAACACTTCCCTCCTTCCTAGCAAGTTATCATTTTATTTTATAGGTATCTATCGAATTGTTCTGTTCCAGTTGATCGCCATATGCGCCAATAATGTTGATAGATAACTACTTATAAACCGCGTAAACTAATTTTCCTTGATTCGACCTCTTTGAGTCTTCCCCTTTCGATATCTCCGGATAAAAATAACCTTTTTTTTATTTATGTGCGCTTCTCTAATAGTTAATACGGTAGCCATTAATCGTTGTGTAATGTGCGTCCGGTTTAACTGATAAAGGGAAACATTCCTTTGAAAGCCCTTCAATGAACTGAAGCCTTCGTTGGAGCTTTTGTAATTGGCAGAGAGCTAGTCTGCTAGCTTTATTGAATTGGCTCCATCATACGGAGTTGATTGATGCGTTGATTTGCCGTCCGTCCAATCCCTCTGAACGTTAATAGTTTCCTGATGATTCTCCTTTGATCTCACTCCATTTTTTTTAAGGGAAAAAGGGTTGGAGAAATTTAATGTCAAGTAATTAATTACCGTTGAAACTCGAGCCAAAGTCAAGAACTTCCAGCAATAACCAAATCGAATCATCGAAAATCTTCTAGCCCATGTAGAAAGTAACTTGAAACTCTTCAAAACTCAATGACGGAGAAGTTGCTCAGTTTTATTGATTACATACTCTATAATGATGCTATGTTTTCGCTGTACATAAAACAACATATTTCCTTCAATGCGACAATTCCCAGGTAAAAATCTAGGTAATTAATTCGTTTTACGAATACCAATACTGTTTTTTGGCATTTTGTATTGTAGTTTTAATACATATGTATTAATTAATGGCCCGCATATGACAAACAAGATTTTTTTTTCATAGACTCGTGTTGAAAACACCCGCAAGAAATCTTTACCTTCATCTTATATAATTAAAGGAAGATTATTTGATTCACTATCTGAACTTTTTAATTTTCCAACTGAATAGTGAAAACGGGACGGGTTTTTATCAAGTAATTAGAATACCGTCCTATGGTACCGACGAGCGGAGGATGTACTTTGGAAAGGGTGTAGACCAGTGTAGACTGCTTGTTAACCTTCTAGAAGATAGGGCATGATATATTAGTCCACTTTCTTTATACCATCAGGTGCACTGCAATTAAGTTGGAAATGCATATACCTGGCCGAATCTTTAATATGATGAAGATGTCAACCCCTTGATATCCTTTGGGATATCCACCCTAGGATATCCATGCGACATCCCTGAATGTACAAATTTGAAATCCATTATTGTAGAACTTAATTAACGTCCAGAAAATACCTTTGGCACACTGGGGAAATTAATTAGTTTATTATGTACTCTTTTAGTACATAATAAAGGGTACTTTTAAGGGTAGTATGTAATTATTAGGGACTTATGTCTGCCTTCTAGTCTATTTCTTTCACTTTCTTTTTTTCACTTATAATGCACATGATCCTTTTAACCTCCATGCATTAAGTCCCACTTCCTCTCGGTCGGCCAGTAACAATTTCGAATTCAACGAGAGCAGCTCTCTCTATCTCTATTTCTATGATTACAATTTATTATAGCCCTTCCTACGCCTTATTTAATTTACTAACGACTATTCCCGAAATATTATTATACCAGGAATTAGGAAATGTCTAGCTGTCATAACTTGTATGGTATAAACGGCAATGGATAGCAAACAAAGGATAAAGCAATGCATAGGAAATGGAAACCAAAATAGGTACCAGGAAACAAATGTAATTAAACAATGAAACATCATTAAATGTACGATTAATCAACGAAATATCCACTAAAAAAACCGTCAAATATCAAGCATAAATCATGTTTAATACCGTATATAAATCATGACTGGTCACATTATTGGGGCAAATCAAATATAACCGTTGTTATTTTAAAAAAAAATTCAAGTTGTGAAATTGTTACTAACCCATAAGTAAGCATTCAACTGGACTCTTGTCCTGTTAATATATTTTTTTTAAGACCCCGTAGAAAATCATCATGGGATAATAATTTAATACGCCTTTGAAGGGCACGGACATGGACTCTGGATGACATTATTAGGATAGGGTATTCGGAACTTCGGAAGAATGGGATATTGGAATGTCATTTATAGCAGAAGAAATGTCATGTGAAATTGCTGACATCCTTGAAATCAGTAGAAAGTTTGGAATGTTATTGCATTCCTATAATTTTACACAGCATATCATTTAAAATGTCAAATAAAGTTTTTGAATAAATCATCAGTATTCAATAATTACCGTCGCATTTTGTCAATGAAACATTTTACATTCCTTTGTTCGTTGGCTGTTGAGTGGAATTACAAGCGCAATCAATTATTTTGCAAATATTCCATCTATACACCGTCGATTCGAAAGGATAAAAATAATTAAGTAATCTGGCAATAAAATTATGAAATCATAAGCTACATAGTATACCAATGGGTAGTTTTGGCGATCAAGGTGATATCTTTAAATTTATTTTTTGGGTATAATGCTAGAGCTATGAAGCTCAACCCGACTTTGCAGAATATTTTATTTTCAAAGTTGATTCGGTAATGACAATGGGCCGACGGTCGTTAGTTTCAGCAAACATTTGTATAGTAGCTCATGCATCACTGCTTTGATCATTCTAAACAGTTCTCCATGTTATGAAGGCAGGATTCGCAAACCATAAATTTATTGTTATTATAATGCTCTTGTGCGTATCATTTTGCTATTCAAAAATAACGAAAAACCCAAATTATCCTAAACAATAGGCTAGCGAAGCATATTTTCAACCGGCTTCAGTGGATACATACAAAAACATATTATGTAACGTTGTTCAAGACGGCACTTGGACAGTGAACATGGACTGAAATATTGGTGTCATAAATAATACCGCCATCTTTGTAGGACTGCTATATAAGGAATAAGTTTAGAACGAACTAGACGAGTCCTTTATACTGCAAACAGATGTGATATTATTTCCATAGCAAAAACCCTGCCGTAATGCTTTCATTTTTGTGGTTCCATTACAAAAATCTGATTCATTCGAATTATTTAGGTTCGAAAGACAAATTCATTCGAGCTCTAAAAGACAGGCTCTCTCTATTTTTTTTATCATTTTTTTTAAAATTAGTTTTAGTGTGAAAACTGCTAATCTAAACTGTTTTAATATAAAGAGATAGGGAAATGGGTTACAGTATTTTGAAATCGAAAAAAAAATCTGATGATCTGATTTTCTGCATTGACGAAGAAAATACTCAAATGTATTGTATAAAAGTCATTAAGATAGGCTGTTACTTAAAATTAACGTACTACTTAGGAGGAATGAATAGGAACCATAAGCCAATCTTTAAAAAATATTTGGTTTATATTCTTTAATTAGGGATTATTAGAGGCAGGCGTGCTTAGAAGAAGTGAATGGGTCCCAATACAAAGAAGAAATCCTTTGAAGACCATAAGTATAAAGGGTTAGCAAGTCTGAAGGCGTTCGCGGTAAAAGAGCCGCATAAATACTCGAGTGAAGCACTGTGGGCGAGGTGAAGGAACAAAGGAAGACCAGAAGAATAATAGTGTTTGTTGCTAAGAACCTTTGGTATTGGTATCACAAAATCGTCGTAATTTTCCTGCCATTTTTTCCAGTGTTGCGCGTTTCTTCAAACAAAAAGCCGATGAGTTGAATATCATTATTTTTAAATGAAAAGCTCATTGCTAATATGAATGCCCATGCTGTATATATATATATATACTAAATTATGTATGTATATACTTTTCTTAGGGCGACTTTGTTATATCGATCAACACATAGAATACAAAAACGTCAAAATGCGTTCACACATCCACATAATGTAACCTGGTAGTGCGGATCTAAGAATGAATGTAGACGCATGGACGCGTTTACGTGCAGCCTATGACGTACGTCATTTCAAGAATTGACGACTGATTATAAGTGTTAAAACTTATAATCAGATTTGTTTATAAGACGGTAAAAAAATGTAGACGAAACTCTCCGATATCACCCCCCCCCCCCCTCTTAATTCTGAAGTTATAAATTGTTCTTGAAGTTAAATGATAGAATAAGCCTACCCGGTACCTAATTTTAATATCTTACTGATTTATTACCTTTAGTATATATGCGATATATCAGTATTAATTCGATTACAAAGTATATTAATGTATACCGTGATTAAATAAATACCTATCATATTGTATATTTAGTGTTTATTATATCTTAAGGAGTTTTACATTTAAAACTTGCCACAACATGGCATGAGGAACAAAAACCGCGTAGCTGCTTGCCTACCCATCGATCGAAAAAGCCGGAAAAGGCTCTGGAAACATTAAAAAAAAAATTGGATGGCAGCCAATAAGAGGTACCGGCAAGCCATAAACCTACATGCCACTTCATTTAAGCTGGAAAGCTTTTTAGTTAATTATGTACATTATACTACGTTGGCGAGTGACAAAGCGTTAACTAGTTAATTGTATAATAAGAGGTAATGTCACCCTTGAAACAAGGAAGGTAATTTCCAGTAATGCGTCGATACGGCGTCTTATCATATCGAAATGGCCCGAGATGCTTTTATGTTGTATGCCTATTTACTTTCCATTTCTCCAGCCAATTCTTTTATTTTATTTTTATATTATGATTGTAATCCGATCAACTCAGCCGTTTGTGTGTATATGGGTGAGTAGGAAATCCGGGAAGGAGGCTGGAGGCTGAAACGCTGAGTGAATCTTTATTTGTACTCTACTCTTCTCGTATTCTTTCTACTTGACGTTTTACCTCGCTTGAATTAGTAAATTTATCCTGATCCCATTACGAATTTAGTTCAGACATCAGATCAGATCTCCATTGTATGTATCTAATAAGTAGATAAGCTTGAAGGTTGTACTCGTTAGTGAACCAGATCTATAGGTTTTCTTCATTCATTTTCTCTCTAGTAACAGTTGACGCTCAAATTTAAACCTTATGAATTAAGTTTTTGCAATATGAAACGTTTTCTCCTTTTCTACGAAGTTTTCCAAGAATATATATAGATAATATACACTGTATATTTACACACAGCGAGATTTTATGTATAGTTATAAACATAATAAGGTACAGTTTAGTCAATAGCCATAAAAGGGCCATACATAAAAAGGCCACCAAGCAAGGAATCAAGACAAGTACCCAAGCTCTAGTAAGCAGGATCAGGATGTCAGCGATGCAACTGAAAAATACAAAATATAAAAAGATTGTGGCATGCCGCTGTACTGTGCTCAACAGTGTGCGGTATGGTACGGTTCTTGGATTGTGATAAACAAAGATTTGTCACTAGTTGATCATGAAAGCTCCCTTCCTTCCATTCCCTATTCCAGGAAAAATTGCATTCAAGACTGGCGTTGAACTGTTGTGAGACATGAAAGTTGGAACGCTCCGCTTCTATGCCGCTTCATCCTTCATTAGATCAGCATAATTGGTTAGGCATCCGAGAAGGAGTAGCCGACGTGCCGTCTATATACATGCATGGGATTACATAGAATCGTGTCGCTACTGCCGGAGTGCTGGTGCCGCTGGTGACACTGCCACCACCGCCACCTACGCAACCAAAAGTAGGAGCAGCTAATAAATATGAAGAAGAAGGAAGGAAAGAAGATAAAGAGGAAGGAAGAAGACTGACAAAACGAAAGGACGACATAAGACGAACGGGGTGCTCTTCGCCTGTTCACCTTCCATTTCAGGGTTTCGTTTCAGCCGAAGCCGGCTTTGAATGCTCTTGAACAGTGCGAACCTATGGTTACTGAAGAAAAGGGCGGGACGAGACCCGGAGATGGCAAGATGGAGAACTTGGGTAAAATATTGAATAAACGGAAGCTGCAAGGAACGTGGGCTCAACACATAACCTACAGCTAGCTCCAACTGCAAACTGGGCACAAAAGAGATGCGCACGCAAACGGGAATGGGAGGGAGGGGAAGCGAGGAGCTAGAGAGCAGCGCAGCATCTCGTTGGGGCCCTCCGCTCGCCGCCCACAGTTGGGTTGCAAACTCAGCCGATTTCACCGAGAACGATTCTTGGCTCCCTCAAACAGCGGCAGCTTCCACGAGGCTCATTTTCTCCCCCTTACCTCTCTCATTCCTACTTGTCGGAACGTATTTCGTAAGTCATACTTTTTTCTCTTAACAATCGCTATATAACATATTATATCTTTCTAATAATTTGATTTTTTGCGAAAGTGTACTGGTCTAAATGTGATAAACACAGCGGCAGTAAATTCTTCTTATTTTATATTCTTATTGGGATGAAAAGAAATTCTACATTCTTTTCGTCTCATCACTTTTTTTAAACCCAGTAATGTAACTTGATCCGCTACAAATAAGTAGAACGGGAAAGGGATAAAGATTGGAGACGAATAACAAAGTAATGCCCTCGTCAAAGTTCACACTCATTCACAGAGTTGACAGGGTCATATATTTTCTTATTTTCTTGGCGCGAAGTAAAATCTGGAGTAGAAAGAGCGAAGGCACTCGCTACATGCCTACATCTATGCTTGACTTATCTTGAAAATGAGTAATAATAATCAAAGTTTTAAAGAAAGAAAAAAAATTCTTTTTCAGCGCTCTTTTCACGGCAGCAAGGGTAGCCTTTACAGTACGTATACAGGGTTAAAAATAGGCAAATCCCTGCGTACGCCTTCGTCTCTCTTCGTTTCACCGTGAATGTGCAACGCACATTCACATCGTAAACGAGGACAAAGATGAAAGCTATTTCTCAGTCTTTACCGTGCTCTAAACTCTTTCAGAGACGTTTCTTAGGTACCACATTTTGAAGAGTTGAATAAAAGCAACTTTCAATGGGTTCCTACATTTTATTTTTCCATTTCATACAACTTGAGCTCCCTACTTTTATTTCAACATTGATCGAGTAGATATGGAGATGCAGGAAATCCCTCTCGAGTTTCTTTTTGTATAAAAATTCAATATCCGTTCCATACTTAACTGAAATCATTTAGCTCAGAGCAGAATGAAAGTGAAGCTTGAACAGTATTGAAAAATAATTGGTAAAAACATGTTGTTTAAAAATAAATAGTGGCTTTGACTCTCACTTTGTTTCGTTACATATATGGTTGAACAACCCGCAATCAACAGCAGCTGCAGAGTTAGTCCAAAAGAAATTGTGATATAAATATGACGAATGTCTCAATTTATTTTGAGATTTTTTCGACTGTATATTTTCTTTATGAGATTTTTTATCTACTTCATCTGAAGTCGTATGCGTTCAATGTCAGCTAGCGTCATCCATTATTTTTCTGGGTTTTTTTTTAGCACGATCTGAATTCATTTTTTATTTTTTATTGTTGTTCTGACTTCCTAGAGACTGCTCTTGAATTTTTATTAGTCTAATACTGGCGGCGTCTGGTGTCGATCCTAGCGCACATCAGTAACTACATCAGAAGTTGAAGCACAATAGACACATATTTGATATTGTTAGCGTAGTTCTTTATTTTCTCATTCTTGTCGAAATATTGGGCTTTGCCATCAAATAAATAAACTCTAATGGAATAGATTTTTGTTTTTAATAATCAAAAATTGAACGAAAAAAAACGGGGAAGGAAATCATAAACCGTGAAAAACAAATTCGAATTGAGTAAAATCAACTCGCAGTACCGGTATCTACATGGATTTCTGCTTTATTCGAGTGATATCATATTTAAATCACTCAATTTTATTCCATTCAAGGTGGCGAAAAGGATTATTTAATATATTATTTTGTTCTTCCTTCAATACAGCTATGGGAGCATAAAAGAAAGAAACGAATCGAGATAATAAATTGTTAAAGTAATTTTTAAAAAACGAATAGGGGAGCAGGATCTTATGACATTTGAATCATTATCGTAGCAAAAAGGTGTGAAGCGCCATATTGATTTTTATAGCTGCATCCTTGATGCAGTATCTAGTTGACGAGAGCTGACGAGACAGAAGTGACGAACCGTGTAAACAAACTCTGAGCGAAACTTTCGGAGTGACGCCCTTTATCATAAAATAAAAATAAAAAGGTTGATCATCATCGCTGTTCTGCTTACAATCTGGTAACGATGAACTCAAAACTGTTTTCGGTAATTGAATATAGGAAATAATTAAGCAAGGGTGGGGGGAAGTTAATAAACCAAACCACTCTCTTATTATCAAATCAAATACTTCTAATTGTAAACTTCTTATTCTCCACATTATAATTGTTCATAATAAAACATACCCTATTAGTATTTGTTTATTGAACCTGTAAAGCTTAACGTATCTGTAAAGGCTACGGTTCTCGGTTCCGTCACAGCTGATTTAGCAATTATACTGCAACATTTTAATCAAAATGATACAAAAATGATGCCTTCGAATGCCATCCTATAAGCACAACACAGCTCAGGAGAAAAGCCTAAAACCTTCAACATATTATCGTTTCCAGAATAATACATCCTCGTCAATAGGAAAGAAATGGACTGGGAAATGATAAATGGTAAAAATCCTCTGTGAAGCTTTCTTTCATGCAAATTAGCGCATCGTTTCTTCTGAATAACGGAAAGAAAAGAATTTCAAACGATGTACTTCTCATGTTGTCTCTCTGCCATCCTATATTAAAACTTTTTTTCTATTCATTTCAAAATAAATGCTACAAATCAGTTGTAAAAAATACCTATCTTGTTAACTTTCAAAAACTCTTCAAAAACCTAAGTTGGGGGATGAAACAAAACTTTTTGAGAAGCAATAACAAAACCAATTATAAAAAAATAATAATAATAATACATCGTTATTGTATCTATGGACGTTAGAAGAAGTTCGTAAGGTAAATTTTTTTTTCAACACTCCGTACACCCATCATGAAATAGTCGGTTGTTTTTGCCTTAATGCGGAGAGCCGGAGAAAATCGAAAAATTTTGGAAAAATTATTTGAGAGAGCGAGAAAGAGAGAGAGAGAGAACCTTAAATAACTGAGAGGGAAGGACAAGGATTACATGTGATTATTCAACTGTATGTGGGTATTAAGCGGGTCAAATACCTATTGAAAAGTTACCGACCATATGATAATTAGTAAGTAGACTACCATATGACGCCTTGGTATGCAATATATATGTGTATTAAAGTTACTCTGCTATTATAAAGTTATTACAATAATACATGTCGGGCTGTTTTAGAGTAAAGTACCTATAACTTAGTATACAAAAAGTATGTAAGAGCCCGTCGGCCTTGGTCCGTCGGCCTTTGAGACACTCGGCTAAGGACTCGAGAAATAGGTTAAGCAAGTTTATAGGTGACATGCAAAATGAAATTAGATCGTCCATTATGGCTTCATACATACTCACAGCACGAATAATAATTTACATAATTTACTCTTATTTTTAAAACGCATCGAGAGGCACACTGTATTATGTACCTAGAGGACGCATAATAAACTCCTTAAAACGCTTTGCTCAGTAGGCAGCATTGCAATAGGTTTAAGTACTCCATAACTCCTATAAGTCTACTACGTGAATGTGCATAATTATGGTGGCAAAGGAGACAGTTACTTAGTGCGCATCGTTCACCATGATTGATGCTCACTCATTTTCAATCTAAATTGGATCGCGCAAATTAATGAATCCTCTTCCTCTAGAGGTCGTCTACTGATCTTCTATAAGACCTCGTCAGTCATCAACCAATCCTATTACTTCATTTCAAACTAGTTTCGTTATTCCTACTCCTCTTTTCTACATTTTCTTCTCGTTGAAATCAAGTATACCTCCGTTACCTCTTCAAAAAGTATTTATTTCTTATTAGATATACCGTACCAGATAAATGTTAAATAAGTAATTTTTTAAAACTTAAATTTCTGTCTGGGAAAAATACGTTGTTAAACACGCAATAGGGCTTATACGTTGGAAGATTTAATTATATAGCCTTAACTAGTTTTTCATACTAGGACTTTCATTGTGTTAAAGTATGCTGAGAAAAAACTATAATCTCATTAATAAATCGACCGGGTTAATAGTTATTCCTCTTTTAATGAGTCATTTAATCCACCATGTTATGTAAAATTCGAGTATGAAAAATTATGTCATAAACGGAATGCCGTGATTGAAAACACGATCTAAGATAAATCTGTGTTCGCCTGTGCTCTTAAGGAGACCCACGACGAGTTTTGCGTTATGTATAATATTTGTTGTTACTTCTATCTGATTGACTATTGTTAGATAGTATTGTAATTTTCTCAAAATTGGGTAGAAAAGGAATCTCAAAAGTAATTAGAAGGAAAAAACGTTATATACTTTTGAAATCGATGATGTCGAGGAGTTTTTAAATGATGTCATTGAAGCCACGAACCTCGTCACCCATCGGTGTACTTGGATAATACAATACATACCAAACTCACATTCATAAACAGTACGTCAAAAATAAGTTCGACGGAACTAAGAATTGGATCAGTAACGATAAAAATAATAACGATACTATTGTTAGATGGCTAGGAAACATATACGAAAAAAATGCACTTATCGATTGGTTCATTCTTTTCGCTGAGAAAGTATCTGCTCTCTTCCAGCTGTCTCACTATTATATTGCTCGCAGCAGTTTGGGTGGATGGTGATGATGAACATCGAAAATGGTCTCCTCCATTCTGCACCATTCAGCTCCATTGAACTGAACTGGATCGAATAGGCTACTGTTGATCCTCTATTACTCTTGCTTAAAAACTGTTTAACCACAGACTACTTTACCTCAGTAACAAATTTACCGCCATTTGACGTTTCCCTTCATCATAAGAAAGCAAAGGCATCTTTCTAGCTGCGCTCAATAGAAATATGAGCAAGTGAACATGCATCCATCACGGTTATGGAAGCAGCGCGCCTAGCTGTTGAAAAAATGATTCTGATAAACAACACTATACGTCATCTATACGGTACTTTTCATGATATTTATGCAGTTCATTCAAGCAAATAGAATGATCTAAACCGCGTGAAATGGAGAAAACTGCAGGCCCTTATTGTCTTTTCGTGACTTGGTCAGAGTTTTAAAATATGTTGACATATTGACCTCACCGACAGGCTTCCGCACATCGTTTTTAAGGTGTATTTACTTTTTTACCCAGTTGTATTGGAGCAGAATACAAAGTAAATACGCAGCAACTTGACGGCAGAAAAAGTCACAACTTTCTGTTTTGCGTTTCTTTAGAATTTTCAATTTAACAATATACATCAATCGTTAAGCAAATCTTCTAATTCGATATTGCGCATGTGAAATAAAGGAAAGCGTGATTTCTTCAATAACTGAATTTTAATTAGCACGGTATTCATTTTTTTCCAGGGTATTGAAAAAATAGATTGAATATCTAGAAGAAGAGGAGTTGCAGGAGAAACTGACACCTGCGATTCTTACAGCAACTAAAGCAAAACCAATTAGAGCCATCATCTAGAACCCACGCATCGAGACTCAAGAGTTCGAGTCATACTCTAGCTGACACAGCTGGATCCTTTTCCTCCTTGAACAGCAATAATCATGCGGATGATGGACGGAGAGCAAACTTACGAAGATCTCCTAGTGTCAACCGAGAGTGGTCTCTCAGTTTTACTGGCAGGGGGAAACTTGACGTCACTCGACAATCGGTACGGTGGAGGCGGGTACGCTTTATGTAATTCTTCGCGCTACGCAAATTTAGTCATGTGCAGCGGAAACAAATCTCTTGGAGTGGAGGAATTCAAGCCCGACTACACTCATGGTTTTGCCATGGAACGAATCATCTCTATCGTGGTAAACAATTATTGTATTTATAGGCCATTATTCTTTATTTGAAAGCCTTGCCCAGTAAGAGTTGTGTACCATTCCCGAAATGTTTGAATGCCAAGCTGCTATTGGCATATCCATTTACTCCCGTCACTCACACCTTCATACCTATGTAGTTTCGGCCTATACGCTTAAAAAATTTGCCTCTATAGAGACGTAGTCACTATTGTAGCTTTCTCCAAGCTATTCATTCATGCATGATTTTCCCAATCGCCTATCATCTTCATTTCATGCTATACGATACAACATATTACGGTATTGGTATATTACAACAGACCAGAGACCTACTTGTCTGTTTTTGTATTCCTTTCTTGTTGCTGTTCGTTTTCTCTAAAAAATTTTAAAGAACATCTCAACTAATGATTGTTGGGGGATAAACCCTTTTCATTCCACACAAATCAACAGGTCCCCATTATTTTTGGTCTGATTGTGGTGGTGGGCTTCATCGGAAATGCCCTCGTCGTGGTCGTTGTTGCGGCCAATCAGCAAATGCGAAACACCACCAATCTCCTCATCATCAATTTGGCTCTGGCGGACCTCCTATTCATCGTCTTCTGCGTTCCGTTCACGGCGGCCGACTATGCTCTTCCCTTTTGGCCCTTCGGTGACGTCTGGTGTAAAATCGTCCAATATCTGGTTTTTGTGACGGCTTATGCCAGCGTTTACACTCTCGTTCTCATGTCACTCGATCGCTACTTGGCCGTTGTTCATCCCATCACTTCCATGTCTGTTCGCACGGAGGCCAATACCTATTTAGCCATCACCGTCACTTGGGTAAGGTCCTAGGCTCCTTAATCGCCTTGTATACAAGTATGTTATACCACATAATATTTGGTCTTGTATTAGTTTAATTTCTTATGGTACATCTTGTAGTATTATTAATCAAGCCGGTATTAATAAGGCTCGAGGCCAGCCAAGGCTGCGACACTGAACTCAAGACAAGACGACAATAGAGCGCGAATTTACCTTTATGCAATATGATAACATAATAAATATTGAAATATCAATTTCTCATTTCCTACCTACTTTTCAACATTTGTAGCTGGTCATCTTTGTCGCCTGTGTTCCCTTACTGATGGCCCATGGAGAAGTTGGCTACTTGTTTGCTCTTGAAGAGTACACCGTCTGTGTTTTCCTTCAAAAGGTACAAACTAGTAACTACAGTATTTGTGTAAGAGGTGAACATGTGTGGATAAACTCGTACAGTATGCTTACCAACTACTCATTGTCATGTGCTATAAAATCTTAAATCTAATAGTAGGCTATACAGTAAAAGCTTTAGTTTTAAAATTATACATAGGAGTTTAATGTATTTTTACACAAAGGTCTTGTTAAGATTAACATTATGATTCATCATTTGATTTAACTATTCACTGTCAATGTATAAACTTGCACTGCCCTCAGTGTTTCCATTATCGTACAACAGTAAAACTTCCGTGGGAACGGGGGGCAACATAAGGAGTTACACTTTCTACAGAAAACCGGTATCGAATAGGTAGATGTAATAAACCTGGTTTTATCGGAACTCGATAATGTTTCTTTCAAAATTATTACGGTACTGTACCTTGTGTGTTTTACATACAAAGGCATATTGCTAATTTCATGTATTGTACTCTATATAGGCCTAGAGGCCTGTGTTTAAATTTTTTATTCGTCCGTTTTACATGCATTGACATCAGTGATATATGGCTTTATTAAGTTGTTAAATCAATATTTTTATTTTCTTTAAGAAAACATATTTTACTCGCTCACTCGACTTAATATGCTGTATCTTATTTCTTTTCGTATTGAAAATAGGACGGGTGGAGCTACCAGACATTCCAGATTACATTTTTTGCTACGTCTTACGTCATTCCGTTATTCATCATTTGCGGCTTGTACCTGAGTATGCTGATGCGTTTGTGGCGAGGTGTGGCTCCAGGAGGACGTGTCTCTGCCGAAAGCCGCCGTGGCAAGAAGCGTGTGACCCGCATGGTTTGCATCGTTGTTGTCATCTTTGCTGTTTGCTGGTGCCCAATCCAGCTGGTGCTTGTCCTCAAGAGCTTGTCCCTCTTCGAAATCACTCATTTTACTGTCATGATTCAGATCACCTCCCACGTTCTTGCTTACACCAATTCCTGCATCAACCCAATCCTATACGCTTTTCTGTCAGACAACTTCCGCAAAGCATTTCGCAAAATCGTCTATTGTCGAGCCATCGCTAACTTTGCCGCTGAGCAGCAAGGGACTCAAAGAAATCAGCAGCATCCCAACAACAATGGAAACGGAGAGAAATCAGACATTCGGCAGCCGCTCTTCACGGGAAATACGGGCGTGACAGGAGCCAGTGCTCCTCCTATCGGGGCTGTCCCGACAACGACGACAACCACAGCCGTCGCCGCTGCAACAGCTGGAACAAGCGGAGAGCAACAACAGCCTATTCAAATGAAGACGACGATCGTACACGCAGCTAACAATGCCAGATACCGTGCTTCCGATGAAACGGTTGAAATTCTTTGATAAGGAAAACCAAGGAACGAAACAAACAAAACAAAAAACACAAAATAAATCACAAGAAACCAAAGTCATCTAGCCACTTCATGGTAAGAATTATTGAGACTTTAATTTATGCAAATTGAGTGCGTAGGCAACTTGCAATCCTTGAGCCGAACAAAGGGTTTTTAGTTCTTAGGAAGGAGGACCCATTTCTAACTTAAATGCTACAGGGTAGGCCAAAAAGCAGAAAATTAGTTATTGTCGTTTTGCTACAAGTCCTTATATTGAGTTGTTACATTGCGTTTCAAGCCATGCACTGAAAGGATTCGCTGTTATGATGAGACTGCATGAATGTTTACTCATTTGGAATAGCAGAATCAACATATAAAAAGAATGATGTTTTTCCTGATCCCAAGTTTTAAGGAGGGTTCTCTGTGTGTGATTCAGTTCCATCATTGACAAGTATAGGCTAGTATGTAAATGTTTATCCGATTGCTTTTCCTCCCAAAGGATATTAATTTCCTGCTTAACAGAGTTGTAAAGAAAACGAAACATTTGCAGTGACATGTTTATGGAAAACGTTTCATCATGAAATGCAGCAGGAGATGAAGAAACTTGATTTCGGTCTAAAAATAAAGTCGTTCAAGCAAAAAATAGAGCCGTGCGTTTGGAGTTCTACAGAAATCGTTATTTTTCATTTCAGCTTGGAGAAAAACCGGCTAGCCAGCTTATAGATGACGCTATGCTATATGGCGGCTATTAACAATATCTCTGTGTCTGACCAGGCGTCTGGACAGCAAATTGTGTTAGTAGCACTTTTGGTCAGAGGCAATTTTATATCTTGGAATTAAGTTTTCGTGTTGGAAAAGTGAGATGACGAGTCGTTACTCATCAGTGATGGAGGATGAGTGCTATGATAAGTAGATGTGGCGCTGTAGCATGCAGACAAGGCAGCTTTTCAGTGCCATCAGTAACAGCAGCGTTTATCAACAATTTACAGAAGCAATGCAGCATCTACTAATACTGCTACAGTGTATACGGTCTTGAACTGCAATGGACAACACAATATATGTGTGAATACAGTATACATATACCGTTTACAACTTCGTTCCGTTCCGTCCACTTCCTATTGAAGCTGAGTTGAATCATTTTCCTTTGCACGCTAGCTTGGCTTAGCACATCCGATCGATAAACAAGACGAGGAAGCACAAAAGGGTTCCAGCACCAAAGCCGCCCAAAAGTAGAGTATCGTACAGTAATGCCGTCCCCCACCCCCCTCCTCCTAAAATCGAGTGAGATAACAATGAATGTGTCCTTATAAGGATTGTACTTCTGCCCAATATCAAACAGCATTCATTTCTTACTGCTGCTCTTCCTCCAGCTCCTTTTCGCTGTATGAAAACTTTTCTTTCACCGTATTTCCGCCGATATCTCTAAATCACACACTACTACAAAAGAGAAGGCGCACTGCACCTTTCATTTATTAAAGTAACTGGGCCCTATCTTTTCAACCTGATCCATCCGTCTGTTGACTTGTTCAGTTCACCGTATGACACCCTACCCTTCGGAGTACCGAAGAAAGCAATACACATTAGGCCACAAAGCAACTGCGCTCCTTGCTTACAACGTCGTGAGCCTACAATATACCAATCACTATTACGACTTTTTGATTCAAATCGAACCGTATCAGTTCATCATATTAAATGGTAATACTTAATAGAACTTAGAGACTTAATTAGAACTTAATGTTATTTTTTTATTAGCGACAGCACACAATTCTGTAGAAAACGAAACGGTGCTAGCATAGCACCTCTGTACACTGATATCCGTAAAAATCCCCCAAATTCATTTGGGAAGGCCCCCATAAGCGCCATATTTAATCTGAAATTTTAAAAAATGCTGAATTAGAAGGACTTAAAAAAAAGGCAATCATCGTTTAGTCAATAAGTAGATAGCAGCAGGATCGTGCCTGAGACACTGAGCCCTAGGAAAAGAGAAAATTCTTCTCAGGCGCTACATATTGAATAACGTGATAAATTATGCGTGCACATAGAGCTAATGGGCTATGTAGGCGGTGTGTGTTTATGTTCTTGTCGTGTACATCTTTGAATAATTAATAGAG
The DNA here is from genome assembly GCA_030141595.1 of Chydorus sphaericus. Taxonomy (NCBI): domain Eukaryota; kingdom Metazoa; phylum Arthropoda; class Branchiopoda; order Diplostraca; family Chydoridae; genus Chydorus; species Chydorus sphaericus. The sequence goes on along the minus strand of CM057929.1, from coordinate 6,748,569 downwards.
AGAGGCCTTCTTCCACATCTCCAATTGGTGGAGTTTGCTTATCGATTCCTATGCTGATAATAAGTTAAGGCTCGATATATTTACGGTGCAATTGTTATAATCATTTTCACTCTATAAATGAGTGTGTAACATATACATTTCAAAAAGAGGAATTGTTGTGGGAAACGTCTGAAATGGGAGCATCTCCAGTAATCTCGTGGATGATCTAGAGAATCCAATTCCTGCAAAGAAAAAACGCGCACTAGCGTGAGAAGAGAGCGCATTGCAGCCGAAAGGTCCTTATAAATTATAATAACGATGACTAAGGTCGACGTGAGTATATGACATTGCAGGGAGTAACAGCCCATCACTGCCTGGATTCTTCACAGCTAAGAAAATTCAAAGTTACATCAACAATCAGGGACACTTCCGATATTTTTCTGGAATAAAATCTACGGTTTTCTTTATACAATCATGGCAATCGACTTTTAAAAAATCTATAGAAAAAATTGTGGACTGTATGTTTTTTTAATGTATTCAAATATTTCATATTTTTATTTTATTTTAAAAATAAATTATTAAATAAAAAATAAGAAAGGCAGAATCCTCCTTTTCCTTTAAATTCACACCATGGATTTAATCCCGTTGTTTATTTTTACTTGTTTTAATCTAAAAAATGTAAATGATATTACCAGCTAAAAAAAAATAAAATAAAATAAAATAAAAGGATTAATAGTTTTTGCTTTCGATACAGCGGCCTATAAAGTCCTAAAGCATACAAACCAATAATTCATGTTTTAGATTTAGTCTATGTGAACCGCCTTGTTTTACACACCATTTCACTTACCCATGACGATTCGATATGGTACATGCATTTGTTAAAGAATACAATAAAGCTTATTTCTCAAACTTCCAACAGCGGAACATGGGAACGGAATGTGACGATACATATATATTTTAACAAACATCATTACTGGTCCTATTATTGAGTGAATACATAGGAATAACATATTAATTATTGACACTGCACTGGAAGCAGAGATGAAGAAGATATGAGAATACTAAGATTCTTAAAATGTGTACTATTTATTTTTTATGTGCTAATAATCACTAGGAAAAGCACATTCAAGAGATTATACTACTCTCATTTATAGGATAAATCAATTAAGAATTGAAAATATCTGATTGTCCGCTTGATTCCTCATCATGGCATTCCAGAGAGGATGATTCGATGAAATTTTAAATCCCTCTTCCTAAATTAGCACAATAACAATCATACCATTTATTCTAAGTTGGACAACTATGTGGGACCGGAGAAGAGTTTTTCAGCATCTTTTTGTTTGCGAAATACGAATCATCTTTTTTCAAACATTAAAAGATATATTATTAAACTAAATTTGTTGATGGATTCTTCCGTTTCTTTCCTTGTGTACTAGATTAAATAGATTTACCGTCAAAATGTTTGTCATAGGTTTTGTTTTCTTTGTCATTTATTGATCCTGGATCGGTCAATTTCACAATACAGAAAATTCCAGGAAGAAATAATGTCAAGAAAAAGCGAATAGCATGCTGCATATAAAACCCACACTCAATAAATAACAGTCAATGAATTAATAATTAATTAGAAAATAAATGAAAACAATAATAACTAACTAATAATCATCATAATAATAAACTCATCCTTCTTTCTCGTTTATTTTCTTTGTGTTTAGATCGCGGAAGGCCTGCGGAAGGAACGTGACCATTAGTGCAGAATACCTTCCGAATTCCGACTAATATACTCATCTCTTCCCCCTCTTTCCTCCAGAACATTTCCACCGTAAACAAAAACTTAGCGATTGATGACCTACTCATGCACTAAGAGCTTTTTGCTATTCTCAACTTCTAACATTTTCCTTTCTCGTATTTTAAATATTTATGAAGAAGGCTAAGCCATGACCCATCCCAAATGCTAGTCATTCATTTATACAGGAATTGTATAATGTTTTCACATTATACCTTTTTTTTACATTTGATTTTTTTTATACCAAGCCTTTTTTTTAACTATTAGAAAAATAAATTATAACTATTACCGAGCTCGCCTTCACCTATTAAGGCTAGAACAGTCCTCGGAACAGTCCGGAAACACTCTATTTGACACGTACCAAAAATCTTGTTTGTATGGTTTAATTCATCTTAAAAGTGAATTGTGGTAATCTCATATTTGTTCATGTATTCGTGTAAAGAAACTCAGTTAGTTACATCGACTTACGGCGACTATCGAAGTAATGGCTACCGCATCAAATTACTTATTGATCTTAACAGTTCATCGTTGTTCGAGTTGTTCATGAATTAGTTTTTACTCTTTTATTTACAAAAAGACAGCTAATTTGAACTTCATTTCAACGATTACTGAAATTTGAAGAAAAATTTTAATTTAAGAAAATTTAAGGAAACATTTTAAAACTGTATTTTAAAACTATTTAAAAACTATATTTCATTTTATGAATTAAAAAGAAACTAGTATAGTTAGCTTTGATAAAAAAAAATTGGTTGAATTGAGACAAAAAGTACTTAAATTTCTATACAAAGCGCAGTTATGTTTTTTATTTTTAAGATTGGATCAAGGCTGCTCAAGACATGATTACATTTTCCTTTGTTCGCCCATTTATTATTACGATTAGAAAAATCACGATGACGCATTAATGCTGATCACATCCAAGTGCTAAAATTTATTCACATTGAGTGTCCCTAATATACTCCACTTGCTTTGTATAAACCTTGTGTTTAAAACGATTTTCTGTTTATAAATGTCTGGGTATTAAATGTTAACGAATGTAATGGTTTAACACCATAAACAATGAGCACTCTTAGTTTATTCTTTTCCATTTCTTTTTATATGTGTAATTATCGAAATTTGTGTCTCTTTGTGAATAAGGGAATCGTTCCACACCACCGGTATATGTTTGCGTCTACTATGAGAAAAGTTCAGAAAATTAAATGAAAGAAATATAAAATCGAAAAATTTATTGCTGTAATTTAATTCCGTGACTGTGCTGATCAATTGCCTTTTGTTATTAAATCTTATAAGGTTATTCGCCATTCTTTTAGGATATAGCTAAGATGATGATAATGGCGTTGCTATGGATATACGCACGTTGATGATGACAACCGAAAGAGAACAGCGCGTCCTACTGCCTACTATAGCATCCACATCGAAGCAATTGAATTCGCACAAAAGCGCATAATTACCAAGAGCCAGACCCATTAGAAAGGTGCATCATTAAAGAGCCGCCTATGAAAAGGTACCCTTGAAAGCAACTAGGCAACACATGGAAACAGAAGACGAGATGAAGCCACAGATGCAAGCTTTTATCAAATCATATTATTATAATTCTTTCTCGTCATTTTGCCTTGACGGTATTCGTCGACACAACCCTTCACTAGACAATGATGAGTGCATCTGAGTTTAACATTTTCCAATAGTAGTTGGATTTCAATTTACACCAACTTTATTTTGTCACCGTTCAGGAAACGTGAGAAATATCGCACAGCGAAATAAAATAAATATACCGGTACAATGTATTAATGCCAAATACAATGAACGTCAGGTTCATAATATTCCAACAGACGACAGATCAGTGCCCAACAGATGGCAGGCAGGTGTTTTCATTCCAAATAAATCCGCTCCATTCGTGTGGTGCTAGTGCAATATGAAAGGGAAGGGCGATGGCGCGAAGCATAATTTTTACGATTTTTTTTTTAAATGAAAAAAATAGAAAGGATGGTTGCTATCGGCAAATCCATATCCATTACACAATACTATCTACCCGCCAAAGATGTGATCATTGCCAATTTGTAAACATATATGCGTTCTACAATTGCTGGGAATATATATATGTATTGTCAAATTTTCACATTTTTCAGTGAATAAGCTGGGAAAATGGTATGCATATCGCCATGCTAGAAACATAAAGAGTTCTTTTAAATAACCTAGCACTATTGTGTTGGCTATTAGGGACATTAAATATGGTTCCACCGTCACTGTAGCGATGACCTTCGTTTGAACGGTTAACGCGGATTTACCCATCAAGGCAAATAGGAAGTCGATAGGCTGGAGCGGGTGTACAATTTTACCGACGATTGGATGGTGAACGGACTTTGATAGGCACTATAGTCGGTAAGAATGGTCAATGGAGGTATTAAAGGTTTTTACCAATACGCTATAATGTCTGATACTCTGGAAAGTAGTAATAGAAATTTCTATTTCTATCTATAATAGACTAAATAGTTGGATATTCTATTGCGTGAATCGTGAAGGGACACTTGTGATGTAACGTCAAATGTGACGTACTTAAATACATCATTATTAATGTATGATGTGATGTTGATGTTAGATAAAATAACAGTGATGTTTTATGGTGACGTTTCAAGGCAGCGACGCAATTGAATACACTGTTTGCCAGCAGTATAAGAAAAACTATTGGCAAAAAAAAAAACCTCAAAGTTATACCGATGTAATTCAGTTGGTTGGTAGATCTCGTTTAGGCTGTATAAGACGGAATAGGCTTGGTTCACTGTTACAGTATTCTCGAGATGGTGATTCATTTTAATAGTCTATTTTTTTTTAAACTGTCAACTGGAGGCTAAGTGTGAGAATTTATGGTAATTTTTGTATGAGATGATGTTTGTACTTGATGCATGAACTATGACGGTAACTTTTTTATGTGACGTTTGACGTATTCTAAAACAGTCAACCATTGCTATTTACTACTGTACAATAGAGGTGTAATGGGTTTGTTAGCAAATATTTCTTTGCATTGGGCAAACCATTTGATCTGAATATCATCGCCAATTGAGTTGATTTGGAAATTTAGAGGAACAAAACTTATTTTATATTCTTACAAAATTGTAGTGATTTTATTCTTTATCAAATGGTAGTAAGCACTTTGTCACATGACTTTTACCCAGAAATATTTACTCATTTGATTCATTCGAAAAACAGCTTATCGAAGAATTCACTCAATCTACTGTTTAACAAGTTCAAATGATCATAATATATTCTAAATGGCCTGTTAAAAAATTAAAAATGTTTATACAACCCCTTCGGGAACCTCCTAGCGCTAGAGCGATAGATGCGTTTCTTCGGTGCGGAAAAAACAAAAAAACAAAAAAAAACCATACTGGTTATTCCACCTAGCGAGAACAACTACAACAAGAGAAACGAATTGGTCGGAAGTTAGTTCGAACCAAGTTAGTGAACCTACGTACTGACGTCAGTACATAGGTTCGAACTGGCGAAAGCGCTCAAACCAACTAAATGTTATCGTTGGTGTTGATAGCTTGTTTCCTTCTCATTGTTTAACTAATTGCCATTCTTCTTAAAGATTTAATACTAAAATCATAACATTTTCATTGGTAGATAATTTTTTTTAAGTTGAAGTTGATTAGATTTTCAAATGATTTACGAAAACAATACCGTACTAAATAATTTAACACCGGCATTACGAAGAATCTATATTCTATTTTCTAAAATTCAAAATGCAACAGAAAATTAAGATATATTTTTTCATGATTAAAATATGCCGCTCAAGTTTACCCGGAATGGTTAAGGCCGAATTCCGGAAGTCAGATCAAGCGTTCAAATTCAGAATCGCTGTAACAGTATTTTTCAAAGTTAAATTTTAATTAATTTGATATTGCAAATTTGCAAGGTTTTACCATGTTTTAAGTTATAAAAATGTTCGCTAGATTGCGCGTGTGTGACCTTTCTGAAGGTATTCAAAAGACTCAAGCTGTGAATAAGCTTTAGCGGCCCACTACTCCCAGACCGATGTACTACAGTAACAACTCACCTAGTCCTTAATTTACGCACGATGGTTTACGTGTTAGATTTACGTAATTTCTTTCCAAAATTATCTGTCACTGCAATATAGGATTTTTTTTCACATCATGTAACTGTAGGGCTGTTTACACCCCACCTACGCGTCCCCTGGCAAATCAAGTGACGCGTAGGTGGGGTGTAAACAGCCCTATGCCCCTATTGAAAAGTTACGGGAAATTCCATTTGTCGCAACTTTATTTATTGGATATGAAAATAACAAAATTTTCTGCTAATTTATCATTATTCAAAAAATGAATATATGAATTTGAGTTATGATCTTACGTACAATTTTGAAATAAATTGTTTTCTTTAAACACCATTGCTTTCGTAGTCACCTTACATGGTCCTACCCCATCCTCAAGTACTCCAGCATGGAGGTGGTGTTGCTGTTAAGCTTCTTTCCCTGTTGTAATGTGTCTTTCATAGAAAACTACGGCGGCTTGTTAATTTCCATCTATTCTAAGTCGAAAAAGTGAAAAAGCTTCGAACATCCTATAACTAGACAGTAGACACCCAATTAAACGGCAGCCGTCGCGAACGCGCAGGCGTACATATACAAATAAATGTAGCGTACTTTTAAACTTGACGGACCGTGCTAGAAATTCCCCCTTTTCCCCCTTCTCTCTTGGCTCACTGTTTCTTCATCTCTTGCGCAAGTTTACGTGATTTTTTTTTGTTTCTTTATTTATTCTCCAGTCTAGATTTGAATGAATCCAAGCATTTGGAGAGGCAAGCATACTTCTACACTACGGTACTCAACCTCTTCGCCATCATCGTTTTCTTTCCTTACTATGCTAACTCTTGCTGCGCACTCTTGCTCTCTCTATTCCACTCTTCGTAGGCTCGTTTATACTTATCCAGATAAGATGACTGCTCTGTTACGGGTATAGTACGTCTACGGCTAGTCTCATTTTGGGGGAATAAGAGGGATGTCGATCGATTTTTCTACTCTTCAATAGCTGTGTGGTGCGTTCTCCAGCAAACTGAAACTTTTTTTTTTCAAAATGACAAAAAATAACCATAATTTATTAGGGGTTAAGGGGATTGAATACTATGATAACTCCCGAGATATTACATAAGAAGAGAGCTTTCAGCGTGTGTGGACTGGGCGAGTACTGGTGTCGTTGTAGTATTTGCGCAAGATTTGCAGCGGATGGAGAAGGTGAATTACGCATTATTTCCAATATTCTTCCACTCTCCATTTCTTTTTCAGCTCAATGTAAGCAATATATTAGATGCTAATTTTACGAGCATTCAACACCCTAATTCAAATGTGAAAGAAACGATATTTGGCAGGAAAGGTACTCGGTGTATAGTAACAATTTAAAACTAAAGGGTGGCATGGCAAACACTCGCTACACTGCCAAAGCTGGTATGACCGAGCCGGCTGTACATTGAGGACTATTATTGTATCCCCCCCCCCCCCCCTCTTTTAGTCATATGATGATTGGAGTGCATTTTCAAATAAACCCAGTGGAGCTAAATGAAAATAATGTTTAATGAAGATCCCCTTTTCAACGCAGAACGTAAAACGAATGAGCTAATTGTTTTTTTTTATACGAGCGGAAACTCGATGCTGGTCAAAGAAAATGGCAAGTCAAAGTCAAAGTCAATGAAAAAGAAGAAAAGTCAAAGTAAAGTCAAAGAAAATGGCAAGTGCTATAATCTCCAGCATAGCGGCATGCCAGAAATATGTACTTTTCTGCGCTTCTTTGATAAATTGTAATTCCCTTAGACAACAGCCGCTTGTTTCCTACAGTACTTTTATTTTATACATATATATTTTATTATTTATATTTTAACAGTTTGCAAGTTACTTGTCCATACTTTCTGGAGAACTAATTTTCGTGTAATATCCATTAAAATATCATGCATTAAAAAGGACTCATTTCCTAAAGACTAAAACTTAATGTCACTATAACCCAAATATTAGGTTCCGGCTTGACATCCTTTACTTTTTAAGTGACAAAGTGTTGCATTTCATTTTCTTTTAAGTATGATGAAATGATGAAGAAGCTTTCTATTTCGATTAAGATTGACTGATGACTGATACTGGCACTCAACAAACTTTGGTAATGCTTTTTATGCCTACAGTATATTGTTGTCACTGTTATTCTGTTGACGAAACCATTCCCTGTGAGTGGAACATCAGCAGCAGGAGTACGTCACGGCGCACGACGGATTGTGCCTTAGAGGGATCAAGCAAGGAGTGACAAGGCAAAGAGGGCCTGTTGATCCCCTACCCAAACAGCCGTCGCGCTTTCGGTGACATCCGATCCTTTACCTCGATGGCAGTAGCGTCAGATCCTCTTCCACATAGTACCTGTCTGTCTCGTGTTATCACCCAACCGACACATTACAGATAACCATATACGTTACTGCATTACAATCAGAGTGGGTAGACTAAATCAGTACGGTACAGTAGGTAAGCGAATTTCATAAGAAGTTAAATTAGGGTCGAGCATGTAGTGATCATCCTTTTTTAGTCAAATGTAAGTTGAATTTATTTTTAAATAAAAATGAAGACACAACGTTCCCGATTATAAGAAAACTGGGTTAACAATAATAAGAAAGAAGACGAAAAAAATATGCTTCGGATATTTAAGACGTGCTTACTATATACCCAAACAAAACTAAACCGCCATAAATTCGCTTATGTTGTAGCAAACAGAATTGAATGTCCCTTTAATTACAATTCTACATAATATACTGTAGGTTAGTGAGGTCATACGCCAACTCTGGAACGGCTGCTGCTGGCTTGAAAAAGATAGCACGTTTGACGAATGCTACCGAAGCAAGACGTGAGTGTCGTTTAATCCATTGTGTTCCTAAGCACATTATGTAATATATTGTGACCTAAAGTAGCTTTAGTAGTTTAGTGCAAAACTTACAGAAGCATGCCGTAGCATACGCTTTGTAGGATAAAGTAAAATGTAAAACTACTTATTTATGTAATGGTAGGCAGTACCATTTACTAGAATGTGCTGAAATTTACGGCTCAACTGTGTAATAGAGAATTCTTCCAGCCGCCAACTAATGAGTCTATACAACAGAAGAGATCTAGAATTCTTTATAAATCAAGGATAAAGCGAAAAGACCTAAGCCATCATTTGTTGTCAATGGGATGTCCCATAACCTAAGTACTAGAGTCGATATTGTACTTACGTTTTAAATTTTTTAAGTCTGCCTTTTTCCGATTGTAACACGAGCGCTTATGGCGTTCATGTGTTCCAATTTCTAAATAACAACAAAAAGAAATTTCCGTCGGCAATACACCTTAAAATAATCCACAAATAGTTCAATTTATATTTAAATAATATATTTGCTTTCAAAAACTAACTGAATTGTGATTCAGTTTGACAATCGGATCCCTTCAGAGACACCTTATTCGGCTCCGTTTTTGATTGGAATATTTGAATTAAAAAATTGGTTCATGAAAAAATTATGGGTGAATTTCAGAAGTAACAAAGACAAGTATTTGAAATTTAGTCCAGTTCTGTTTTGAAAACAATAATTTGAGAAGCGAAGCCTGAGCAGCAGAAGGTAAGATTTAAAATAATCTTCTACCCATACAAGCGACCGGGATCTCTTTTTTTTTACGATTTTGAAAGTGGAACTTACTTTTCTAGTGGAAAATTCAATCGAACAATCGACATGGAGCGCGTCTTTTAGGACGAGATCCCTCGTTAGTTACATAATCTTAGAACAAATATCGTATTGTATTTGTGTCATTTTCTCTATATATGCCTGAACAAAGTTAACCTAGACTTTTAACTTGAATTACCTACCTTTTCTTTAGAAACTAATGATATCTATATGTTTGTGTGTGTGTGTGTGTGTGTGTGTGTGTGAGCGCACGCGTTAAGGGGAAGACGGCTATTGGAATGTTAGAGAACTGAAACACGCAAGTTCTAATAACGCTACAAAGTAAGGTAATTGCTCACTATCACGGTACTGTTATCTTATACATCACGTAAGATTACTTTACAGCACGTACAAGTATGAGTCCTATGATCGAAGATATCATTCACTACATTATTAGGTAATGATATAAAAATTTCATTTAACACATTCGATATTGGAAATGAAAATGTTCCAACCTTATTGAAAAAATACACCTTTGTATGTTTTCTAAACAAGAGTCCGATTTTATACAGTAGATTTTTAACTTAGGACGTTGGTTGTATGGCATGTTAAATACTACTCATAGAACCACTTTTGAGTGTAAAAATGTAAAAATAAAACAGTAGCTGTTAAATAAGACGTACATCCTTTATAAATTGAAGCTTTTCGACACTAATTTTTTGTTCGTCAACTAAACAACTTACTATTTAAAAAAAATATAAGTAGAAAAATGACATTTATTGAAATAAAATAAGTTTACTAAGACTAAGAAGCTTATTTAAAGGACTAGCTTACTTAGCAAAAATGTTAGCTCTTGTTTAGTATATTAGGGTCAAACATTGCACAATACAGCATGCTAAGAGAATATGGATTATTTAATGGACCATGTGTGGGAAAGTTTCAAGTAAAATAACGTTTCTAGGCAACTACTACTAGCCATATATAACTCGGATGAATTTATAAATACGATCATACTATCGATTATATACAACAGGGAGAAAATGGTGTATCAGAAAAGCAGTGTCGAAATGGTGTTCAAGTGCCTCTGCACTTCCTTCCATGCCGGCCCGAGTCCCGACTATCAGCCCGTTAAAAGGCGAGTACATACAGCTCAAGTGGGGTAAACATTTTTTTAGTTATTTTTTCTATACAATATAGGACTATTGGCTTAAAGGACTGTAGCTACTAGTGTACATACCATGCTGCATGTTGAAGAAGAGCAGAGAAGAAAGACGAGGGCGCATCATCTCCACAAAAAAAAGACCCAAAGCAAAATGGGAGGGTAAAGAGAAAAGGGAGTAAAGGGAGAGAGGTCGTCGATTCACGCCCAAAGTTTACGGTCGTGAAAGCGCGCCCTGATATATTTCCACGTGAGCAAACACGTCGGCTAAGCGAGGGTATACATAACGAAACGAGAAGCAACGAGGATGCTTCACCGGCTTGCTTGCTATGCCGACGGAAAAGCAAAAGAGCTCAAAACTTGAGAATGAGCCAATCCTGTTGAATTTTATATTGATCGACGGCTTATCGGCTTCCATCTATAGCTGTATCGATAGGGTACCGGTACCTATATAATACTAGCTGTTCACACAGAATTCTGGAGCGAACCTCCAATATATGAGTTGCCTCCATAAGTAAGCAGCCTAAGTAAGCTCGATTGAACAGTCAGCCAGGAGAACTGATTGTGTGATTTATTTCCGGACTCGGAGGAGCCAACTCAGCCAACACTTGTACTCATAAGTCACAACGGAAACAAACTTACAAACAAAAATTAAGTTATGTCAGTACCTACCGATTATCTGCTGGATCTCTATGAAAGCTATTGGAAAGTCATAAAGATATAAAAAGTAACGTGTTCCGCTTCAAGTTAACATTTTCTCATTTTCAGTTTACATGTCCTCATTTTTTTTTATCATATCTAGCTTGTGAGTTTTCAAGAGGGAATCCACGTTAACTGATGCAGCAAACATCAGACACAAAGTAATTGTACATTTTCACTTGCTCGCGAAGCTAAACCATCATCGAGTTTGTACAGTACCGTACGTAACTACGTACTGTGGGTGCACTGCTCTGCGCCTCTACTAGTGCGGCTGGAGCTGACGATTCCTTTGAGGCTGATGTTCCTCACTGCCTCACTCCAACTTCTTAGTAATAAAAAGCAATATATAGTTCGAGATATGTCTGGCTGTAGCGGGAAGTAATTATCTCTTTTTGTGAAAGCAGGCTCCGACCTATATTATTATTATATAGACGTTTCCCTATAAAGCACCATGAGGGAAAAGTTACGACATACTCACGGGAGAATATACAGCAAAGCAAAAAATGGAAGAAAGTTTCATCTTAGCTAGGGAGATCAGACAAAAAAAGTATACAGAAACGAGAGGGAATGGGCTCGTCTACAAAAAGCCGCAATCCTTTATTGGCCCACTTATGGACCATTTTCGAAATTTCCAAAATGACAGCAACATTAATCGAATTACGACTTATTTAGAGTATTGGAAAGAAAATGTTCTTCTGTGTCATTCACGTGATACACGTGCCGCACATCGGTAATAAATTTTCGCATATTATATTCAGAATTGAAAATTAAGATGTCTTCGATACTCATCTTCGTGTCCATTTTCTAAAGTAAATACTGGGAAAAGAGAGACATTAGCAGTGCTAGCAAAAGTGTGGGCAATACAGATTATAGAGCGAACAAAAGTTACGTTTGATAACGGAACACTGTTTGAGAACATTTGTCTTCCTTTCCCTTGATCCCCATTTTCACAAGAAAACCAAGTGTGGAGAAATGTGTGGATTCATCTCGATGAATTCTATCCATATATACTTCTATCCGACCTTACACCAACTTTACTCTAGAGATTTTGAATCTCGATTATAAGAAACCGTTCAACGACTTAAACTTTATTTTTGTAACAAAATAATTTTCTGTCTGATTTTGTTGCGCCAATTGGTTCAACCGTTTCCTTAAAATTGAGGGGTAAGGTGCCCAGTGTGAACCAGGTATTACCGTACGCAAAGCGGTATTTTACTATAGTCTCTCTTATAAAAATGGTTAACTGGATTACTTATTATTTTCATACAATCAACATCTTGCTCAGCAGTATAATTAGAAATTTAAATCTTAGTTTGATGTGCGCATGCGTAATTTGGAGCGAAAAAGTTGCACGGATTTCCTTTCTATGCTCTATTCTTCATCGGTGCAGTCTTTCACTCGACATACGTGCGCACATGACATAAAGCTAGAAGAGAAAAGGCTAGAAGGAGGATATACACACTTCAGTCAAAACATTTCCCGTCCCACTGTTCCTCTTCTAAGTTCTAAGAAAGACTACCACAAATGTGATAAGTGATACATGTAAATGTTAGCTTCAATCCGACTGTGTAATACTGGATACACACCGAAAAGTTTAACCATGGTTTACTTAAATCTGAGTTTTGACGCGAAATAAACCTCGATGTGACCAGTCCCAGTTTTGCCTAAACCTTGGTTTTACTCTGCTTTTATCCACCACTTATGACAAATCCTTAAATCTGATCTAACAGATTTTAGCAAACCGAGGTTATCCCTTGAATTTCAATGGAATGGGTGTGAACGGGTGTAGTTTACGACAAGTTTAGAGCTCTTATATCGCGTTTAAATATATAACCAAGATAAAATTACGTTCACACCAAAAGTTGAAAATTTCGGTTTTAGGATCATTTTGATCAAAATTTAAACTGGTTTTGCGTTAAACCTACCTAAATTCGAGTTTTCGCTAAAGACAAGTTTTGGCGGTCGGTGTGAATAGGGTATAAGGCTCATTTTCAATATCCAGTGCAGTCAAATGTGCTACTGACTATAATCATCAGTTCTCTAGCTCCCTTATTCCCTCCATTGTTTATCATAGTATTATTATTCCAACAAGCTTAGAAATTTTCGAGGGAAAAAGCAACTACCGCTACTTGTACAGTAACACCACTTTCTTTACCCGCTTCATTGAAAAAAATAATAATAATAATAAAGAAGAAGAGTGTATTCGAACTGCTGTGACCAACTAGTTTCGCCATGACTCTTCGGTTTATTGCTCTATTATTTTTTTTGGCCTTATTCACAAGTAAGAAAATATCAACCTATGACAATATTCTTGTTAAATGACAAAAAAATTTACATTTTTAAAACTTGCTTTGACACTTTAAACTTGTGTTAATGCGCAATAGTCGATACAGACTAATCGAATGTCACGGGTCTCCTATTTGGCGGATTTTTCGATGAAAACCGCGAACCTTTTTGGAAGTGCTAGATGCCGATGCAAATTGTATACCCGGAGTTATAGTACAGTATTACACTATTCGACGTAATGTTCAAAGTCAACCCGAATGGTGCAAAGTAGCCTACAAGTCCACATTCCTTATGGATGACAAGATAATTTTGATAACCCGTTTTCTTTCAATTTTCAAAGTATCTTTAGTTCATTGTAATTATCTTTTGATTCGTAAGTGATATTAACCTGTTCTATGAATCATTAAAAGCTTTGAATTTAACGTCGCGACATCTTGTTGTTTTTTTCTCTCACTTAAAAGGTTCTCGTTTTTCACTCAAAGTCCACCGAATAGGAGGGCCACGTTCACGGATTATTCCGTGCCTTAATAAGATAGAACCGTACATATATTCTTACAAAATGCTTTACTAGTATCATGATTTTGTTTCTTATAATTACCAGATTCTAAATCCATTCGTGTTACACTATTGGAAGTCCCTCATCAGGTGGGCCGTGGCCAAAACATTCAACTACATTGTCATTTTGATTTAAATGACCATGTCCTTTATTCTGTCAAGTGGTTCAAAGGTACGTGGCGCATATTTATTGTACGCTATCCTTTAACACGTTTGCAAAAACAAAGCAAAACATTCTTCTTTATACGGAACTTGTTCGTACCTAGCCTACTTTGTCCATGGGTTCTGTTTATTCTTGTTTTCAAAATATGCTAAGGTACCCTAATAAAAAATAAATAAATAAATAAAAAATGGGAAGAATAATAATAATTTAAAAAAAAAACTATAGGTACGGTACTTAGCCTGTAGGTTTTCTTGTTAAAACTGAAATGTTGATTGGTGAAAAAGATTTCCAGGCTGATATTTTACATCACTATTCCAGGTTCAAGGGAGTTTTTCCGCTTTTCTCCAAACTCAGGACGTTCTCAAGCAAAAGTCTTTCCGTTGCCAGAGCTAGATATCAACGTAAGTTAATTGAAAATAAAACATAACTAGGGTAATTTTAGAGACTACCTGAACAACATTTTAAAAACTTTTTCCACACCAGGCGAGCAAATAGTAATTATTTTTTTAGTGTTAAAATGTAATACACACAGTACAGTATGTTGGCTTTTACATACCAACATTTTAATTGAACAGAACATTTCTATCTTAGGTCCAACGGTCCAATATATCGAGCGTGTTCTTAAAGCAGTTACAGGTATTTTTGTTTCCTGATTCGCTGATCATATCATTGTCGTAAACATATTATAACACAAATAATGACCTAAGACAATAAAGACCTAAAGATACCCTTTATTTTATTCATTCAACTTCACGATGAACAATATATCTGACAATTAACTATAGTTTTACAAATTGAACATCGAGATACTTTTGTATAGTTAAGTAATACAGGGACGTATCGATGTGAAATCTCAGGCGAAGCACCTTACTTTGAAACGGACTTTATGGAAGCTAATATGACCGTCATTGGTAAGCCAAAAAATAACACATATACACATACATTGCATGTCTCCTTCTGCCTCAATAATTCAATGTTAGACCATCTGTTATCTTTGTACCTTATTTTATATTCTCTTATAATTAAGTTGTCTGCACGTACGGTGTATAAAAAAGTTGTAGATTATTATTTGTTTACTGGTGCTATTGGCCATATGCCCAACTATTCTGATCGATAACTACCGTATAACTTATAATAACTAATAGTATTATTATAGCTCAGGTTGTTAACAAGGAAATAGACGGTTGCAATGTTTATCTAATTTTGATACTTTGTTTTCTTTTTAAATGGTTTTTAAATTAAATGAAGACTTGCCAATCCACGGCCCCATAATCGTAAACGTTCAGACTAGCTACCAACCGGGTGAGTGGGCTAACCTAAATTGCACTTCGGCACCTTCCAACCCAAGAGCTCAACTCTACTGGTACATTGATGGAGAATTTGTAAGGAACTTGTAATAATTCAATCACAATTACTCATTGACTATTGAATAAAAAAAAATTATTAAGCACGTTGGGTCTCATACATAGCTTGCACCGTTGCACATAAAAAAAATGACAACTAAGAGAACTTAAATCAAACTTTAAGCTACAACTAAAATGTCTTTGTTTTCCGACTTTTCCCTTTAAAACTGCTGCAGTTAGCTTGAATTGAACTGATATCTTGTGATGCTGAAAAGGAACATAGCTTGCACGATTGCTCCTTTACTGAAAAATGTAATTGATTACTTGAATCATTGATTGCAGGCACCCGAACCGTACGTCAAGCGTTATGGTTTACTTGGTAGCGACAGTCACAGGATGGCTGCAAGATCAGCAATGCTAGGAGAAAGATCCACAAAATACGACGAAATACAAGGTAGTGAGGGGTTTGGCGATGTTGCTGACTCTATCTCCGTTGTCGGCCTCGAGTTTATCGTCAATTTACCGATGAAACCGCCTACTGGAACCGGATTTGCCGTGCGCTATGTTGCTTGCGTCGCTTTCGTCGGCGATATTTACAAGAGCGAGACTCCGGCATATTTAGTGGTAGCTGATAAACGGCAACCATCAACTAAAATTCCAATTACTACTATTCAATTCCTATCTCGATTTCATTCTAATTATGGTAAGTTAACTAAGACTGTTTTTATTTTCAAGTGGATCATATAGGCCTAATGCAAATTGCTCTACAGTGTAACACTTACAAAAATCTTTAACTGTATTTTAATTCTATCTTAGGTGCCCATCTGAGTAACAGTCTCCATTCTACAGTTTGCGCAGCTTGTTTCGTCGTGGGTTTTTCTATCTATGTGCATCAATTTAAATAAGTGAAGGTGACAACCTCATCCAAAGAATGGAACTGGTTACAATTTAAAATATGATGAATAAAAAGAGTGTGTTCTCACTGTATCTCCGACGAAATATACATGTAGATTATGTAATTGCTTTTGAAATAATAAGAATCCAGTTTTACAATTTAATGTCAACTGATTTATACCGCACGGGAGCACTAGATTACTACCGTAGAAGATTTAAGCACGCGCGCGAAATCAAAACATTTTGAGCACAACAAAGATGCCACAACAAAACTTACACCCTTAATTAAATTATCTACATCACTCGCTGTGGAATTCAAATTTTAATTCAATAGCGCAATTGGTGTAAATAAAAAAATTTATTCAAATTAATTCAAATAATTAAATAATTAAATAAAAAATCCCTTATGAATTAAGAGATAATTACGATAAACTGAAGAAACTTAGGAAGAACACGGTTTAGCAAAATTACCTCATCATCCGAATTTTAGGCCCGAAATAATGAAAACTTGAACATTGTATCATTAACTCGAATTCCGAGTACGATGCGATTTTCCTCATATCATCTATCTTCTATTTAATTCCCCCCAAAAATCTACCTTCATCACGTCCGCCAATTAAATGCTCCGCGTCTATGGTCTGGACCCATACCTTAGTCTTAACCGCATACTTTTATATGGATATTTACAAGATATCTAGCGTGCGTATCTCCTCTATCGTGATTTCATGAAAATTAGTTTTATTATATGACTACACTGCTTCATACATACTCTTAAAGTATAAAGTGTATTACGCATTATTACTGCTTCTAAAACGCTCGCACTAGTATATACATCCCTCAACAGTAGCGAAGAGGACAGAGCTTCTTCCACGCACTTTGCTATTTAAGTTTATAGGCTGTACAGGAAACGATTCTGTTCCGGTCGAAAACGATTTCTCTTTCTTATTTCAAATAGCAGTAGCTACTCGAGTAACTCAGTAAGTCTATTCAATCTTTATATATTGCACATCAAAGAGAGGAAAAGAATAAACGTAGAATTCATCTTCACTTGTGCAAGACATTTTTTTTCTTCAGAGCAGTGTGTCCATGAATTCTGCATTACCAATGAAACTCGGACAGGAGTGAGGCGCAAAGATTTATAGTATCCCAGTTTTGAAGAAGGAGTGAACCAAGAGGAAAACGAGGAATGGCCACAAGTAGACTAGTCGACATAAATCAGTTCGCTCGTAGCTTTGAAGGGTTTGTGCATACAGTAGCTACTCAAGCTCTTTTATATTATATTTCTCAAACAGTCAAGCCCAATATAAACTCGCATTTTCTTCCTGTTAATTCCAGATTCACTTTAAATTATGTCAATGTTAAATAATTATTAAAAGTTCTAAGCACAAATAACTTACCGGGTATCTAATATTAACCCTTCATTGTTGTTCTATATTATTAACGAGATATGATTATCAAGATAAAAAGAGTTGTAGCTATTCTTGTTCTTATCCTGATTCGTTGTGCTTTCTAGCCTATTATTTCGTATAAGCAGTATAGAATGATACAACTAGGGACGAAAAAGAACTGACAAGCATGCGATAGGTTACAATAAAGAGGTAGGAATCCATCTCTTTGTGGCTCTTTTCTTTCATTAATTTCTCTCATCCTCACGTCCACAAGAAGAGTGGCGTCGTAGAATTAACTAAGTTTTGTTGGTGCGCGATGCTGATGCTCTGCCTGACTTTGTACTATTCACTCGCGATGGCAGCCGTGGTGGCAGATGATGCGTTTATCCTCTTCTCCCCTCACTTATTACGGTAGCTACACCTTTTTTCCAGCCTTGCGTCTTGTATTATCAGCAGCACGTTCCTTGATATCTACATTGCATTAGGTTTCCAACTCTGCCACTATCCCCGAGTCTCAACGTTTTCTCCAACCATATTCTCCAGGGAGATTCATCCTTATCCTACAGTACCTACTGAACTAGCTTCTATATGGGAATAATAGTACATGTATATATATTTGTGTAATATAATTTTACACCGACCACAAAGCAGGAAATATGGGTTCTTATGTAATTTTTTTAGTAGCTTGCTTGAGCTTCGTCGAGTGGTATTCACAGTTGCAGGAGTCAGCAATTGCTTTAGCTTTCATTATCAGATATATCTGATAGTAAATCGAAGGAATGTAAGTACCATATCCAATTTGGTACAGCTAATAGTAATATATGCAGTAGGCTGCAGTGTACAGGATACATTATTGTATGTCTAGCCAAGTTATTCTACGTGTCTTTCTTGATACGCTAGCTATAATACATCAGCAGCTTGGGGAGAAGGAATGCAAAATAACAGATAGGAGCATAGAGCACAGCGGATTCTCTTTTATCCGCTTTAACGTACTGCAGGCAACAAATTGAATTTTAGGTTCATTCTATGTAGACCTACAAGAGCAAAAGAGCTGGTCGCTGCATCGTGGAATTCACTTATTTGAATGCTCGGCTTGAACAGATGACATCCGCAGCGTTCCCTCCACTTCTCCCTTCTTTCTCCGTTTCAAGTCATGAAAATCTCATTCCGCTTCTATGGAATAATATACTCAGTGAAAGAAAATGACTTGCCGATGTCTCATATCAAATGCTTGCCAATGGAACCGGTACTGTACGACGAGATATGTCATCATCCAAAATGGTGCTTGAAATTGCCAACAGAAAATCTTGGAAAGACTTTTCCCTAGCAGCTTCCTCTTTCATCCTTTTTTCATTTTTAAACGATCCTTTGAGCAGAATTTCATCTTAAAAAGTGAGTGTTGCTATCAATTACTTCAATTTTTGCATTTCAATTTTTTGTAATAGATGATGTCAACAGCGGTACAGACTAATCGGCGGACGCGGACCGCCTAATCGGCGGACTATTCGACGAAAACTGCGGACCAAAAGTCCGCCGATTAGGAGGTAAGATTTTTTTTTTTTTTTTTTTTTTTTTTTTTTTAACAAATGCGCGAAAACTAAAATTATCTTCGTTGCCCATGGATGCACATATCTTTTTAATATTGCACTTATTTTACAGAAATATCAGAGTCGTGTCTAAGCTCATGTATGTGAGTGTGATTTAAGTTCATGTAATACTATTGGGTTAAAGTGGCTCCTATCCATAACAACTAGAGTCACGCTCCCCTCTTTTTTAAGCGTTGAATGCGAAAATATTAAGTTGGTATACATCTGGATATGTAAATATGTTACAGTTGGATTCGAACTGGACGGCCATCGGGTATCGCCGGTGTTAGTCTGAGATAAATTGATTGATATACTTTGGAATTGGAGAGACCCGGTAGTAGAGTTAAGGCCCATGGATAAGTTGGATTGAGTAAGGGCCCCTCTACAAGATTTTTAAAAACCAAGGGTGCAATATTTGTTGTCAAGAGACAACATCCTAAGGGTTCCCTAATACCGACTAGTTAGCTGGGGTCTGAACTCTTAGCCGCTCTTAGCTTCATTTTTAAACGCTTGCCAGTACCGTATGTGTATAGTTCCTGATGGTCATCGTCATTGCCCTCGTCATCGCCCATCACCCTTCTCTTACTTGGCTTGTACCCGTCCCTTCTTTTTGACCACGGTATATCAACCCCTTTTTGGGCTAAATTCATCGGACTTAAGACTGGTGATCTCCTGTTATACCTGCTAATAATTCCCTCGGAGAACTCATTGGTCCGCCGATTCTAATCCGCCGAATAGTCTGATTTACCCTTGGTCCGCCAATAATTTCTACCTGGAAAAGTCCGCGGTTTTAGTCAAAAAGTCCGCTGATTAGGCGGTCCGCGTCCGCGGTCCGCCGATTAAACTGTACCGTCAACAGCCATTTTAATAAAGGAGTTAATAAAAAAGTGGACTTAATTGAATAATCTTAGTGAGCGCTTGGGTGTTTCACTGATTGCAGGTAAGAGATTGAGAGAAGATGTATTGGTGTGTTATACTGATCCTTAGACACATTCTTATCTTCAATGGAACGTGCAGAATTGCACGCGCGCGCGTCATATTCACAGAAAACGATATTACTACCTGCGTCGTTGTTGCTAGGAAATGTCCAAATCGGCGGGACAAGTGCTCTAGTCCAAATAATAATGGGCGAGTACATATAGTTCTTCCATATCCTCTATACTGTACATATCTCATATTAATATGTATTCCACAGCAACCTCACGATCCAATGGGTTTCTCATTGAAAAAGGGAATGGGACATTCGGATCATCGTATCTAATAAATATAGCAAACAATAAACAGCGAGGGCAATTCTTATATATATACTGTATGCACCTGCTTCTTTCCAATCAACTAGGCATGTAATCGTGTGTGTTTTTCTTGTTCTTTGTTCCATACTTATATAAATAAATATATTAATGTTACTGTTGCATTTACGTTAACTGGTTGACATTAAAATTTTTTAATTCAGTGTTTATTGGTACATCAATTTTTTCGTGATGCATGATGACATCAACAC
This sequence comes from Chydorus sphaericus, assembly GCA_030141595.1. Classification (NCBI taxonomy): domain Eukaryota; kingdom Metazoa; phylum Arthropoda; class Branchiopoda; order Diplostraca; family Chydoridae; genus Chydorus; species Chydorus sphaericus. The sequence continues at coordinate 6,727,568 of CM057929.1, read as the reverse complement.
AAAATTTACATTAAAACTGGGATCAAAAGTTTTTTTATGTTTGGTGTTAATGTGAACTCAACATAATATGATCCATGTGGTGTAGGTATAATGTACCGAAGGCTGATTGAATTTGAACCAAATTTTAAGCCATCAATTCTGTTTTAAGAGAAGATAACAAAAAAGAAGCATTTCCTGATTTTGTTTTGCCCTTTTATTGCGGAACATCGAGAACTTTGCATTTCTGTTAAGAAAAGCTATTACATAGATGTAGCAGCGTGCACTACAATGGATTTATAATTTTAACAGATTATTTACATTACACCAATAGTGGAACAGCCAAAAGGGGATGTGGATAATTTTACATAACCCTGCGTATGACACATGCGATGAACGATTTACTAAGAGATGCCAGATTAACGTGGTTTCTGTATACAGTTAAAGTTGGAGCAAGAAACATTTTTTATTGGCCGCATTGAGTAGCTTTTTCTTTATATTTTATCTGGCCTCGTCCACTCTTCGTCGGGACTATATGAAGGAAGCTACTATCGATCGTCCATCAGTTTGAAATGTTGGAAAGTGGAGGAGTGAGGACGGCGCCTACCAGTAACGAGACGAGGAAGGAAAGGAAGAGTCGTCCACCGATCTTGATGTTGACATCCGAGTCACGACCACTGCTTAAACTCAGGGCCCCTGACACGTTCAAGTATAGATCAAACAGAGACGCGTATTAGTTTGAAACATAAGCGATGAATCTGGCTATCGTCATCACATACTATGATTTAGATTCATGTATTAGTATGTATTATTTAGTAGCGACTAGTGCCTTCTAGTCGGCAGAAACATTCAACATTGACATTAGCTCACGCTCGCCAGTTGCCAGTAGATATAATTCTTTAACAATTATATGGCAATGGAAACAGTAGGAGGTATTAATTGTAAGTAGGCCTACCGGTACGGTACTTAAGTTGACTTCATGCTTACCGCTCGATTGGAGATGGGACGGTGGCCGGAAAGTGGTGGCGGGGCGCTTACTATTCCCACCAAAGAAGGATGGCGACGAGTAGCGAGAGTCGACCACCATTAAATTAACATGTGTTTCGCTCTTGTAAATATCTCCTACAAAAGCAGTGCAGGTGGCATTCCGGACGGCAAAAGCCCCGACGGATGGCCCCATTGGCAGTTCAGCTATGAATTCAAGCTCTACGATAGCCGATTGCTGTTGATAGTCAGGCGGGACGGCAACGGACCTACTTTCCCATCCTTCTTCGGATGAACGGACGCTAAGTGACTGCTGCCGCTGCTGCTTCGATGGCACGGATTCGAGAAGGGAGCCGTCAACGTACCTTTTGACGTATTGAGTAGGCGCCTTTTCCAACATGAAATGGGGACACAAATGATATATGAACTTCCTTGTGTAACGTACTCTCGCGACAGGCAGATTTCGCACTGCGTGCCATAACTATCAATGAAGAATTCTTACGCTTCAAATCATAGTTACATTACTTTATACAACTTTCCTTCATAGATACAATAAATAGATAAATAATTACGGTATGGTACTGCAATTTACTCAAACTCCCTTTGGATACAGATAATTTCGGTGAAAGTGTAATCGTACATCATACATTCATCCAAGAATCGTTTTACAGAAAAAAAATGAAACTTACTAATTTTCCATCGATGTACCATTGTAGTATGGCTATAGGATTAGAGGGGGATGATGTACAATTTAAAGAAACCCATTCGCCCGGTTGGTAGCTGGCCTGTACGTTGATCACGATCGGTCCTTGCACGGGTAAATCTATTCAGTGTGAACACGCAAGTTTATTTGTCCTTTTATTCTCCTCTAACTTGACAAAGCAAAAAATATTTACCAATAACGGTCATGTTAGCTTCCCTATAATCAGTCTCAAAATCCGGAGCTTCTGCAGAAACTTCGCATCGGTACGTTCCCGCATTACTTCTCTAAATGATGAAAGAGGAAGCGCATTTAGTCAAATATAATCTCAGTTCGTTCAATTGTAAAATGAATCAGTATTTACCTGAATATTTTTCAGGAAGACGCTGGATGCATTCGATTGTTGAGTCTGCATAGTTGCGGAAAAAGCGAGGAAGTAATATGAAATATATATAATAATTCAATGAAACATTTTTCTCAACTTGGGATCAACGTGGAATTTCAATATCTTCTATATGGATCGGTGAAAATGCAACAGAAACCAATAAAAGCGAGTTTATTTTATTTTTTCTTTGGCACAAAAATATTTTTCTTATATTATTTCAAATTAAAGACCTTGTCCACGATGCTTGGATCACGCTTAGGGCATTATCTTTATCTACACTGCGGATTTTATATCTTTTCTTGAAATGAAAACGTTAAACACAAAAAGAAACAAAATGTACCGTAAAATTTTAACACCATCGTCCATCAGGTGGCGAATGATTTGACTATAAGATGATACACTAGGGCAAATTGCCTCTACTTAAGAATTTTCTACTATCGAAAGCCAAGTTTAATTTGATTTTATTTTTTATGCGGTTTCTTAGAAGCATATAGAACTTTTTTTTAGGTCCGTACCATTAACGCAATTAAAAAAAAAAGGATGAACTGTGACATGAGTGAAATAGGAACCGATTTAGATATAGGGTACATGTAGATGTAATAGGCACTGAAGGTATACAAGATGGGATAATACCTCGACAGTGAGCTCCTGGAGTGGGAAGGCTCGGACGGGGCGAGTTGCATCAGGTACCACTCGGAAAAATTCATGAGAACCTAGAAACAATTTGAAAGCAGTTGAAGCATATACTAGAAGCGAGCAAGTAATACGCAGTGCATAGAAGATGCTCGGGAAATGAAAATTACGGAGCACCAGGAAACATGACAGCAATGGAAAATGGAGGAGGAAACGGATCCCGAAATCCTCTTTAAGCCTCCCGAATGGTTAAGCAAGGAGTAGGATCAGCTCAATGCGGCATCATACGGTCGTTTTACCCTAATTGCTACATACATCAGTTCTCAAGGGACCGTCCCGTGACTAGCATAATAGGAGAATATGTAGATCAAGTGAATAATGCCGAACGGTACCTACCTTTGAACCATTTGACAGAGTAGAGCTTGCGACCTTCTAAGTTAAAATGACACTGGAGTCTGGCATCTTGTCCACGGCCCACCTGGTGCGGGACCACTAAACTAGTTACTCGAATGCTCACAGCACCTATAAATGAAGAGAGGATCTTGAATAGTTATGTCAAACAATGGTACTACATGAAAGAAAAGAGAGCTTACCAAAAGCAGACAGGAGGACACAAAATAAGACCAGAGGAGCACTATGTAGAGTCATGGTGAAATGAATGCTTTCAACAATTCTATCAAGTCTCGTTATACGCTAGTTTTTAAATATTGATTCCTGAAATCCATTTAAACTACATGAAGAAGTTTACATCTACTGTTGTTGAAATATTTGGATGATTTCACAATGAAAATCATCCAAATATATTAAGTCTGCGGTGAATAATGCGCCCGTTGATTCACTCGGTTATGGTACTATTTGAAACACTGCATATAGCCTTACTGATTGAAATCTTTTGAACGGATTAAAAAGCTAGAAATAAAGCGTGTTTTATTTTTCTTTAGGGGATACTGCCAGCAAAATGATCTCGCATGCATGCGGAAAGAGCGCTAGTCCGCAACTGAAACAAACCATGCCGCTCTTCCTTCTTCTTCTAATGCTTCCTTCCTCTGTTGGAAACAACTGAATGCTGGGGCACTAGCTGTGTGCAGGCGGGTCGTGTGAACAACTAACACTGCTGGATGAACGCGCAAGCGCGCCTTCTGTCATCATTTGCTTCGAGGAAGAAGAAGAAGTGGTTTTTTTTTGCTGTTGTTGTTGCCTCGGACCGTGTAGATATATGGGTGCTCATGTACATGGATTTTTCCTTAAATCGCTCTTGCTCTATGAGTCTATGATAAGGAAGAATTGCATTGTCGGCGACCTGAAAGATTTCTCCTTCCTCTCCATTGATTATGTATGTGATGCACATGTATCTTGATATCTTCCAAGCTACATCTTGTTCAATGTACGCAAACTATGATGCTTACATAGCGCTATTCCGACCACAATCCTCATTAGGAACCACGATGACTACTGCTGATGCTCGGATTGAAGTTCTTGAATTTCCACATATCTCATAGCAAATCATTCAAACTTTTTTATTTCATGCCTTGCTTTGTTTATTTATTTATTTTTTTGTCGAAAAATCAAAAAAGAAATTAGACAAATCATAATTATACAATATTTCCCAACTAGATGTGAATTTAATTGAGGCTTTAAATAATCTTACTTTTTATCTTTTATTAGTTAAATCTTTTCTTGTCATAAGATTATTGATAGTTTCGTCTTCCAATTTTGTAGCACAAATAATAGAGTATAAAAATTCTAAGACGTTGGATGAAAGCTCAAGCACAAGCATCATCATCTGTAAGTTAATATAATCCTGCATTTTTTTCAATTATATGCTTTGCTCAAGAATGTATTGTGCAGTAATCGTTGGATCATCTAGAAGGAAGTCTTGCGTTTTGAGGAATAACAGACTAGATTAGTTGGTTGGAGTGGGGACGTAAAACCAACAAATGATTTTGAGGGGAATTAACTGATGTCGTCATCGCTGTCTCGTTTGATCAGTTGTCGTAAGGGACACAAGGGAGCAGCCAGCCCCCTCTTGACATCTACGATGCCCCCAACCCCCCTCTGTCCATCTGACGGAACTACGTAGAGGAAAGAGATAGAAAAAAGCAGAATGATGTCAGCATAACTGAAGGGCAGCAGGACTGAGTCCTGCCACTGTCAGTCGCGGATCTCATCATTCCATCCCACAGAGCCGGGTTTTTGCAGGAGCTAGCTAGGCCACACAGCAGCCACAAAGCGTCCAATGAAGGGGCGAACGTCAAAGATGTTGTAAACAAGAAGACGAGCATCGAGATGAGCAGAGAGAGGGAGAGAAAGAGAGAGAGAGTGAGTGAGCAATACAGTTGAAAGAAGAAGCGGCGGGAAAAAAAGAGATAGAAAGGAAGACGAACTAGAGAGAAGAAGAAGAAAGTAAGAGCTGAGAGTTTGTAACCGGCGGATCACAACAGTTGAGCAGCTGCGTGTATTTATAGGCCGTCCTCCGTCGCCGCTGCCGCCTTCTCCTCCTCCGCCACGCTCTTCTCCCTCGTTGAGTCGTCGTTGTCCTCGTCGCATATGCATCCGCGCTTACATCAGCGGCTGCACCCAACATCTCAATTGTTCCTTATCCCCCAGCAGCACTTGAGTTGACGACGAGGAGGACAACAATGTCTGGCATAATATGGGCCAATAGAAGGATCGTTTCAAGTGGGAGCCCCGCTCTATCTCCCGCTACGCAGCACGCTGTGACACTTAATTAGAATTTGTGACTAGCAGGTTGCCGCTACGTCGTGGGCTCCCACTCCTCTCATTCCCGCCCTTTCCTAGTCCTTACTCACCCCTCATTATTTATTTAAGAATTCTTTAACACAACTGCAAAAAGGAAGGGAAAACGCTTGTCAGCTGCGTTTAAGGCGCGTTTACACGACCACTTATTTCCTTATTTTTTTCTTATTTTTTTCATGTAAGGCCTTATTTTTTGTCAATCAGCCAATCAAAACGCACCGCTACGGAAAAATAAGGCCTTACATGGAAAAAAATAAGGAAATAAATGGTCGTGTAAACGCACCTTTAGAGAAATACAAATTCCACTACAGTAGAAGGCGGTAGACCCAAACACCTTTTAGTATCCTTATTAAATTACAAATTTACGATTATGTTTAGTCACGACAGGACTACAGCTCTATTTATTGACATACCAAGGTTAAATTGTTTATTAGTTATTCTTGGATACAGCTTATCTTCTTTCCGGAATATACTTAAAGATATTTAAACACAACTTCTAACAAAGTGCAGGAAAAAGTTTGGACCATTTGAAATGCAATAAGTTTATGTATTATGTATAGCCACCAACGGAAGAACAAAGAAAGAGACCTTAGCCTACAAAAAAGTGTAACTTTTTGTAGCTCGTCTTCGTCTTTACTAAGCAGCTCTTTAAGCAGCAAAAGGCAACAAAGCTGAGGTTCATATTTTCTTTATACATAAAAGGATTAAAGGAATAAATAAAAATACCACAGATGGTACATCGTACAAACTTGTCCTGTTTAAAACACGCCGTGATATCACTAGAAATAATTTGCGAAGATGGAGGGAAATTTTTTAGAAGAGACGCAATACAAATACGTTATTATATGCTCCCGATTTGCGCAGGCTGTAGTAAATTCCGTAGATACGAAAAAGCATCCTGAAATATGTCATCCGGGGGATAATTGGTCATGGCTCTAGATTGTTAGATTTTAAGATAGAAAAGTCAAGAGTGTCGTCGAATGGAGATAAAGAAAAGCATAAAGTGTAGTCTGCGCCGAAAGAATCGTGGCGCAAGAAACATCCGCCTTGAAGGAAGTCTTTTTAGCTGCTCTAATAGTATTAGGCATGGATAGGAATTTGGAGGCATCACAAGAGTGACGGGACAAGTGTTTATCATATATCATCTAACTTGTTTCATTTTGCTTTTTCCTCCCCCAAGCTCTTTCTTTTCGGGGAGTCTGCAGAAGGGAAAGATACATTTATAAGAGGAGACGAGGACGAGGATGAGGGTGCTCACTGTTTAGTGAAAGCAAGACCTTATAGCGTCTTATTGAGGATAGCTTGGAATCCCACCCTTCGGCAGCAGTTTGTTGTATGCTAGGGAGATGGGCGAACTTAAAGGGCGCTCGAGCGTCGACGACGGCGTCGGCGGGCGAAACGGACCATTGGGCATATGTAAATGAGGCAGGCGGATAAAGAATGGGGTTTATGCTCACCCTTCCAACATAACCCCTTTTCATCTTGTATATAACTCCCCTCTCTATCCTTCTTCTTTTGATACATTATTGCATCTCTTGTCCTGTCTAGCCACACTCCAATCATGTGAAAACACTAATGCTCCTATAACATTCCCAAGCAGTGATTATAATATTCTTTCCGCGCTGACGCTTGTCACTTAGCGCCATTTTTGTAAACATGACACAACGCTTTCAATGAACGAATTATATGTTTAATGCGTAACAATCACTTGAATGCTTTTCAATTCACATTTTTACATTCTGTTGACTTATAACTAGATTTGCGAAGCCCAATTAAGCAATTTCGAGATACCCACAGCAAAGTGCTGTGGGTATCTCGAAATTATATAATTTCTTTTTCGGTTGGCAACATTCAATAAACTAAAAATTAATACAGTAACATTTGATTAACTGGCCAAAACGAATCATAAATTTGCAGTGTTTAGCCATGAGTAATATTTTCTATTTCTTTATTTTTTATTTTATGGAGGGTTGAGCTAACAAAACATTTCTTCCCTCTTTCGCCCCTTCTAAAATGATAATTTGTTTAAATTCAGTCCTCTTTTCTCGAGACAAAAATGTAATCTACTAATTGACCACTGCCGTAATCGGCTTGGTGAAAAATGTATGACAATGAAAATGAATCAACGTAAATATAATAAATTACACTGACGGAAGTATGGATTTTAACACTTGAATAGTAAAACAAGTTATTAATTGCTCAAATATCTGGGTGTGTTTGAGTGGAAGGAGGAGGTGGGGGTAACAAAATTACTGGGAAAATGATGGATACAGAGCCTTCATTACAAGTTTGATAACATCACATCTTCATCATAGCACTCTAATAGATACACTATCTCTATTGATTTTATGCTACTTTGAGACCGGGGTAGTTTATTTAAATGCCTTATACAGTCGACTGGTTGTCTGAGCAGGAGTGAGATTTCTGGCTCAAGTTCAACACGATGTTCGACCAAGAGACTGTGGACAGCAACGCTGGCAGTTTGCAAGGAAATTTGCCTTAAAGCAGAATACAAACTCGGAAGCCTTTATAAATAATACAGAAGGATAAGAACGACGACGGCACATCACTGCTGTATTCTTTTTCTCCCTTATTTTCCGTAGTGTGCTCTAGATCGTAGACTAGTACTCTCCTCTTTGAAGGTAAAAAAAAAAAAATGAAATAAAACTAAATACTAGGATTTATGGTGGTAATTATAATCACACTAGATGCAAAAATTGAACACATAAGCATTGCAGCGTAAATAGATAAAAATATAAACATTTATAAAATCATAACTGACGAACTCAAGAGAGAGCAAGGCCTGCCAATAAATCTATATATTAGAATCTAAGCTATTGGCAGAACACAAAAACAATGTTCTAGCGACTGGCATTTAGATAACTTGTTCATGAGGATTATGGAGAACAAACCCTGACATACTAACGGAATACCGTAGCAAAGAACGGACGGGTCGGCAAAGAAGAGTGGCTACTCTAGGATCAGAACAAATCCAACTTTTTACTACAGAATGAGGCTAGAAAAGACAACAAACGGATTTTTTAAAGTATAATTGTGGCAGAGCAGGCGGCTTCTGTACCGATTGCGTCCTCCAAATTCGAGATGTGTTTGACTATTCACTACATTGACTCTCCGGTCCTTGACATGCTCTATACTTCGTAGTGCAGTGTCTTGGCGAACGCGTCATTTAGCTCGATAGTGATGATCATAACCGCGGTTCATGTGGCAACTCGACGTCGTCCACTCGTCCTCGACAGACGCCCACGATAGCAATCCTAAGACGCTCTCTTATAAGCCAGCAGCAGGCTTTAAGACCAGCTATTACAATCTTGCTCTTGTCAGCCTTATCAACGCAGTTAATCCGAACTTGTTGTTTTGTAGGTTGTTGATAACCCTGGCCCTTGATTGGTATGCTATAGAATGTCAATAGTGGCTGAGCAGTTGACGCGAATTGTAGAATTAAGGTTCCTTAAATTTTTTTTTTATTCTAAATGATTTTTCATGAACTTTGTTAATTTTTCAAAGAAGAATTCTCGCAAGGCGCAATTTGTGAAGTCAAATTTTTCAAGCTGTTAAAAATAGGTCTGGTTTTATTTTCGAAACTTATTGCGGGTTGGGGTTTAAAACAGAGGGAAGGAATATAATACATCGGTATGCCAGCTAACATCTCCTTCCTTATTCGTCAGATTGTTGTTAAGGGGTTGGTATATTAAACGTAACATATTTAATAACTACTTATACTGGCTATTGATGCCTTGATGGACGGGAACGAAGCAGCTGCTAACTTTATATCAACGAGGAGAGCCGGGTAAGCAAGACTAACAAACTTTTATGTAGGTCTATTTGTTGATAATAGACGGCACACAAACTATAGAATAATATCAATAATAATCAAATGGACGAATCTGATGAGACAATAAGCCTCATATATTTTTTTTATTTCGCGACTTATAATACTGTTCATATATAGGCATATATAGCTTATATTAGTTACCAGAATATCATCAGTGAAGTTGTAAATGAATTCGTTCACTCTATTAAAAACCCAGTTGTATAAGGTGGGAAGTGGACGAGGGCATAGATGTTATTTCCTCGAACACGGGTCAAGATATTTTTCTGAGCAGCAAGGCGGATTCATAAAAAGATTTATGCCGGAGTGAACAAGACAACGGCTGTGATGAGTGATGACAATACTTTGGCAAACAGGAAGATTTCGTCACCACGACGGCGACAGAGTGAAACTATTTCTCCTCGTTTGCTTTTTATGTGTTAATATATTTTTGTTGAGAGATGAAAATGTAGTACGTAAGCTACAATACATCCCGCCATTCTCTTGTACAATGCATGCTGACAGTGATACGTACTGTCTTCTCGACTCTATTTTGCAGTGGGCACAGAATTTGAGAGCCGCGTGGGAGATGACTCATATTTGTCAAGCTGCTAGCCAAAATGCCCAATAGCTGCGAGTATTCTAGGCTTATTGTAGTAAGGGTAGGGCACCACCAATAAACTAGCAGAGTGGCAAAAGCCCTCGATTTGGATGATGGACTCAAAGAAGACAGATGGCATAAAGGCTTTACTTGTATGAAGAGGCCCAAGAAAGAAAATAATACTGTACAGTACAGTATCGACTGTGAGCGAGCGGCGGGTGGAAAAAGAAGAATTACAGAGAGGCGGACGACTACGACGACTACAGATCGTCCCTTGGCTCGTTTATATTTGTACAAGGAGCAAAGTAAAGCCCAATCTGTTTGTCCTCTTAAATGGTATCATCTGTCCTACGTCTTGCCCAATTTATTTGCTCGCTAGAAACGGAAGCGATTAATGTGCAAGTAACCAAAGATACATGTTCTAATGCGACATCAAGGAATGAAGGAATTAAAAAATAACTGAACATTCAATAACTCAGTAGCTCATACCTAAAGATGTATATTTTTCTTATCTTACATTTATCACTTATCTTACAAGCTATCTAGTGGGATTCAATAATAGGTTCATTAGAAATTACGAGGACTTTTAAAAATCGATAGTATATAAGAAGGGGAAATATAGAGTGGCGTTATTGTCAGTTTATCTAATAATATTCTAGTTCTATTGCCAAGGCAGTGTTGGATGTTTTGTTTTCCTTCGCACAGCTGACGATCTTTTATTCCTTTTTTCTCCACTTGTTCCTTTATTTCGTTTCTGTTGGGTTTCCCTCAGTTGCTAAAGATAATAAAATCCTTCGAGTGCATTCGATGTATAGACCTAGTCCTAGTGGACGACGGAATTGTTTTCAACTACTGTTTTCCTTCCACAACACGTGTTAAAATTATCGTCATTCAAAAGATTCCTTCCAACAGCCTAGTCCACCTTATTGTTCAAGCAAGTAGTAATTAATTTCTTTTTTATCGAAGGGAATGATGAGTACCTGCCGTAGATCTCCATTTTTTTCTTTTACACCATTATTCATTTGTTTATTTTTATTTTTTGAATCTATCGCGTGATATTTATAGTTATTACTTTTGGCGCAGAATTCGTCTCTTTGATGTTTTAAGGCATACAATAAAATGACTTATAATTCCAGCACAAACAAATGGATTCTATTCCAGCTATATTTTTAGACATCATTCTTATCGAGATTCTTATAATCAGAAATCGTGTATATTTTTATCATTTTTATGATATTGTATAGTTTACGTGGAAGTATATATATATATTTATCGCCTAATAACGTTCTACTTCAGTGGAATACTTATAAGCGGTAGCTTTTCTAGAAAGTTGTTTTGTATATAAAAAAGAACTACGGCGTATCCGACTTAATGACATCTAAGTTTTTGGCTTTTGCCACGTATGGTATATAGATAGATTCTATGTGATAAGACATTTAGATCACGTCCGATCCTCATTTCCGTTTGGGGCATCATCCCTGCTCACCCGTTGATTGAGTTGAAGAATGAAAGAGTACAAATAAAAATGACGCTGGTCAGTGGAAGGTTTACTGTTCTCTCATTTGAAAACATGGCAGGCGGGTTAGCTCGTGGCTTCGCTAACATACACGGTCCTATATTGGATTAGTGATGATTGAACGCAACTGGGAATTTATTCCGTCTGCTACACGTAATAGGTACAACAAATTATAAGAAACTATTTTTATCATTTTTTCCCTTGTTTCTCTTTAAATTCAATAGAATTAAAATTAACTTTATTCCCTCCCACTCATGCAATCCTCTTTGTCTTCGTTGTTATAAAACTGCATAAACATTTACGACAATGAGAAAAATGTGAGTTAAACTGTTGTACACGACCAAACTGCATCTCTGGGAATTTCAAACTTACATTCTTAGTTCCATTATTTAATTATGGTTAATTCAACACGGTTCTGCGTCATTTGCACTGTCAGGCCCGTTATACTGCTAAATTGATCATGCAAATACAGCCTTGATGATATCCTAAGTTACACTGTTAGTTTAACTTGACGCAATTTCTAGCAACATTTTTTCCCCACCACAAAATGCGCATGTGGCAAATAAATGAAGGCTAATATGGCTGTTGTTGTAGATGGAACGTGAATCATAAAATATATTTATGCTGCTGGATATAATAAACTGTGCTTTCTGGTCTCTTCATATTTGTGTTTATGTCTACACGCGATTCGGAAAACAGCAAAGACATCCGTTGTGTAAAACGAGAAAGACATGTGTATGCTCATCTACAATATGATATCCTTACATTCAAGTGAATACAAGCTGTTAGTTCCTTCTTTGATTTCCTTCACAAAACTTGTAGCAGCTTTTCCCCCAGTCAAATAGAAGGTAGTAATCTTAGTTACCGTAATTCGTTCGTCAATTTTGATCTCTTGGGTGATGGGGCAGAAGAGCAGCAGAAAAAAATTGAAAGAAAAATAATTTTTTGAATAAAAAAAAATAAAAATAAAAATAAAACAAAAATTTTCAAGATTTTTAATTTTTAAATTATATGGCAGGTTCCAATTTAAAAATCCCTTCAATAAAAATAAATACTTAAAACTGCCGCGTCATTTTTTAAATTTACCCCGTTATTTTCATCTTGAGTTATAATTTTTCGGATTTTTAATGTAAAGCAAGTTATAGATATTAATCTTTTTATTCAATATTGTCCTTTTCGTCTGAGTATGTATGTAAAGAAAAATGAGTTTTGATGAAAAGTTAAATTCTTTGTGAAAATTTCTCGTGTAGAAGATGGTACGGTAAGCATTGACAATTTTCTAAAAGACTTCAGCGTGTAGGTATCGAGAATAATCTGCCAAATTGCAACATTCAGAAATAGATAAAATATGACACAAGCCGATAAAATAAAAAGTATCATGTGCGAGCACACACAATTGTTTTATAGAAATTGTATTTCCTTTGCGTACGTACGGTGCTACGTTCCATTGTCGCAGTTTACTGCTCGACTGAAGAGTGATGTGTACATCAAAGCCGAATGCAATTTCCGATCGTTTTACTCCGTTTTCAGCACTTTGACTCAATTTTGGCTGTCAGCCTAGATATAGCCTAGTCAGAAATGAAGAATGGTTGTGGGTATGCAGCAACACAGAGAGAGGGAAAGAACGTACCGTACGTGACATGCCTGCTGAGTAATCAGCGTCCCATCTTCAGACCTGCTCGCCCGTATTGCTCTATAGGCTTTTTACAAGGACGAAGAACTTTGCCAGTTCAGACAGAGTCATCGTTCAAGTCTATAACGGGAAAAGATGATAAACATAAATATGCCAAATTTTCTTTCTCCCTAAATTCTCGCTACTAGCAGCCTACTCACGACAATTTTATACAAAGAATAGAAAAGAAATAAAATAAATGGAAAAATGTACCGATTTAACCGCAAGAAGATGACACTATTAGATCAAACCAATTTTTCATGCTCGACCACGTACGTACCGAGCAATCCTTTTCTTGAAACAGAGTCTTGAAACTGTACTTTGTTTGCTTTTTTTTTTATTTAATTTAATTTGTTTGTTTATTTTAGGCTGTATTTGCCGATTTTTATGAAAAATTAACATAATAGCTAACTGAGAAATAATGAATAAATAATGAGCGGCAATTGCAGAAATAATGATGCAGTACCTGTAATGCGAAAGGATTCGGTAGAGAAATGACGTGACACAAGACGCAGGGGTGTAAACTCCGTAGACTTTATTAACAGACAAATTGCACAAGTACAAACAAAGATGAATACACACACCCTGACACTTTGCCACACTTTTACTCTAGCACAAGGAAGAATAACACCTTGCTCTTGTACAAGCCCGATCTGTCCTCAAAGAGAAAGGAAAAGACGAGTTTAAAGGACCCAAGTCCTAACGAGTGCTGATTGGCATGACAAGCACACACGAAACGAACGCTACCTGTGAACACTTGTCCTATAAATACATACGGCTCTTCTACTGTTTTGGCATAGCTGAATAAAGGTAAAAAACCAGCAAGACACGGTTCTTCCCGAGGCTAGATAGGCAGAAGGGTCATCAAAACTAGCAACCTCTCAACTTCTTTAGCATTAGTAACAATAACTTTGTAATGAATTGAACGATTCCCTTGAAAATGAACGATTGTACATGAAAGAACACTGTTTTTATGTTAAGTATTGTTGTAGGCCAACTCAACAACAAATAATATATTATATATTCAGTAACTGAATTTCAGTTTCAGACAATCGTGATTTGGGATTTGATTGCAATAAGCTATTGATCTGTATTAACTACCGGTACCGTTCCTTGTATTGCAGTCAAGTGAATATTAATAAATCTTCGGTTGCTCGAAAAATTGCTGAATAAGCTAATAGCTAACAATTTTTTTTTTTCGATGAGTCAAGAAATGAAAAAAGGCTAATATTTGACGACCGGATTTCCCCAAATATTTGACATCCTATCATTTTTTGGAAAAAATAATGCGATTGAAAACTGAAACCAAATAAAGCGGGGTAGTTATGAGGATTTTTTTTTATCTAATCATTTTTAATCATAGACTTGTGCATTGAATTAGGCCTTATTCAAACAACCTTTTTTAAATTCTCGGTCAGCGCTTGTCTAACCTTTAGGAGTGCAATGGTATCCTTGTATACATTTATACTAAATTGATTCTATTTATTACCGGCTTGGTGAAAGTAGAAAATACTAAGATGATGACTATGGTTTATTTGAAATGATTGATCTTGATGTCTCAATTAGATGTCAGTTTTTTTTATTTAGGGCTGATCTCTGTAAAATTCCGATAAACGCGTCGGGGACATCGAGTGAATTTTCTCAGTCATAAAAAATAAGGTAAATTCACTATATCTTTAAATGCCTGAAAATCTAATTCAATGTTGAGAAGATAAGGTAAAAAATTATTATCATTGAAGAAATATTATTGAAGAAAAAGAAGAAGAGCGTATACTTAAAGCTACTTCTTAATGCTGAACATGTGTTTTGAAATCTACCGATAGATGGAATAACAGGATGGAATAGAAAGGAAAAGGATAAACGGTACGTCAAGTGTAGCGTGTATGCATACCGTTGCGATCTGTACGTACTTGTGTATCATCAGCACGATATTTCATCACGCTATCTCTCTGATTATGCTTTGCGTCCATGACTTGAATAGATAGAAAATTAGTTTTCCTTTTAAAAACGAAACAAACAAACTGTGAAATACCACTCACGATGTGCTACGCTCGAGTTACTACCGGTGATATAATCAATTAACGACCACTTTCCCTTCAAGCAAATTTAAATACCGTGAACTTTTAAATAAAATTCGTTTCCAGGCCCACGCATCTTAGCCCCAAGGTGGATCGTACCCTTGACTCAAGAGTTATCTAAAAAAGAAAAACACTTCTTATAATTCCTCATACAACATAAGTACATAACATAGCGTAATAGCCTCTTTGTAAGTTATCGGCTATTGGCTTCCACTTAAATAAATAAAAAAATAAAAAAATAATGATAACAGCAACAACACGGAATGGGGCAAAATTTATAATTGCACTGTATTTGGCTTCATCATAGTACCCGGAACTCTGACGTAAATCTAACAGAAAATAAAATAAAAATAATGAAACCGTCTATTGATTTAAGATAAGAACCGTTAACTTAATAGTATCACATAGTACATGCTGATTGCTGAGCGGCACACTAATTACTGTAGTTATTATGTGATTGAAAGAAGAAAAATCTCACATTTGTTAAAAGCTATGATGTAAAAGTGATGTATGACATACAGAGAAGTAAGGAAAAATCAGATATTAACTGTCAAATACGCAATTTAAAATTCTTATGTTATTAAAAAAAAAAGTTCAACCTGACTTGTTTCCGTCAACCAATGCTATTTAAAAAGAAATTAACAAGATATAAACGTTTATTGTTCACAATACTACAACGAAGACGCTTTTAGAATTGTACTACGCCTTCAAGTACCGATCGAGTTGCTATGGTAAAGCTAGCATAAATTAGGCGAGAAGCTATGCGATTAAAAAAAAAACTTAAAGATGTATGTTTGAGCTGACGATCAAATAATGTGCCCTTGGAAACTGTACTGCCGGCTCATAGCTGAAGTTTGACTCTGCTGCATCATCATCTGCAACGATGACGGCAAAGAACGCCCATTGGATGCTTAATCCGCGACGTCATCTATAACGTAGGTTGAATGGAAGCTATGACGTTCGGTGTGCGTCATTGTTCCTTAACTCGGTGGGAAGCCTCAAGGGTTATGACGACATGGATTCAGGAGCTGCCATTGGTTGGAGAAGGAATAGCGTCAGCGTTGACGTCACATGGAATGGGATCCTGCTGCAGTCCCCTTCCGCTTGTGGCTTGACGCTGCGCGCGGGAAGGGTGGCAAGTACTGCAGGCGGTCGGCGGCTATATCAGCACGTGCGGACCAAGAGTGCGGATCCAGTCGTTCAGCTCGCGGCCAGTCGGAGTGTGGAGGAAGCATCAGCTATCTCTACCAGTTCTGAGGGCCCCATTTGCTGCCGAGCTCTATTTCAGCCGTACTTATTACAAAGCACTGTGCGTTCGTCAACATAGATGAAGACAGTTCCTGGTATTTGTCCGTCAAATCGTGACACAGTCAAAAACTAAAACAGCAATTGATTGATTGCTTTACTGGCCGCTACCGGCAGCTACCCGCGTAATCCTCATCAAACAGAAGGAGGTCGCTGTTCTGTGTCGTCTAAAAGCTTAGCCCAAGAAATTTCAATGCTTTATAATAGCTGTGGACACTGGTCGGAAGGTACTGGATTACCTTACGATACGTCTCTCTTCCCTAGCGGCATCAACAACAACAGCAGCAGCGCTACTGACCACTCAACCGTTGAATCTTTCCAAAATCCCGCCAATTTTGTCAACTGGTCGTCAGCATCCTCCGGTTTGGGTGGGAAAAGCCGCACTTCGACAACAGGGTTTTTAAACTCAATCAGTAGCAGCGAATCGACTGAGCAATTGTTGCCTTGGCATTCGTCTTCGTCCTCGACTTCATCGTCATCATACGATATCATTGCCGACTGGGCTTGTTCTATTGCTGAATCTGAGCTCTACGATCCACATCAGCTAAACCTCACTAGCAGTTCCTCTTCTTCCTCGTCCTCATCATCACCCCTTTTCACAACATCACCTTATCATTGGGATCTAACCTTAACAGGTAGGCACAATCTTTGGTGTTGCCTAAATTTTGAAATTCTAAACGAGAAAATATCTATCAACTAAAATTGGAACTCGTCGAAATCATTGACATTTATGTAAACTATGAACCAGTCCATGTGGAAGGAAAAGGAAGAGCACGTGGAGGTCAATGGCAGCTGCACCAAGTTTTGGGTTTGGGATATGGCGTCACGACAAGGATTTCAGAGAACATCAGTATAGGCGAGCATGTAAGAATGCTGACGTCATGAGCATCGCGATAAAGAGTAGGCGGATGCTCGTTCCGTCCGAGGAGAGGGATTGGTTGCCAACGGCCACCGCCGTCTATTCTATTCCCAGCCGTCTCTGAGTAAAGCTTATCGACCAGTGCCGCTCAGTCTTTGACGTCATTTCAATGACGTCAATGCCCAATGACGTTTTGTATGACGCACGACTTATTGAGCTGCTTGCAGGTTCCTTCCTTCGTAAAGGCTTTAGTTCTTCCGTTTCCCGCTCAGATCGACTAGAAAAAAGCATGGAATTTGAGCTCAAAGCATTGCAAAATAAAATTAATGTATCTGTTGACGAGCACGAACAACTGGAAATATTACCAGAAACGGTTTCATGCTCAAATGGTCTAAAGTCGAATTGGTCGTATGATCGTATCGTCTTAAAAAAAATATTCCTTGAAAAAGTTGAAATTTTAAAAACTATATTTTATTTTAAAATCTCCCGAGTTTGCGTTATCATCGTTATCAAAAAGAGATCGAAAGTGGCAAATGTACAAAATGCCATGGTTTTAAATTGACAATTTCATTATTGATTAACATTCACAGTTCACGAGGTGGCCTCCGAAACGCCACGGAAGGAGGAAGGTAGGCTAAAGGACATCAGTTCTAAGCCGACTTCTAATCTAGAAGATATGATGCTCCTCCACTCTCAGGTACCACACATCTTTCTACGTTTAAAAATGTGCATGAACATATGCGTATCTTAAAATTAGAACGTATATAAAAAAAAAAAATAAAAAAAATATGTTACACGTGTGGGATATCGTAATCCTGTAAAAAGGCATTTACTTACTGCATACGTGATAAAATAGAATCAAGTAGAGAAATTCTTCATGAGCCAAAAAACTACTATCGGGGCTTCTTTCCGTAACCTCCGTGGTATTATTTAACAGGATCGACAAAAAATGGTAACAAGATTTACTATGGGAAAGAGCTACAAGGGTCACGCACTCGCAGCTTGATTTCTTATTAGGATGACTTACGGTTTTCAATATTCAAAAACCTGCATTAAGACTTAATATTTATGCATTATCCCTTTGTTGGTTTACTATACCGGTATTTGTTTTGTAGGGGCGAGATGATATCTGTGGATTACTTAGTGGAGAAAGTCTGCAGAATGATGTGGCTGAATTCTCTTCGTCATCTGTTGTTGATTGGGGCAGCTTAAGTGGAGCTTCTAGCGTGACTTCCCAAGCTGGACTCCGACATTCTTCGTTGGCGAGCAGCTCTTCAGCAGCATCGATCGTTTCATCTTACGCCACGACCGTAGTATCATCGCCCTCTTTGGCATCGGTACAGCAGAGCAGCTTCGACGATTCTGAGAGTGCTAGCTTCCAGGAATGTTTCCAGGCAGCTAATGACCTGTTTATGAATCATCCTCAACGTTCATCGGCTACTGAAGGCATAACGGCTATCAACAGTCCCGCCAGCTCCTCTGACGACGGCAGTGGCATTCTTCAAGACATGGATATGGACGAAGCTAGGGAACTATTATCCAGTGCGGCAGTTGCAGCGGCTGCAGCCATCGGACTGCCCAGCTTCGAAGATACATACTCATCCAGCTATCAGCCGGAAGCCCAATTTCAGCAGCAAAATAAGTCATCAGATGGACGGGGACCCGTTCATCTTATTCGGTCCAGTTCTGAGGCGAGCCATCACCATCACCACCAGCAGCAACTAAAGAAAGAATCCCCAAACAATACTCCTTTGCCTATGATGGGCATGTTGAATAGTCGGCGACTTACTCAGTCATTGCCAGCAACTCCTGCTGCTACATCTTTTGTACATCATTCAACTCATCAGAGCAGGCAGCAGCCGAATCTGACACAGCATCATAGCGATGGCTGTCACGTTGGCACGGCTCAGCAGCGGGCCCGTGGAGATTACGTCGTTGGGCCATTACCATTGTACACTGCCGGGATTGCTCCAACATCCAGCTATACAGGAGGAGCTTCCAATTCATTTGCCATACCTTCCACTGTAAGAGAATCCCTCATGTACAACGCCATTTTATTAATAATATAACGCTCTTATTGCTTATTTTTATATAAATTTAGCAGAGTTTCGGCTTGAGCGGTATTGGCGAGAATCAACATTCGAATGTGGCCAACATAAAAATTTCCCCGGTCAGTGTGTCGACTGGAATAAAAGCTAGCGAACAAGGTGGAGAAAGCGGAAGCAACAACCATCAGCAACCTCCCAAATCACCTTCTCAATCATGTGCTGTCTGTGGTGACAATGCAGCTTGTCAACACTACGGAGTCCGCACTTGCGAAGGATGCAAAGGATTTTTCAAACGGACCGTTCAAAAAGGATCCAAATACGTTTGTTTGGCTGATCGAAGCTGTCCAGTTGATAAGAGAAGGCGAAATCGTTGTCAATTCTGCCGTTTCCAAAAATGTCTTTCAGTTGGCATGGTCAAAGAGGTATAACATAATAGATACACATTTATATATTTGTAATTAGGTCAAGAGTTGATCATTTTCTTTATCTAAACTATAGTGCAATTGAAATTCTTTTTCTTTTCCTATTTTTGGGAGGGGATAACGTGACACTGGAAAGGGAATTTGAGAGAAATAAATGACGAAACCGTACAACTTAACTCTAGTTCACATATGGGATACTCACGACGAGAATTAATGTAATTATTATACCTTAACGGTTTAGATGCCGGTATAAATTACTATCGCGAACGAGATCGCGAACTAGGTTCTCATTTTTTTTTATCAATAAATATTCAAGAAACACTAGACAAGTAAAATCTAGTGTAGTCACCCGTGAACAACGAAATGTTGTATAAGTATTATTAATCAAAACTATATCCTTGTAACAGGTGGTCAGAACTGATTCATTGAAGGGACGACGAGGACGTCTACCGTCAAAACCGAAAAGTACGCCGCACCAGCAGCATCAGCACGAGATCTCGTGTTCATCGTCGCCCAATTCACCGCCCATCTCTCTTATGACTGCTCTTGTTCGAGCTCACGTCGATTCCTCCCCAGATGTGGCCAATTACGACTATTCTTCCGTATGTCGAATACATAAAACATTTGCACATCTAACAGAAATTGATTTTTTTTTTTCAAAACCAAACCATTTCCTGCAGTATGTTGAGATGAAGGGGAGCGACATGCCGAGTAGGCAGAGCAGCAGCAGCGATGCCACTTCTTCGCCAGAACCCGGTCTAGTAAAGGCGGATCAAGTTCGTCAATTCTTTGGATTGCTGACTTGCTGTATCGATCTCATTAAACTTTGGGCCGAAAAGATCCCAGGATTCTGCGATCTTTGTGCCGAAGATCAAGATTTACTGTTTCAGTCTGCGTGTTTGGAACTACTAGTCATCCGTCTAGCTTACAGGTGAGATCGACTTATCATCGTGTATGGAGATATTCAATATAATATTTACCTTTCTCCTAATTATGTGCTCAGGAATCGTCCAGAGGATGATAAATTTGTTTTCGACAATGGATTGGTTCTTTCGGCTAGTCAATGCAAGCCTACGTTTGGACCGTGGATGAGTGCAATCACAGACTTTTCTCAGTCACTCCATTCGATGGATATTGATATCTCGGCATTTTCGTGTCTTGCTGCTCTCACTCTGGTCACTGGTGCGTATAATTTTTTTTAAAGCCATCATTTAACTTAGAAATTAATTTTAAAATGATTTACTTGAAAAACAGAGAGATTCGGATTGCGAGAGCCGCAAAAAGTAGAGCTTCTCCAAATGAAAATCATTTCTTCGTTGAGAGATCACGTGACTTACAACGCGGAAGCTCAACGGAAGCCCCACTACTTCTCTCGGCTACTTAGTAAACTCCCTGAACTGCGATCGCTGAGCATCCAAGGTCTGCAACGGATTTTCTACTTGAAAGTGGAGGATCTAGCCCCCGCTCCTCCTCTTTTGGAAGCCATATTTAGTTCCAGTTTACCTTTTTGAAAAAGAATGCGAGAAAGAAATCCCGGAAGTTGTTACATATTAATATATTTATATACATTATTTATATATCTGATTAGGACGACGTGATATTTTGATTCGTATAAGGTCAGCTTTAGTATGACGTGGATTTAGCACCGAAACCCCCTTAATAATGTATTCATCAAGTAAATCCCTTTGAATGATTTTTATATTATATTATATTATTACATTTCATAAAATATATATTCATTGTATTTGTCATTGCGATCGCATTATATATTAAAGAATTGCAAGTCAATTCAGTTGTCCGCAATTTAAAGGGAAATAATAACTGCCATCTTCAAATAAGAACCCCAATCAAGGAGAAATTTACAGCAAAGTCGTAAATTGTCGAAAAACATATTCAGTCTATCACCAACTCATTCCAAGTGCAAATTTAATTCTCGTGCACCTTTTTATATATCGACACGTTTCACGAGCACTTGCTTCCTTTGGCACTTTCATGTTGCATATCAGTTTCCCCTTTTTAACAATGTGTATTTTGTTCATTTCTAAATTATCACTTTATGTCTTATATTTAACTTTTCTATGAATCCATTTTTAAATACATGGACATTTGTGTAATATTGCTTTCTTACACAGGAAGCATATTTCTCCAAACATTTGGTAATGTATCGCACGAATACTTGTAAAATATTCCTCGTCTATAGACGAAATGCATTTGTGATTGCACTCAAAGTTGACAAACGGCAAGAGTGCTGGAAAGGTGGGGAAGACAAGGAGAAAAGGAAACGTTAAAAAAATATTTTACGTTCGAATCCTCATAATAAAGACCTTTAGGCTTTAGATATGCTAGGTGGGTACTAGATGGATAGCTAGTCCTAACTGCTATCGAGGTGATGAACGAATTAATATTGATTAATTATAAATGTGATAAATAAAAAAGATTATCATTATTATTTATTATTATTTGTATATCGCATTATTCAACACTACAAATCGGCGATCCCTAGTCCCTACTATACTTTTCAGCTTTCCTGTATCCTGTTGCCATCTAGCGATGGAATAAATAACTTTCTCTCAGAAGAAGGGAAAGGCTGGTCAGCCCAGGGGCAAGGCGCACGACTGAGCGGGATTTTTCAAATTACAATTACGGCACGAAACTTTTTAAAAACTCAACAAAAATACGGAACTTTACATTTTAACCTGAAAATTTCATCAAAAAACACAATCAATCATAAAATAGAGATGACTATTTTCTAAAGTTCATCTAGTTAAGCGATGACAAAACAAGACATGGCAATCAAACGATTTTTAAGCTTATGTTTTCATGGTGACTGTTTCCCATTTATTTTTTAAAGATATTACAAAACAAATGACAGCAATAATAATAGTTTTAAGCACACCAATTTATTCTAATGAAATAATAGCTAGATTGAGTCTTACTCAAAGGGCAATAAAAATTCATTTAGTTTTGTCAAGAATAGTCTTCGTTTACATGGTGTCGAAGCTATTTTAACCCTGGGGCATAGACAAGGGAGACAAGGGGGCGGGGTGTCGGAGGACAAGAACGAAATGCTTTTATAATCAAATTAAAAACAAAGGTTGCCGGTTTCTAGTTCAGAAAAAGGGGACACATAACGACAGAAAGATGTATTGGAATAATGTAAGAGGGTATGTAGTGTGACGGCCAAGTGTGTGCACAGTGCTGCGATGGGTGAGGAATGGATAGATAGATGGCTGTGTGAGTAGGTGGCTGAAAGACAGACCAATCGATCACACGTAGTATAATAAGGAAATAGAACGTGTCGCTTCAATGGTGAGATGAGAAAAGGGTCGTCTGTGCGGCTAGCTGTTGGCCTTCCGGAAAGACGCGACGACACGCGCGGACATACTGTACTACAGTTTTTACTTGTCCTCTCCGAGTCCTATTAATATTATTATTTAATTTTTTTTTATAGGCTTCCTCAAACTTTTCCTCTTTTCTCTCATTTTTCCATTCAAATCCATAATTCAATTTCTTCAAAAAGAAAGAAAAGAAGGAAGAGAAGAGAAAAAATGGGAAGGATCCGACGAGGAAGAAATAACAATAGACCTGCGTACAAGATCGATTTCAAGAGGTGGCTGGCACTGGCCTCGACCATATATGCAAATCATCTCTCCGACACTTGATACTCATCCCTAGGCTCTAGCTATGCTGCTGGAATAGTGCGCTCTGGCCACTTTATTATTTCCTTCTTCTTCTCAAGACTTCAGAGCGATGACTATCTCAGATTTCCCACACCTGGAACTCTTCACAACTCAAAAATATTACATTTTCCCTCGCATTTTCTTCCATATAACAACCCCTTCCATGTGATTTACTTTTTCATAGTCATGAAAGACGATTGCCTTTCTTCCATAAATATATTTATATGAACGTCAAAGCTTCGACATTCTGATGAAAATTATTAGTCAACTTCCGGCCATTGTTGTCTCGCGACAGCATATTAAAAAAGAAGCTTCCGATAGCAATTCCCTGCTGTGTCAACAGGCGTCATCATCACCATACGTTTTTCCGCATTTATAGTTAAGGAAACATGAGTGGCGTAAGCATTTCCGCTGTTCATCAGTAATATTGCGTGTTGAATATTACATTACTTTGCGGTACTCTCCCAAGGCAATTAGCTTTACGAAGCTTTTGGTTGATTTTCCCCTACTAATTATTTGGGTGCCTAGTCGCAATTTTTGGATCCATCATCCTGTTAGGTTTGTATTCATTCGTTAAAAGTTAAATCGTATCCGTGTTGCCGACTACCGCAAGTCTGTCCTTTGATGAGAAGTAACATGTGTTGTCCATCTCCTGCCCCTTTTCAACACGCAAACAGACCTCATCTCAGCATCAGAGAGTATAGGATAGTGTCTTTTGTACCCTCTATGGTAGGTGAAGTTGATGGATTGAAAATCCAACGTCACCCTATGTTGATTGATTCTCTCTTGTAATTGAATGTTATTTGCATATTGCAACACACGACTGAGCACACGACAGGAACGTTAAGACTTCAGAGAGAATCGTCTGAAAGTTAAACGAATTGTGTTTTAATTCCTTTTTTCTACCCTTCCTATTTTATATATATACACACCATATTTTCTATTGCTAACTTTTTGTCAAATTTTGCTTTTGAACACATGTATCAATATTCCCGTGTTCCAAAATTGTCCACGATAATATCACTGGAATTCGATTTTGTGGCAGCAGTGATCAAATAATAATTGAAGTTCTCTTCAAACCACGGAAGCGATTCCTTATTTTCCTTTTTCTATTCATATTGAGCTGTACTTTAGAACCATCCCCTCAACCCATTTCTTTAATCTTCAGGAACAAATGGCGAGAATGATATTGAGAATGCGATAACTATAAGCCCATTTATAAATTATAATGTTGTGAGCATACTGTAAGCTTTAACTATCGGTAATGAGATGGCGCTAATCCTTTTCAAATTAAGAAAGACGTTCCTTTATTGTAATCCATGAATACTGATGCAAATTTGTTTCTAATTCAGATGTAATACGGTAGGGAATCTTGATGAGAACAAACTTTTAAAGAAAGTTATTTAAAATGAAACCCAGTATCGTAGGTAAAATGAATTGTTGATTCATTAAGCAGGGCTGCATAATGATATGTATATTTTTATAACTAAAAATGGTAAAACATGAAACTATAGATTTGTGTATGGCGCGCCGTTTGGCCCCAAAGTTTTCGGAAAAAAATTTAGCATCGGAAAAACTTATTTCGATTCGGAAAAATTATTTCGCATCGGAAAAGACTTTGATTTTTTTTTCTTGAGAATATTGCTCTCTATCGAGCGGTCGATGTACGAATCCTTCTGATCTGGTGTGCGTAAAATTTTTTTTTTTTAGCGATTATCTATTATTGAGAAATGAAGTAGAGAACGTCGGGTTGAGATTTTCGAATCCGATTTAAAAAAAAAGTGCCGCGTGGAAATTACTTTTTAAAAAAAGAAAAATTCGTCTAGTCGGCAACTTTTTCGAGTGGCTGTCCGTACTCTGGCTCTGCAGTCTGCACGCCCCGCTATGACAGTATAGAGCAGAGCGACCTGGACGGCCAGTACTAGTGCCGGGCTGCCCGGGCAACTATTTTAATTTACCGCATTACTGCCAAACATTTTTAGGTCAACCGACTAGGAGAGTAAATAGCACGGCGACTTGGACGCCAAGTACCAGTGCCGGCAAATACGGGGCAAATACAACCGCACACCAAATTCCTCTTGTTGTCGGAGACCTTTCTTCTAAACCTCCGAGTTCCGACTGTTTTTGACAAAGTAGATAACCATTCAATGAATGTCCCAATAATCCTCCCCGACCAGGTCGGTCATGTTTTAATCATTTCTCTACCACCTCTCCGACCAGGTCGATTATTTTACAATAAAAGGTCCCAAAAAAACATATCCAATCAGGTCGGTCATGTGTAAAATATAATGTTAATAAACCTCTCCGACCAATCCAACTATTTCGATATTTTTCCATAAATTATCGGAAATTCCCTCTTCAAAAGAATTTTTTCAAATATAAAACTTCTGCGACCTCTCCGACCAGGCCGATAATTTTTTAAAATAACGGTCCAAAGAATCCTTTCATAACAGCTCGGTCATTTTTCATAAATGATTATTAAAAATATTTCCGACTTCTCCGACCAGGAAAAAAAAGTTCGCCAAATTACCTCCCCGACATCTCCGGTGTATAGACTATTATTAAAAAAGTCCTCTCCGACCTCTCCGACCAGGTCGATCAATTTATAAATAACCGACCGAAAACCTTCTTCCACCTCTCCAACCAAGTTGTTAATTTTTTTTAGAAACTGAAACCAAAACCTTTTCCTACTTTTCCAACTAGGTCGTTCAATTTTCATAATGGTTCAACTCTCATACTTCTCCGACGGTCCGACCTGGTCAACCATCATTCAGAAAAGAAAAAAAAAATAAACTTCACCTGCCTGGTTATGGTTAATTTTATAAATCTTTTACCAAACAGATACCTCCCCGACATTTCCGCCGTCATCGATCATTATTAACAACGGTCCCAAAAAAATCTTGTACGACTTCTCCGACCTGGGTCTAACTTATATTGTGTTGTAATAATTATGTCACCAAAGTGATTCGGCGTTAGATTCCAGTTTCGTTTTTTTTTGTCAGTAAATACATTTTCTTTACAGCTTTGTAGGTATTGTGTAATTTTCAATTTATTTGTTTTATTCTTAATTCGTACTACATAACTATAAAATGTAAAGAGATGTAAACATAATTGTTAATCGGTTAAAAACACATTGACGCACACCAGCTCAAAAGGATTCGTACATTTACCACTCGATAGAGAGCAATATACTCAAGAAAAAAAAATCAAAGTCTTTTCCGATGCGAAATAATTTTTCCGATGCGAAATAATTTTTCCGAATCGAAATAAGTTTTTCCGATGCTAAATTTTTTTCCGAAAACTTTGGGGCCAAACGGCGCGCCATATTTGTGAACATTAAATTCGAAACTTAATTGAGCATCTTACTCCATTAATAAACTTGTTCCAATTTTCAATTAAGGGGAAACGATGAACGAGGACTGAAGAACATTTAGAGCTATACTACGGAAATTTCTAAGTAGGAGTTGGAAGGCTAAATGAGAAAGAATGATGCCGCCAGGCACTAACTTTGGATCTATTAAAACAAGTTTTGTTTTCTCTTTTGGAAATTTCATAGAGACCGTCCGCAGCAGTGTGGCTTAATACCGACGCCGCCACTAAGAAAAGGTGCGTCAGCAGAGCCAACAAAACAATAAAGGAAACAAATCTATCATAGTCCTGCTGACGGCTATTTCCATCATCAAGCAATGTCTTTTTAAATAGTCGTCATTCATCATCAAGCCAAGTCATCAGCTGGGCCAGCAAAAAAAAAGGTGGGAAATGGTTTACTAAAACTTCATAACGTTGAAATATAATGGACATTTTTTTTGAGGATTTGTGATCAAATCAAATTTTTGAAGCTTAGATCTGTACTGCGCCAGAGGGCCTATCCAATACATGACATATACACCACTGTATAGAAATAAAGCTCATATTCACTTATGAATATGTATGAAATAGTACCGTAATAGTAATATCATTTGTATTAATAAAGCGCTCTTTACAGCCACTGAAGACCGATCAAAAGCGCTCACAGTAGGTAAAGAACAGAAACAATGAAGCATCATATGTAAAAAAGAAAAAAATTCATTGTTATGTAATATTACTTCTTGGAAAATAGGAATATTTAAACATTTACGTCTGTCTCATTTCAAGATTCCAAAATTTAATCTAGTGTGAATAATGAAAGAATAACAATGCGATGTTTGGTCAAAATGTATCGAGCTTGTTGTAGATGCTATACATATATATGCAGTAGATGTTTCATTTTAATCCCCTATGGAGGACGATAATTGGATTGTGATGGGAAGAAGAGGACGATAAAGGGCAGGGAAGTAGAGATCCTTTTATTTTGGGAGGGAGAAGATGATGCTGCCTGGCTCATTAGCTGGGGTTACGTATCAACACTGTTCAAGAGAACATTCTCATTCAGTTAACACGTAGCAGCTGCTTGATATTGATGGCAAATTTAATTTTTTGACGTTGTACTTCTGTTATTGCGTGATTTGCTCGTGGAAACTGCTTATACAATAGAAAACCTTTTTTTTTTTTATTTATTTAAGAAACATGTTGATAAAAGTACATAAACAGTGTTTTTGAGAATTTTTTTCCCGATTATTATATTTACTAGTTGTTAGCTGCAAGAGTACACCACGCAATCCATTTATCCTTCGGGGGACCCGGGGACTAAGAACAAAGACCCAAAAGAAATCTCAATGGTTTGAGCAATCTTTTGGAGTAAAAACACATTCGATGTATTTTCTTTGTGAAGAATAGCACTCAATGATCCCCAAGATTTTCGCAGACTTACTCAAGATATCTTCTCAGCTACCGCAGCTATAGCACATTTATTGTAGTTTAGGATAGTTCCCGGTGCATGTGACATCTGTACACGATTATACCACTTCACGTTCGTCGTTGTGAGTTGCTTATTGATTATGACGATGTTCTTTATCTTTATTCAACTTAAAACTTTGAATGAAAAGGTATCGAGTGCGGCGAAGGCGTGTTTAAGCAGGTCCACACGTGTCGATATAACTGGCGTCGAACCGAATGGAAGCCGACGACATTGTTTTCCATCACATCTCATGATTCTCATCAACTCGCTAGCTTGCACGCATATCATAAATAACAATATGTCAACCAAAATAAATTTATGTTGTTGTTTTTTACCTGCGCTACTCTCCAAATTGGCTTTCTAATCTAAGGCGGCTGCATATTCTTTAGATCTTTTTTATATAGACTAATAGCAGTTATGCCATTGATCTTTATCACTTCATGTGATATCAAACTATTATATTTTTAAATACAGTTAAAAGAACAAAGATTGGAATTTCAAGTCTTAGTACGGTATAGCTGCCTCATAGCTAGCGAAAGGCAATAACAATTTCACGGAGATGATGGCAATTCTAAAAACTAATTGACCCCCTTCCCACCCCTATTCTCTTTCATTCATTTTTACGGATGTTAAGACAAGCAGTTGGTATGCAGTTTTCGTTACCTTTTTTTCATATACGGCGTCCTCACTCCCTAAAAAGATCTATTGATTATTAGGGTTGAATAGCAATGATTTATTGTTCCATTTCCCTCGGTCTGTTGCCGGCTTTCAGAGATATGAAAGGCAAAATAGGATGAACGAACCGAGAAAAGAAAAAAGAAGTGTTGAAAGGCCTAAAAAAAAGTCGCCGTCATCACTGTGTGTGGGCGCGTCTGTGCATGGAGCAGGTCTGTTCCACTAGATAAAAAAGAGAATAAGCGTGAAGGCCCATTTATATGACGAAAGGCTTGACGCTTTGCATTATTTTTCTAAAACGGAAAATAAATTTTTAAAGGAAAAATCCCTTTTTCTGTTTACAGTCGTAAAAGAAAGGAAGAAAATGATGTGAGCGTCATGATTCACCATTCACGACGCGTATTATGCTCATTTTAAAATCCCTTTCTTCAATGTATAACAAATTTGGTTGAATCGGATGGCAATTAACTAGGTGATCAGAAGTAAAAAATTATCAATGCCGTCCCAAATAACAAACAGCAGCTGGGTGCATGATTGCTTTGCCACAATAATTGAATTCTTTGAAGAAAACAATCCCCAGGAGCGATGAACGAATCTGGGATTTGAATTCAAAGTTATGCAACTCCCCGCTGCTTCTGTTGTTTTTATATCTTTGTAGTTTGTACGCAGCTGTGGGCTGCCACAATATATTCAGATGGCAGGATAATAACGCCGATAGCGACTTCACAATTCGAATAACTGGAAACCCCTTCGCTCTCCTCCGCTAAGAAAATTTATACAAATACGATAAAAAGAGTGTAGCACACTAAGGAAGAAATCAAGCTCTTGAAATAATCCGATGCGAAAACACTATATACAGGAAGATAATAAAGATGGAATCTTATAAACTCGAATCTTAAAAAAATACTGCGGTGCCCAACCATTCCACATACGGTACGTGATCTAATTCCGGGTTTTTAGTATTACCGTAAAAATTACGTTCACGTTTTTACACGATGATGAAAATATATAACCGTTAGTTTTAGCCGCGCAGAGTTTAATAGGGCTACTTGTAAAATGTATTTGCTGATTCTAAATATTTAATTACTTTCGTTTAAAATATTGTTCACTAGTTTCTAGTTCGTTTTAATGTAATATTGTTACGCCACCCGCTATGTACTTGCGAGTAATCCAAAAATAACAATTTCCTCGTTTATTCACGTGATTCATACCCCTTCCAGCCTATTCTTTATTATTAATAATTAATAACTGTCAGAGTGTCACGCTTAGAGAATATTGCACTTTAAAAAAAGTATACTTTTCTTTTACTTAAAAGGATGCGCACAAATGTACAACTTTACTTTTAAAGAAGTTGTAAGGGCTATTTTTAACATATATTTACTTCGAAAGAAGAAGAAAAAAAGAATGATGATGAACAAACAAAAACTAGCAATCACTTCCTTTTCTGTTATGGTCAATGCCCGGAATCCCTGGGCGGTAGCATATTCATTATCATCTGATCGTGAATCGTTTGTTATCGATGCCGGTTTTTTCCAGGGCGTTGCTCGGGTTCCGCCTTCACATAATCTTAAGCTGAAATATAAATTTCTTATCATCATGTTTTGTTTTTTATTTCAGGATCCAGCCCACACCTTTTACTTTCTTTACATATAAAAAAAAACGTACATTTGTAAACATTGATGTCCGTGAAAAATAGAAAATTGGAAGTGAAAGATGACGTAATTATATGGATTTTAAGCTTCAATACTAGAAACGCCTAGAGAGAGCCAAAAAATGAATAAAAGTAGAGCTAATAATTTTTAAAAGATATATTACTTGGGTATTGGTATTTGGCATTTCCCACCTCCTCTAGGCACAGTAGAGCAAATGTAATTAGTAGCAACGGATTTACCAACGGGGTCAGCGTAGCAGTCTTAATACCATCAGAATGAAATAGAATCAGCATCATCCAGGGGTGAATAGAGAGGAGTCTAGCTAAGCGAATTGTGGCTAATTCAGTGCCCATATCGATCTCGCCCTTCTCCTCAAGGATGGTGATCCATTCACTCAATCTCTCAAACCCCCGTCCCCCCGAATATAGATCTGGTTTCTTATTCATCACACAAGTAGCGCTCCCTATTTCAGGATGTATTGGCCGTGGCCCCTTAGATAATTGGATTTGACGGCCCAAGGATTTCCATCACCAACACATTTAGAAGGATTTTAAAAAAGAAAAAAAAGACAGTCTAAAAAGAGGAAAAGACGCGAATCCTAATAACTTGAAATCTCCGGAACCTTGAGATATTGTGCGGTGATCAATTATCTAATGGATTCAACAGTGTCGGATGTTTCAGCGTGTCACACACAGGGCCCCGTGTTCGTCGTCTCTCGGTGAGATTAGGTGCGATGGAAGGATTATTTCAATACCTTAGGTTAGCATCACGCAACACGCGAGGCAAGCCAAAAGGGGATACTGTACTGGAACTGAATAAACCAAGAAGAGGCAGTGAGCTAGAGAAGATCCATGGTGAGGCTTAGCTGCTTAGAGGGATTGCATCCTCCTTGATCATATCCCATGAATTATTCCGGACGACGAGACAGCAGCTACATAGTTGCGTCGCATTTATTGATGGTAATATACACTGCTGCTTACATTCTTGTGAAAATGGCGTCTAAGTCTTACGAATCTAGTGAACGTGCAGCGAACATCAGTTTATAAAAGAAATCAAGAAGATTTAAATTGAAAGATGAGGATATTGCAAGGCGTTTCCGCTTGTGCGCAACAGAATATTTAAACGGTGCGGTTTCAATTTACATTTTTATCCCAAGAAGATCATCCCATCATCTACTCGTGCTATTTTTCATTCTTTTAAAGTTTAAATACGATGAAACTGGACATTTCATTAAAAAATATATATATGTGGTAAAAGAAGACTTGGGCAAATTCAGGATAAGAAAGGAAAAGAGTATAGCATTATTTATTATTTTCAATAAATATCTAGATAGGAAAAATAGAATGAAAAAAATCAACGTAGACTATTTGCGTTGAATATATTGGAGGATGATGTCTTAGCAAATACACTTGATGCGACAGCACTCAACCACTCTTCTCTCGGAATGTCGACGATTGCTTTTCCCTCATCGTCAGGAATCCTGATCCCTCTTTTTTTCCTTTTTCCAAAATAAATAAATAAATAATTTTTTTCTTATTTCATAAAGTGGGTCTCCTGTGTTGCTCTTTACAACCAACTAAGGATAACCATCACGTAGTGCGTCGCAGCGCAGTCATCTCGACCGTCTGTTTGCTTTCCATTACGAGTGTCACCCCCACATAATAGGCTATCCTCCATCCTTCCAAGTGATGGGTTAGCCTAAGCTATATACGTATAGTGCAGCTGATTATAGGAAAAGAGTATTCTATTTTCGACCTTATTCTACCCTTCCATCTCGCGGCGGTGCTTTTCAAGCTGCTGTCAAAACACAGGGCCTACGGCGGCCGCTCGAGTCCAACTTCATATTCACCGTTAGTAGCAATATTGACTTTGGCCTTTTTCTCTTTTTATTGTTATTATTGTTATTGTGACACAGCCCCAGATGGGAAAAGATGAACGAGTTTCCTTTAATCTTCCTGCAACGCATCGGATGAATAATGATGAAAAATGAATAAATTAAATGATAACAAGGGCGGACGAGAATCGATCACATTAGGCCCCGTCACCCTGTTAGGTCTCTTTCACTGCGTTGCTCATTACAGATCGGTAGTTTTCGACAATAGAGCCAGAAAATTACTTCATTTGATGATAGTTTCTGTTCCTATAACCCCTTGGACGCCCAACCCCCTGCCAATATTTTCCACGCCAACGAGCGAGAATAAATTCGTTACGCCTTCGACCGCAGCAGCACACGCGTGACACGAGTGACTGATTGCCGCTTTACTTATTACATCCATAATGAGTTGAGGCCGAGAAAATATCCAGTAAGATCATTGCAAGTAGGTTGAAAAATGAGGGGGAATTCGAAGGAAGATTTCGTTTTACGCCTTTAGACGGCCGCTCTACACCGCGTGAATCTCATCTCAGATTTTCTTTCTCTTCAACATTTATTTATTTTATTTCACCATTCACAGATATATTTTCCATCGTCGCGACAGCTGGGCTTCTATATTGTATAGGGCGTTTCTGAAGTAGAAGTGAATAATAAGCCATCAAAACACGAAGAGGATTGGGCTATGTACCGTACCAGCATATCTTGACTTGTTTATTCTGTTTGCATTTACTGCGCGCGTCTCGTGAACGGCCATTGATAGCACTAATAAAATAATGCAACGTTATTCTTTTATACCTTTTCGTTACCGTACAGGCAGCCGCAAATAAATCTCATGTTTTTAGTAGTCTAGTCCAGGCAGCTACGGTACCTACGTTTGTGCGAAAAAGGTTTCTACAGTTGACATTGAATGCGAGCCGTAAAAAGTATTATGTTTACGATCCATCAAATCTAACTAAAAAGGACATTTGCTGTTCAACTGTAAGATAAATGACTGTATAAGTCTTCATCGGCCTCCCATTCGTGTCACCATCAAAAGTTATTTAGCGGGCTGACTATGTATGATGACTCAGAAGAGTGAAACAGCCCAGCAAAAATAAGGGGCTCATCCAGCAGTAAGCAGTGCAGTATGGAACATGTGATTAGTTATGCGCCTCCGTGTGGCTTTCTTTTCCTTCTTCTTCTTCCTTTTTTAACAACATCTGTTCTGCTGTAAGAGCTGTCAGGACGGTAGAATCACTCCTTATTCGGTGATATCACGGTTTCAAGACATTCACCACACTTATTTTGCTATTCACCAATCTGGCTTGAATTCAAAAGAAATGTTTCAAAAAGGTATGAACAGAGTAAGGAAGGCAATGCCACGCATGGACGATAATGGTTTTCTTCTTTTTTTTTTTTTTTTTCTTCTTCTTCTTTTTTTTGTGACATCAGTTTGTGGAACTTTGAACGATACATTATCATTATCAATTCTATATTGAAGTTGAACTAACGAACCACCGAAAAAACTGTAATAATTAAAACCCAATAAGTTGTGAAATTTGAGCATAAACCAATCTTCTGCACTATAGACGGAAACTCATTCATAAATTGATGCAAAATACCTCTTTTAATTTCAAATTTAAAGAAAGTTTTACTTCTGTTATTTACTGACAAGGTTCTTGGAAGTTCTTCTACAAGAAACTTGGTTATTCTTGCTGACTAGTGATTATGGCGATTTTTTTAGATATAGAAAAGAAACAACTCATAGTTGCTACTTCTAGTGCTGTTCTCAGGGGTAGAATACTGTAAGTCATCGCGAATGGATAGAATCCTCTAAATTTGTAAAAGGTTCTCTTTTTGGTGTGGACTATGGGGGTGTTAACAAGCCTATCCCATAATTGGAATGGGCAACACATCCCAATGAGGGCATTGGATTCTAGATGAGATTGATTTATATTTTAAGCATAACGGTTGGGAAGGTTAGCTCGTAGAGAAATTGAATTCGTGCATAATCATATTCAATCATATGTAACCATCTTTGGGGCTATAGGTTGGGTATACAAAGAAGAAGCGCCACATTTCAGCATCGAGTATTAGTAATAAATATTATAAGGTGAAACTGTCTATGATCATCAGTTTTTACCTGTTGGATTCATGATTCGTTGCCTTGATTTACCGCATACCCACTTGACGCCAATCAAATTTTTTAT
This sequence comes from Chydorus sphaericus, assembly GCA_030141595.1. Taxonomy (NCBI): domain Eukaryota; kingdom Metazoa; phylum Arthropoda; class Branchiopoda; order Diplostraca; family Chydoridae; genus Chydorus; species Chydorus sphaericus. The sequence continues at coordinate 6,692,918 of CM057929.1, read as the reverse complement.
CATTAAAATCTCTACTGAAAAAGGAAATTTATGTTTGAGACCCCGTATATACGAATTCCGTCTTTTCCAGCCACATGACATAAAAATAGAAAACAGAGATATAATCAAGGGCGCTGTCGTTTTCAACGATCGTTTTCGTTCAAATTTATGTTTTTACATTTTTTGTTTTAAATTTTTAAAGTGATTAAAATAAATTGTAAAAAAAACATTGGTGTAAAATGATGGTTAAGTTTTTTTTTTCATAAAATTATAAAGCTATTCTTGCTCCTTCAACAGAAAATATTTTTCCCTACTATGGATAAACTTGGGCTAGAAAAAGACATCGAAACCTACTTTCTTAAAATGCAAGTAATCAGAACCAAAAGAATTAAGATGTTTTTGTGTTGGACGTACGCCCTTAATTCTTCGTTTAGCCGGCTGATTCCCCTATCGATAACAGGGCTTAAATCGAAGATTGCTGACATGACAAAAATTCCTTAACATATATATTTGGAATGGAATGAATAAACAATACTATAAGTACTATAAGTGTCTAATAACTTTTACCAACACGCAATGTAGTTTTTTATGCGCCGTAACAATTGCAGGACAGTACGGTAATTAGAAAATAAACGTCGATAAAGCCAAGAGGTCTTAAATGTTGTACCGTAGTAAGCATGCTATAAGAAAGCGAATATCAGAATATCTAAAAAGTATTTTTTTTCGTATTATAAATTTTCAAATTAAAAATCTTGGGTAAATTTAAAAAAAATCTTCAGAATTATATACCAATATACCAATATTATTCTTAACTGAGAGCTACATAGTACCGCAAGAGACTTTTTGATTTGTTAAAATCTGGTTTCTTTTCTCAAAATAATAAAAATGATTTAATCAGCCATTATTTGTTAGGCACTATCTATTATCTAACAATTTGGTTGTCACTTGTCAATACTAGGTTTGATTTATAACTTCGGCCCATTGTTTACTGTTCAACTTTCATGATATTATTATTATTATTATTATTGGACTGGTTATCATTGATAAAAATTCTCACAAAATAAAGTACTAGAAAAGGGGAAAAAAACCTTTCGACTATTGTCTTTGTAGAGTAAATAAAAACTGGCGGATTATGACTTGGTCTTTGGTATACGCATTCATTCCTAGTTTTTCTTTTGCCTGGCTTATGGAAATGTAATCACTCACTACTTCTCCCCCACATATACCGTTCCATTGCCGTAGTGCTGTTCCTACCTAATCTTGTCGAGCAAGAAATCCATAAGATTGCCTCTAGAAAACCTGATGTGCATATTTAAATATCAACAGTTTTCGTCTAAATCTTGGTTAGAAAGAAAGAAAAAGAAAAGAAAAAAGAAGAAAAAAGAAAAATAAGACAGGAGAAAAGGAAACGGAATCGTTCAGCCGGTACTACTGCCGCCGCTCTCTTCCATCCATTTTAAATTATGTAAAACTGCTCGACTCCCAATTCATGGCTGCCGCGTCGCTCCGAGCATCCTTGTTATCTCTTTAGAAATAAGAAATCTGAAACCCCTTCGATCCGGCCATGCAGAAAAGTGACTCTTTGATTTGTTTATTTTTAATCAGAGACACCGCTCCTCGGATCGAAATCCATCAAAAAGGGCCACAAATCAAAAGATGATGGAAAAGCCAGAATAAGTTTTTACGTAATAATAATAATGATAATAAAAGGGAAGTCTTAGATTCATCAGGCGTCCATATTTAGTCATGAGAAGCCCAGATTTAATATAAGCCTGAAGAAAATGGGTCGTTCTGTCCTTCAGTGATGAAGGGCAGCTAGATGGGAGGGATAGATTTCTATAAGCGATTACATGTGAGGAAAACCGCTATAGACCCCTGGACAGACCCATAGAAAAACAACGGCATTGTGCATAACATTTTTTCATCATCACTCATCACTAGCTGAGCTTGCTCACCATACTAATAGATAGAAACAAAACAGCTCAACGTCTTCGCTATAAGTTATAACGTTCACTTTTCATACAACTATTTGTAAACTACGCTCAGGTGAAGGGGCAGTTGCGTGCAGCCGTAGGGGCGCCCATTCATCATTAGCCTACACCTTTTTAAATCTCTTTTTCTGAATAAAAACATTTAGAGCAACTAGCACGTTGTCATGCAAGTGAAAGTATTAAACTACAACTTTTTCGAAACAAAAATATTGTCCGTAAACAAAAAGTTATCGTGATTGATCGTTTGCAAACCAATCTATTCCAGAAGAAGACTTAATTAATGCAAGAAAAAGTTAACCTATTTAAAAAGACACGATGTAATCTGCTGTGAGTGATAGGGCTGTAGCCTGTAGGCTGATGCATAGACCCGATCATCTAAATACAGAGTTGGAGAATTTTACCCGCTTGGGAGGTCTGGCTCAACTTTGTTTAACTCATTGGCCTTGGCTAGCTTACAGTTTTTTTTTTTAACTTAAAACAGTATCAGAATATACTTACTTAACTATTTTTACAATAATGATATATAAATCCAGCAGTTTTATCATGTCCCCCCCCCCTTCCCTAGTTCAGAAGTAAGTTTCGATAAAAAATACATGCTACCTTGAAACAATTTATATAAGGGTACAAGTTGGCGACCCTTCATTTCCGATTCAGTCTTTATTTAAAGCTTCGTCCTCAATCTTGTAAACAGTAGAATGTTGAGAAGACCACAAGAAAAGGGAGAGATTCCAATCACCTTTCCACGAAAGAAAAAAAAATGAAGATTTAAAGTTGAAATGTAGGAAACGTCTTCATAGTTCTCGTCTTATCGGCTTGTAGTGAAGACGACCGCGCAGCAGTTGAGACAAAATCAGGGTGGGTTTAAGTCGA